>BSBK01001745.1:2020000-2620000 GCA_027943335.1 Chamaecyparis obtusa
TTTCCACGTTAAATCTCTTGTGTTATATATTGATTGTGATATTTTTTTGTTATCATTCTTTACATGTTACATGTTAGATTTGATTGGTAACTATTATGGTATTAGACTGGTAATCGGTAAAAGCACAGATAGTGAATGTTATTATTGTTTAGTGATGAGAATAAATTGAAAAAATAGTTTTGAATTATACATTTTGTTTTGGGACACTGGATAACTAATTCACCCCCCTCTCAGTTACTCTAATAATTGATATCAGAGCTTTGGTTCCATAAAATAGAGTTTTAAGGACTTAAGCATAAAGGTCTCAAGATGTATAAGAGGGAAGTATTGAAAATAAACAAGGATAACTTTGTAGTATGGAAAAGCTAGATGAAGCTGCACATATCTCGAATGGGGAACTCTACACTAGACCTGATGGAGAATGGCTACATACAACCACCCACTGGTCCCTTAACTCTTGATCAACTGAAGGACAAGCATGAACACAATGTTACTATGATGGAACTTACTACTACTTGTATCGACATTGAATTTGAAGATATTAAGACATGCATGACTACCAAAGGAATGTGGGATAAATTAACACTAATATACAATTTGAATGTCAAAAGAGCCCGAATTGAAAGTCTGAGAGGCAAATTTGATGATATGAGAATGAAAGAAGGTGAGAACATTGTCCAATATTCAAATAGACTCAAAGAGGTGGTACATTCTATTAGAGCATCTAATGGAGTGATTGATGATGAAACAATAATTAGCAAGATTCTCATAACTTTGCTACCAGTTTATGCAATCAGGATTTCTGCAATTCATGAAACAAGAGCTACATCCAACCTTACTCTTGACACTCTAATTGGTAAACTTACAACTTTTGAATTAAAAAACTTTGATAATAGTGTTGTTACTTCTGTTGAATCCACTTTCATATCTTCTTTGAAGATTGGAAAGTCTAGCAGGAATAGTAAGAATTGTGATAGTGATGACAATACCGATGATAAACTTGATGAGCTTGAAGCTCTTATGGCCAGAAGATTGCCCAAAGGAAAAGGAAGGTATAGAGGTAAGTTACCTTTCACATGCTTTAATTTTAAAGAAGTTAGTCAAATTGCTGCTAGATGTCCTCAAAAGAAAGATGATGATAGATCCAAAGACTGATCTGAAGGAAGCTATGGGAGAAGAGTCAATGGAGGCTACCAACACAACAACAGAGACAACCGAGATGAAAAAGGAAAAAAGGTATGTTACATAGCCAAAGATATTGAAATTGAATCTGATTCTAATGATGATATAGAAGTTGTATTTGTTTCTATGAAAGATGACTTAGAGGAAGAAGAGAAACATGAAGAGATAACACTGATCTCTAAAGTAAGCAAAAATGATACATGGATCATAGACAATGGCTGTACACATCATATGACTAGTGATGTAGAGAAGTTTGATCATCTTGTTGAATATAATGGAGGATCTGTAAGAATGGGAAATGATGCACCTTGTATGGTAAGAGGTAAAGGCTCACTGATGGTCAATGACATAATACAATATGAAAATGCATACTAGGTAGATGGACTGAACTATAATCTATTAAGTGTGGCTCAACTGAATAATTTAGGCTACTGACTAGCTTTTGAGAGAAAAAAGGTGAAGATCTATGATGATGGAGGAAGAATTGTCAGAACTGGTACACAATCCAGAGGTAATCTATTCTATCTTGATATGGATCAGTCTTCTTGTTTGTTAATAAGAGATGAAGATGCTTGGTTGTGGCATAGAAGGTTATGCCATGTGAACTTTGATAACATGATCAAGATTAGTAGAAAGAAAAGAGTTAGAGGATTGCCTAACTTGACAAAACCTGATCATGCCATGTGCCATGAATGTCAAAAAGGTAAGATGACTAAGTCTAGTTTCAAAAGTGAAGACTACTCAACAAAGAAGATACTTGAGTTGGTTCATACTGATCTATGTGGTCCTATGAGAACTCAGAGCTATTCTGGTGATAGATATTTTATTATTTTTGTTGATGATTATACTAGACTAATGACTGTTATGTTTTTGAAAGAGAAATCTGAAGCTTCCAAAATGTTTAAGGTAGACACCTCAGCAAAATGGCATTACTGAAAGGAGGAACATGTCTATAATTAACTGTGCTAGAACATTGATGATACAAAAGAATGTTGCTCAGACATGTTGGAGGGAAGTTGTCAGTACAGCTATGTATGTTCTTAACCAAGTACAACTGAAGAAGGACTCCAACCGAACACCTTATGAGCTATGGTTTGGACAAAAATCTACTGTAAGTTATTTCAAAAATTTTGGAAGTAAATGCTTTATTTCGAAAGATGAGAGAAATGGCAAATTTGATTGTAAAGTAGACGAAGGGATATTTCTGGGATATTCCTCTACAAGTAAAGCATACAAATGTTTGAATAAGGTTACAAACAAGATAGTTGAAAGTACTAATCTTTGTGTTGATGATTTTGATGATAAGAACATAGAGGAAAGTACAAAGGAACTGAAAGACTATGGTAGATTCACTTACATTGAAAATCCAGAGTATCTATGGACACCGCAGGCTATAACAACAGGTTAGTAGGGACACAATGTAGGAAAACAGGAAACAAAAACCAAGGAACAAGATGGAGCTACTGAGAAAGGAAATGACCTTGAACAGGATGAGCAAGAAAGGAGAAACTGAGCTCTGGCTAGTTTTGTTAGAAGACATCATCCTGAAACACAAATCATTGGAGATAGACATGCTGGAATGCAAACTAGAAGCAAAACAAGACAAGGTACATGTTTGATTTGTGAATTTGAACCTAAAACTATGAAAGTTGCATTAGAGAATGAAGAATGGGTTAATGCAATGAAGGAGGAAATAGAGAAAATAGAGAAGAACAAAACCTAGTCCTTAGTACTTTGACCTAAAGATAAGAATGTTATCGGTACTAAGTGGATATGCAGGAATAAATTGAATGAAAATGGTGAAGTCACAAGAAATAAAGCTAGATTGGTATGCAAGAGATATGCATAGGAAGAAGGCAATGAACATGGTGAAACATTTGCACCTGTTGCTAGATTAGGAGTTAGAATGCTACTTGCATATGTTGCACACAAGAAATTCAAAGTCTATCAAATGGATGTGATGTCAGCATTTTTAAATGCTATACTTGAAGAAGAGGTCTACATCAAACAACCTGAAGGATTTGTTGATCCTGAAAATAGACACATGGTATGTAGATTACATAAGGATTTATATGGTTTGAAGCAAGTGCCGAGAGCATGGTATGAAATATTGCATACTTACTTGTTAAGTATTGGATTTGTTAGAACAAGTCAAAACAACGATCTGTATATGAAAGGTGATACTGATGATACTATTATCATTGCTAAAATATTTGTTGATGAAATTAGTTTTGGAGTCTCAGATCTTGTCTGTAAGGCATTTACTGATGAGATGCAAAAGGAATTTGAAATGGCTATGTTTGGAGAGATTAAGTTCTTTCTTGGACTACAAGTGATTCAACAGAGTGATGGGATATTCATCATGCAATCTAAATACATAAAGGAAGTACTGAAGACATTTGGTATGGAAGATGATAAACCTATGGGAACACTGATGGCTACTAGATGAAAATTGACAAAGGAGGATGAAACTATAGAGGTAAACCAGACACTTTACTGATCCATGATTGGTAAGTTAATGTACGTAGTTCATAGTAGACCAGATATATCACATGTTGTGGGTATTGTTGCAAGATTTTCTGCTAATCCTAGAGAATCAAACATGATAGCTACAAAAAGGATCTTAAGATACCTAAAGAAAATAGAGAATTATGGATTATGGTATCTTAAGAAAGGGAAGTTTGAACTAAAATTTTACACCAATGCTGATTGGGCTGGAAATGTGGACGATAGAAAGCAACACCAAAGGAGCATTTTTCTTTGGTGAAAGACTTGTAACATGGACAAGTAAAAAGCAGGCTTGTATTTCTCAGTCTACAGCTGAAGTAGAGTATGTTGCTGCTGCTACTAACTGTTCAAACATTGCATATGTCAAGCAAGTGTTGGAAGGAATGAATGAGGTAATCATTGACCTGGTGATTATATATTGTGATGACACTAGTGATATTAATATTTCAAAGAATCATGTGATGCACTCTAAGACAAAGCATATATATATTAAGTATCATTACTTAAGAGAACAAGTGCAAGAGAAGCCAGTGAAGTTAGAATTTGTCACATCTAAAGAACAACTTGCAGATATTTTTACAAAGCCTCTACCAAAAGACACATTTGAATACTTGAGGACTAGACTTGGGGTCCGTCCCCTATATGTCGCTCACTAAGGTGATTTGGATGTTGCATTAGCCTACTTATATAAGAAGATCATTCATGTTGATGTAGTATAGTTCACACTTTGACTCATGTTCAAGGTTGTGATTAAGTTTGAGAACTTGTACCGATTGCCATATCAGTATACAAAGATACAAAGGAGGACATATTTGTTTGTTTCTTTGTTTCTTTGGCATTGCTATTAAAGGGAGAGGTAAATAATATGAAAAGGGACAAGCACCAAAAAGAATTATCTAAGGGAGAGACAATCTAAATGAGATAGAGTATTGAAGATCAGTTACAGAGAATAGAAGCAGGAACAGGAGAACTGAAAAGAACACAACTACAGAATGGTAAAGCTGTATTATCTAATGTTGTTTAGTAACATAGTGATTAAACATATTAAGTCTATTCGACTTACAACATTTTGTTCACAAAGTTTTAGAATATATATTTGGTATGTGTATGGTACATTTTATATTAGTTGAGTTGCCATCAATGCCAAAGGGAGAGATTGTTGAACTACAACTAATTTGGAATCTGATTGAAGAATTTGTGATGAAATATCACTAAGGAGTTGCTGATTAGATATGTAATATGATTAAATCAGTATTATGTTGTCATTGATGTCAAATAGTTTGACAGTACTTATCTTGTAAGTTACTATACCAAGACGTCTGAAGAAAGGTGAAAGAGATGAAGAACAGAGATAGCTACATGAGAATGATGTACATAATAGATGAGGATAAGGAACACATTGAGTAACTTGTTGAGGAGTCTATGACTTGATGATATTGACTTTATTATGTTGCATTCATCTATGATGAAGTATAGAGATGAAAGACACAAAGTAGTGTTGTCGGTAAATGAAGAATTTCTAGTATACACCAACAAAGTGTAGTGTATATCAATCACAGTATTAACCAAGGAGTGTTCACTCACTCATTTCTTTGTTAACCAAGGAGAACATAATGAACTAAATGATTAGTTTAGCTGATAAGATTGATGAGCTAGGAAGAGTATAACATTGAGGTAATAGATAATGTTTGTTACCCAGATCGACGACTGATGAAATTCAGGAAAGACCTAAAGGATAAGAATCAAACGTGTTATTTGACACAAGTGCCGAGAAAGTTTGAAGTGGAAAAATCTATGAATATGGTTAAGCAAAAAAATCTGATGATGGAGAAGAAAATGATTTACTCATCTATATAAGAGAACATAATTTCTTTACAGAAGGAGGCCGGAAGAAGTAGAAACTATAGGAATATCATGTGAACAAGGTTTTCATGCATTCTGATCATATTGGTTAAGTAAGAACCGAGCTGTAGAACAATTACCGAGCTATAGAGAGAAATTACCGACGGACAGTAAGTTGATATAGTATTGAATCTGAAGTGAAATATTGGTCAAAAGGATTTGTTTGGACTAAATATTGATCTGTAATCTATAATTGAAGTTGTATTAACATAGATTATTTACTATTACATATTTAACCATTGTATATAGTTAAAATCTCTTAACCGAGTGGACTCTAAAATTCTTATGATGTATCATTCATAGACTGAACATTGTTATCCTATCAACCCCATAGTGAATGCTGGTTAGATGATAAATTCTAGTCTAAAATCCTCTAACAAGGTCACACCTAACAGTGTGTTTGCAAACCTTTTAACAGGGTTGGTTCTTAACCGACCTTACTTCAGAAGAGTGAACAATTTTGGGTTGCCGGTCCCAGGTGGTTTTTCCTTTTACAGGGTTTCCATGTTAAATTTCTTGTGCTATGTGCTGATTGTGATATTTGTTTGTTATCATTCTTTACATGTTACATGTTAGATTTGATCGGTAACTGTTATGGTATTAGACTAGTAATCGGTAAAAGCACAGATAGTGAATGTTATTATTGTTTACTGACGAGCAAAAATTGAAGAAATAGTTTTGAATTATACATTTTGTTTTGGGACACTGGATAACTGATTCACCCCCCTCTCAGTTATTCTAATAGTTCCTACTCTATATCTGTTGATGTAGAGGTCAATTTTTTAATCTTTTTCTATAATTCTTTCAAACTGTTCTCTAAAGCTTTCCTCTTTTCTTTTTCATTAACAATGTTTTTCTATAACTTTTCTATATTTTTCTCGAGCTTTCTTTTCTCTCTTTCTAGCTTTAACAGTGCATTGTAGACCACTTGGTTTGTAGACTTTGACACATTGATTTTGTCCACACTTTTAACTTTGGAAAAATCCATTTGGAGAATGCTAACTTGAAATTCAGATAAATCTATTTGACTCTTTGGTGGGTTTCCATCTTTATTTGGTTGGATAATAACCATGAACTCCATCATGTCTCTTTTTGGCTCATATGTTGGTAAAACCCTATTGGATGGAGGTTGTTCATGTATAGCTGCATTAAGGGCATCAGTCTTCATGGTCTTTTGTATTTACTTATTCTTGGTTATTATTTCTGTAAATTTATTATAGAAATCATTGAAACAAAAATCTGGTGTTGCAGAAGGATTTGAATGTTTGAAAGGTGAACCAAAGGCAGAGCTTGCAATGCCTGTCGATCTAACTAATGCTCTTTGAGGATTTAAACTTATAGATGGTTTTGTTGAACCTAAAACTACAAATAATTGTTTACGACTGTATGACATTGTTGTTGGTGTTCTTCTAGAAGGGGAAAGCTTTTGCTTCTTGACACTATCTTCTACTATGGGATTCTGTGTAGATTCTACTGGCCTCTTTAGAGAGGGAACTTGTTGTATAAGTTTCCCAATCCCACTAGAACCAATGCCACTACTAGACCCAGTAGCAGTACTAGTAGATTCAAACCCAAGGCCTGCACCATGATCATAAACAATTTCTTTTTTCTAAATTGTATTCCAAACACCTTCTCTTGTGGGACCCAAACCACCACCTTTATAACCCATTTTGTGCACAATGTATGCCCCTTTTCTATATGCTTTTTTCCAGTCCCAGCTGGTTCCACTCTGGCCTGGAGTAAATGCACTTGGTGGATTATCATCCTCAGTGTCTTGATTATCATCCTCACTATCATATGCCATGTTAGGATGCTCCAAATTCCACAATTTGCTAAACTCTATATCCTCATCTATTTCATCCAGATCTTCACTAGTCTTTGGTTCACCAAGATCCTTTCTCATACTCCAAAAATCATCCAATTTAATTCTAGTCCATTTTCTATGCTTACAAGCTTCTACTATTCTCTTTGGTATTTTTATGTTTGATGGATTAGCAGCTTTTTTGTAGAAATTGTAGGACATCCTAGGCTATACAATGCCCTAGTTTATTGTTGTCCTAATTTGTGATGACAACTGTTGAACTAAAATTTTTTCCTCAGTGGAAAGTTTCTCCATCTCTTTTCTAATGTCACCCCAGCTATCCTTGTTTTTCAACCTCTCTAGCAATGGTTTACTTTCATGTTGAAATAAGTTTGCAAAGTTCTTATTAGCAACAAGCATTGTTTGAATGACATTGAGTTGATCATACTTCCAGTACCACTCTAAATAAAATTGAGAAATATCTAAAAAAAATTTGCCACTTTGAATGCCTTTCTCTCAAATGTTAATCCTCCAAATTAGAAAGGTAAGGAAGGGAATATGCTCTTCTTCGATTGGCTAGTGAAGAGTCTATCTGTTCTCTCTAGTTGTACTACATATTCTACTACAAACACCCTATCTATCACATGCATTGGAAGTTTGTGAGGTTGTAGTTTTGATCCGTAAAACCTTAGCACAGTGTAATCTTCTATTAATTACCAGTCAGCCAATTAAATTGTGCTTCCAAGTTGGATGCAATCCCTACATGAAGTAGACAATCTGGGTATTGGAGTGCTTGTTATTTTTTTGTACAGTGGTGCCAAAAAAAAGTCTACAAAATTACTGTAATTCTTTTTTTTATCATACATTCTTATCTGATGTGTCTGGTTATATATTGGAGTACTTGTCCCCCTATGAATTTCAAGCTCATTTCCATTGCTCATTAATATTGATGCATGCTTGGCTAGCATGAGATAAAACAAGTAGGTTGTGAACCTAAATGTCTTAGAATTGCCTCTTTTAATCAATGCTAATTGTTCTTGCATTGATTGAACCATGTGTCCAACAAAATTATATCTTACTGGTTCATTGACACAATGGATATCCCAAATGAATTAAAGAATGCTGGCACCCACTTCCCTATTATTTTCCAGTCCCAGGCAAAATGCTAGCAAGGATATAGAATCCTGAACCCATGGCACAAAAATTTTAAAATCATAAGGAGGCTTATGGTTCTCACCCAATGAAGCCTTTGCCTCTGGAACTATTAGACCCCTTATAAATGAATCATTTGCATTTGGAGATACTGTCTCATATTTCTCTTCTAGTTTTCCCAGGTCAATAGGGACATTATAGTTTTGTTTATCAAACCCTAGGTCTAGCACACTGTGAAATTCTTCCTGGGTTATTGATAAAATTTCTTCCAGATTATTTTTATTCACAATTGTTGTTCTTTCTTCATCACAATTTTTTGCACAAATGAAGACAATTTCTGGGCAAGGGAAAACTTTGGGTACCAACATGTGACCCAAACCAACATCCCACGAAGCAACTTTATTTGTTTCTGCACCTACCGCTGGGTTAAATTTTATAAAATCATACCTCTTTGGCCCAATTGCCTTACTACACAATGAATGTTTAATTTCTATAACTCTCTTTTCATCGTCGATAACATGATCATAAACATCATGATACTCATTAGTGAAACTAGGGATTTCTACTAGTTTTCTGCATTCTATTAAAGGTTTCCCATTTTCTTGAGTTTTCGCTTTCCCCATTGTTCTTCGGAAGAATGAAAAAACATAGATTCACAGATATTTACTAAAACCCCAATTTAAGAAAACCCCAATTGTACAATGTACATGCAAGAATTAAAATTTCAAAATTAAGTTAAACTTACCTAAAATTAAACTTTTAGATTAGGATAGATATAAGTTAGAACGGCTAAGGCTGAAGGCTCTCACAAATTACAGTCTTGAAATCTTTGACGATGGTTCAACAGTTCTTTTTAGCTCTGCTGCTACGAGTCGATAAGTTTTTAAAAAGAAAAGGTTAAAAACCTTTCGTTAAATGTAATGGTATATAATATTTCTAAAACACATGTAAGTTGTAACATAATCTTTCTAAAACATACTATGGATAACCATTAATCTTTTTGACGAATTACATGTCAATGACATACTACATGTCACATTTTCGGAGTGAGTTTTCAGAAAAGCTTTTTGAAACCCATACTTCTTCTGAAATACAACTTCAACTGTTCATCTCTTGTAATCCAATGATTGTCATGATTTTAAAATATTAATAATTTAACACACACTAATGAATATTAATTATTAACTATATTCACTTAGAATAGCTTATCCATGAAATTTGAACTAGAAATGATAATGTTTCGAAACATTTAATTATTGCATGAAACAATAGTGCAACGTAAATTTTTTATATCATATAAGGAAAAATTTCATTACAATTCAAATATACCCATAAACTATATATATTAATGATTATTATAATCAAAACAAAAAAGAAAAGCAGTAGCACTTCAAAATTCTTAAAACATTTTCATATTATATTTTTTAACATATGTGATTACAATTTATATCATTTCAAAAACCCTGGTAAGCTACTACCAGTGGTAAGCTATCTACCACCATAGGGAGACACAGTAGAAGGACTAGAGAGTAGAGACTATGTAGAATCACCGACTATCTGGCTGAGGCTCCCTTCCTTCAGACTTCTGTGTGGAATTCTTCAAAGAGGATAATGTCAACAAATTCTTCTATCCACATATAGTCCCTGGGTTCATCCAGTAGGTGCCACTTTTGGAGGAAATCCCTCCCAATTTGTGCTGACTTCTGATGATGCATGAGCTACTTAGCATCAAGGTTCAATAGGAATGGTTGCCTGGGAATAGCTACTCTTGGTTCTAGAATCTTAGGCAAATCATTTTCCTAGGCAATTCCAACCCCAATTTCTAAAAAATAAGACAACATGCACATCGTCGCTGAGGTATTCTTCTTTCAAAACTTTCCTTAGAAGCATGATCATATCCACCTTTTCCCCCCCAGGTCCAATAGAGAAGCCAAGAACTGAGATGAAATGTCAGTGGTGACTCTATACCGGTTTTCACTCTCCAAAAATTCATGACTAAGCACCATCCTTATAGCCTCCTTGGTGAAGGCTCCCAACTCCGTAGCAATAGACACCAGGATTGGGTCTGTGACTAGGCCCAGAAAGGCCCTCTGGTCCTCCAAGGCCATGCATCTCAAACAAATTGGATTGTCCATTCACATGACATAGACTATTCTCACAAATATGCTTTCACAGAGAACCTAGTTGTAGCACTCGCAGACTATTCACTCAAATATGCTTTCACAATCATAAATTAACAAGCATAGATCGATCTATTTATAAGTCCTGATTGAAAATCATTCCCCTAAAGATCTAATTAAATTGTAAGATGAATGGTAATTATCCAAAATTCACTAAATCTTGCATATTTAATGCAACACTGGGTGGAATTGGAAACAACACTTATGATAAGACATTTTCTATCTTGGGAATAACAAAGGCCGAAAGGATCGCGCCATGCAGGTGGACATAACAATTCTTTATTTTTAAAAAACCTTAAAACCTGTGCAGAAACAATAAGCAAAGTATGTTATTGTGAAATGGTGGTAGGAAATGAAGCTTTACCATTGATTTAAGATCATCGAATGGTCAGAAAACAATTTCCTTATATGATATGATGTTTTCATTCAAGCCTTAACTTTAAGGCATTAATCTATTGAGGTATATGATGTCACTGTCACACATATTTGTCAGTGAAATTGAAAGGCACCATCAAAGAAACCATTAATTCACAATGCACATTAGTTTAATTAATGTCATGACTCATCTACTCAATGTACTCATCGCCATTAATTAATATTTCTATCTAATATTACCAAATTTTCCAAAAGAATTCTAATATTTCTATCTAATATTACAGTGACACACATCCATTCAATTATAACATATCAATGGCCAAAGTTGAATTTTGGGCTTTTTTTTGGTCTTCATAATATTTACGAAAAAGTCTCGATGGAATCATGACACGTGGTATAATACGTATTGTTGGTCTTCATAATATATATGAAAAAGTGATGACGAGTCATACCACATGTCAGGATTCCGCTAAGAGTTTTACGTATATATTATGAAGACCAACAATAGGCCTGAAATTCAACTTTGGTCATTGATATGTTGTAATCAAATAGACGTGTGTCATTTGAGTCTGTGACGTCAATGGTCATAGTGATGGGAGTGGAACCTGATGCAACTTCAACATCAAATCACAACCATTGGATTAACAGAGATGAACGGTGGAAGGTGTATTTCAAAGGGAATGTGATGTGATAACTCCTTTAGTGAAAACTCTCTCCAGAATCATCACACATCATTCTTCAAATTTCCAATTATTCAAAATTTCAATCTCCATACCAACTATAAATTTTTGAAAACCTTTCGCCATGAAAAATAAATTAATTCACATATTTGGAAAATAGTTTTGCCATATTATTATAAAAATGGTATCCATTACTAATATATTTTCCAACCAATATCCATATTTTGAAACATAATTCACCATCAATATTAATAATTTTATTAAAAAAAATATTATAGTCACCATTTTTTTATAAAAATTGTACACACTATTAAAAAATTTGCCACCAAATATCCATATTTTCATACATAATTCACTATCACTATTAAAAATTTTCCTCCCAAAACACATTTCATTCGCCACAATTTTATACTTTTCAGGAGGGGGGGTTCCTTAAAGTTATCCCTAATCTCATAACATTTGTCTTAACCTTGGTTTCATTTGTAGAATGAGAGACAAGCAATCTCATAATCGCCAAATAATTCTCTTAACTCAGGTCTCATTATGAGAACAAGCACCAACCATCGATCTAGATCATCATCTACGACCCTCGTTGAATCATTGAATGTGAGCATACTTGACCGCTTGAATTGGAGATTCAACACCTAAAGCAATCCTTAACTGCTCGCCAGATCATTGAATGTTTGGCCACTAACTGCCAAGATCAAGAGATAGAGTGAACACTATATTCGTTGGATCACTGGATAAAAAAACTAACTTCCAAGATTAAGAGATCACGCGGACAAAGGAAAATAAAAGGAATGCACAGAAAAAGAACTTATGTGGCCCAAAAAAAGGTAATGAAGAAATAGAACTGGCTAGGGTTTTGTGGACTTAGAAATTTTTTGAAACCCTTATTCATGGAATATACCTATTTCTTAGACCTTCAAATAGCCGTATCTCTCAGGTTTTTGCATTTAAGTACATGAAATCTTAACTGGAGTTTGCATAGACCTTGAATTATCCCTAGCTCAGTTTGCAAGCCATAAAACATCATACATCTTCTTCGCTAATCAAAACAAGTTTGCAGCAGGAGATGGAAACTTTCTAGGGCTTTGCAAGGATGAAGACCATTTTCCAAGATTTTGGCAATGGCAGGAAAATGGTCTAACAGAAGGACTCTAGCCTCCTTTGGATTTCATTGAAGAAGTTTCACTTGAGGACACAAACAGAGGCAACAACCTTCATCTAGAGAATATATTCTATGATCGGCTAGCGGCAGTTGGTAACAGAATATAAAAGGAATACTTTGGCCCATAGCTTGTTGCATTCCTTGTGTCTATTAAAGGAATACCAAGGCCAATCTTACGGGCTCTAAAAATTCTTTGTACATGGACAAGTAGCATAGTTTATGTAATAGATCTTTTTGCAGAAATAGAAATGACAAAGTCTTGTATTAAATGAAATGTATAAATATTTTTGAAGAAATTAATTGAAAATATCATTTGAAGATTGTCTCCTACACCATTTTTTTTTACGTATGTTTTTTTATTTAGAATAACCAAATTTGGCTTCATGATAATCTCATGAATGTATAATACATGTTTACTAGTATTCTTCAAGGAAGAGATTAAATCCTTTTAGAAGCATTATAGTGATTTGGGGAAAATAGTAGTGATTTCATGAGTGTAATTTGAGGTGATGAATTAGAATGTTTATGTTTGGCATCAAACTCTACATGTAATGTTGAAACAATATGATATAAAAAAATAAAATACTAGTGCTTCTTCTAATAGTTTAAGGCAATGGATCTATTGGGAATGAACTTGTTTTGCCTATTAAAGAGCTAAGATTGGATCAAATCTATGGTTTGACCATCATTATAAAATGAGGAGGCCAGTTAAAGTTAGTGATTACTCTATTTCTCTGTGTTATAAATTGTTTGAGTAATTCTAGAGATCTCTAAAGTAGAGATTTAAATATTTCTTGAATCACTTATATGAATCTAGTAATTATGTATGGTTGTTGTCTAGAGCATATTATGTCATTTTTACAGTTGATTAGTACAAGGTATTAGATCAAGGAAATGATTAAATTCATTTTTATATGTTGCAATAGTTTGAAGAAATAACAATGATTCTATAAGATTGATGCATGGTTAGATGTAGTTGAATGTTTGTGTAAGGCACTAACATTTATAATAATATACACAATTAATGTTGGGTTTATTTGATATTTGACTCTATTACCATGGACATGTGGCACCAGTCCTTACGGTTCATACTTTTAGTAAAAGAACACTATGTCCTAAACATTTTTTGGAAGTCAAACAATGTTTTTCAAATTTTTTTTGAGATGAATCCAAAATTGTAAATATCACAAAGGGATTTTGAATCTCTAAAGCCATTTTATTGTGTACCTTCTAAGATTCAAAATACTTGTTTTAAATACCATGTAAATTTTTCAATGCACCATGAACTATTATGCTATATGTGTTCTACTTTGCATACTAATGAAATTTTGTAGGGGTGTGGTGCAAATCAACTTTTGAAACCATCAAGAGCCTTTCTAGATAAATTTTTATGTCATAGAGATGATGGTTGTTTTTCTATAGAAATGATTGTTTAAATATGAAGTGATCACAATGTGGTGGCTTGCCAATGTTTGTTTCATATTTTCATGAGGGAAATAAACACAAATTCAAAAATAAATTTGTTGAGAAAAAATATATGAGACAACCAAATAGATTTGAAGAATGATGGTGAAGGTTCTAGATACATGTTAATTACTTGAAAAAAACGTAGTGTTGCTGATTTTATTTTAGATTTAAAGGGAAATATTTTCTACAAGCATGCAAGACATAGTCATAGGTCTCAGTGGTTGGATCAATAATTTAGGATGTGTAAGGTCTTCTTCTTAGTTGAAACTATTATGTCAATGGTCAATTTTACAGAAAACTACACATTGTGACCACAAAATGAGTTACAAGCCCAGTATTACAATTTTATTTAGATTTCTATTTTTGTCCACATATCATATAAATATGCCTTTGATAGTATAGAGTAGGACTGAAAGATAATCAAAGAGCATCATTTTTATATGAGTAATGATAGATCTCACTCCTCTCAGTATGTTTAACATTTTTTTGAGAATTTTCTAAGTTCTTGCAAGAAAAATATATTGCAGTGATAAACATCTCTTTTGGTCAGATAACTAGATGGGTCAATTCAAGAATGCTCATATATTTTATTCATTATGTAGAATGCATGAAAAGAGGGATGTACCTTATATTTGAATTTTATTTGAAACTAGGAGCAGGTGCATGTACAAAGAGATCTCTAGTTAAGGATCAATTAAGGATTAGGTGCTACATTTTTTGATACACATTCTATTGTTGATTGATGTAGTTCAACATTATTATTTTTATACACTAAGTTTGCACCATTGTCTCAAGCTCTCGTAGTCTTGATAACCTAGTATAACATAGGAATCATCTCCAGGTGTGGGACCTATGCTAACTGAGATGAGACCTCCAAGTTCTAGGACGGTTCCTCTTGGATAATCACCTTAATTTTCTTTTAGACATGAAAAGTAAATCTTTTTGAGGGAAAGGGATAGAAGGAATGCTTGGAAAGGGAAATAACTTGAAAGCAAACTACCTACTAGGTGATACACCAAAATTAGGGTTTGGATCTCAGTATAGAGGAATGAAACCAATGAAAGGCTTAGGTCTAGTAGGTCAAAACTTACTAAATAGGCTTGCATAAGTGTTTCATAGGAGGTCCTGAACATAAGACACAACTTATGACCTGCAAGCAGACATTCACTTCTGCAATTCAGTGTAGGATTGAGACAAGACTATTAGGGGGCTAAAGTATACCCACAAAAAATCTAAATTAGATCAAACACAATAAAACACACAATGATAGCAAGTAAGAGGGATCAAGAACCCTAAGATATCACTAAAAACATCATATACTTTAATCCAATAAGAGATAACTCAAACAAGGAAGCATAGGGACATGAAGGATTGTCACAAAATACCTCTGCAATGTTTTTATCATCAATGGGAACTTTACAACTGTATAAGCTAGAGGGCAGAAATGATACCATAGATGACCCTTAAGAAAAGATGAATTTCTTCTACAATTGTCCAACTCTGAGCTCAAAAGCTCCAGAAATACAATATATACATACTCAACTACACACAGGCAGGAGTCAAAAAGACCTAACTAGGGTTACATAGTTTTACAATAGAATAATATTCAAACCCTAACCCATCAAATCTAGTCATAAATACATCTTTGTAATACCATGGCCGATCAAATATTTGTTTACGTGCCCATCCCTGTACTGAAATCAACCTGTAGACAAGCAACCTGGATTCATCCACTTTCCTGCACAAAGTCTTTCCATGAATGCATAACTGGTACCTTTCTGAGATAAGAAATGACCCATGATAGCCACCCAGACCTCCTCATCATCCTCCTTTAACTAAAAATGTCCTGGAGACATACATTTTCTAAGCTACCTCACCACTCACGGCCTGCAAATCAAATATTGGAAAAAAACCCTCTTAGACACATTTGAATTTGAAATTTCAATGGCTAGCCGGTCATTTTAAAATGTGATCATTAATATCCTTTATTTCCCAGTAGATGAATGAATTAGATTAATCTTGAAATGGTCGTGAAACCCCTTTGAAAAGTTTGAGTCCATATCAGCAATATGAGGACCAATGAAAAATTAGCACGTCAACACACCTGGCAGCTTGGCCCCACTTTGATTTTCTGTCTTCTTAAGTTATTCAGCAACTGTGCAACTGAAGAATTCTAAGTCATGAAATACATTTCTTAACTCCAGTTTGGTCAAGCAATTCAGTGAACACTGTAGTCGCTGAATAGCTAAACCTTTTAATAACCCCAGGTTATATTAAGCAAACATGAGAAACCCTTAGTCGCTGATTCACAGAAAGCTTTACTAACCCTGGGCCCATTTATGCC
Source organism: Chamaecyparis obtusa (assembly GCA_027943335.1). Classification (NCBI taxonomy): domain Eukaryota; kingdom Viridiplantae; phylum Streptophyta; class Pinopsida; order Cupressales; family Cupressaceae; genus Chamaecyparis; species Chamaecyparis obtusa. Next base: position 2,036,763 of record BSBK01001745.1, read on the forward strand.
ACTTGGCATTCTTTTACTCACTCTAACCACTCCATCAGTAGACACCTCGACAAGCTTTGACATGGTCCCACAAAAAACTAGATTCTGATCTAACGACAGGCGCATGATCTCATGGCCCCCAAATATTCTTTTAGATCATGCACCAGCCGCCGATCTCTTTAAGCTGGAACCCCTTCTGACAAATGGACCCACTTGGAAATCCTCATCAGCACTTGGCAACCAATTATATTCAAGCACATCAGCACACTAAGGACCCACCTGACAGAGCCCGAAGATAAAGCAAGATCAACGGCCATCGCATGATTGCATGGTCTGACACAAAGCCTCATGAACATATGCTAGTCATCGATCCTCTACAGATGTTAGAGCCTTCGACTGCCAAAAGGGCTCAGTCCCACTGATAAGAAATGACTCATTAGCATGTGGACCAATCAGAATACACCACCTACGCACACCTGGCAGTGGACCTACCCGTTTGAAGAGTTACACCACCAAGGAGAATCAATGGTTTTCGTATGATCGCAAGCCTCTAATAGACCATATGAGATCTTACGAAAACTATTGATCTCAAAGCTTCTAGGACCCCACTTAAATCACTTAACCCTAGAAGTCTTAGTGAATGTGCAGCCAAAGGAATTTTGCTTAGTCGCTGAATAGAATTCTTAACCTCGGTTAAGTTCGAAGAATATGCGAACAAGGCATTCACAGAATCACTAAACCAAAAGTCCAACCTGGGGTTCAGTTAGTGAATGCCTGATTGAAGGCAATCCATGGAGTCACTGAATACTTAAAGGGCACCACCATTTTATCTCGCAACTAGGAGAAACACTGAAATCACTAGTTCGCCGAGAGAAAAAGGTAACCGCCAAAGAACTTAGAGAACTGGCAACTGAAGGAAGAAATAGCGCACATACTGAAAAAGGATTTTCAAGTTGCCAAAAAAGTAACATGAAAATAGAACAAGGCCTAGGGTTTTTGAGGGTTTGGCCTATAACGACTAGTTTTATGAAATTTTTAAAAACTTTTCACCTAGCCAGGGACCTAGAAAAGGTTGCAGAGACTAGAGGGAAATAGATAAACCCATGAAATTTTGCAGAGCACTTGGAAGGATAAAAATGTAGACCTTGAGATAGAAATTGGCCAAATCTTACATGGGACATGAAAAATTGGGGAATAATTATATAAGGGAAACTTGATTCAACAGTGAACATATTCTTTTAGTTAGTTGAGGAGGGCATAGAAGGAGATAGATTGGATTGTTAAGATAGTTAGAGATTATTTTAATATGCTTTCATTTCAAATCTTAGATACAAGTACATGGACCATTTAGACATGAGAGTTGGATTTTTTTTCAAATTTATATTTAGTGTGACTGGGATTTGTGTGAATCAAGTGAGTGGATAGATGCATGGATTACATAGTATATAAATCCTTTATCTCATACAATATCCATTCCAAATTATGTAATGAAAGTTCATTTGAGTATGCCCATCTTTTAGATCTTCTACAACCAGGACATGTTTTGCAATTATTGTACTCTGGGGAATGATGAGTGATAAAAGTACTACTTTGAATGATGTGTACAGGGAAATTATAAGCTATCATAATCAATGACAAATGGTTACAAGTTCACATATCCTACTAGTTTATTTATTATTTCCAAAACTTGGTTGTGAACATACATGATTAGAAAGAATGGAATAACTAAATTTAAAGACCATGAGAAGCACAAAACCATTCTCATGCATTCCCACCTTGTTATATAAAAAATGTTATGTTGTTGAAGCATCATGCTAATCCAAAGAAAAAATAACTTTGGAAAACTAGTAATGTTGATCATGAAGCAATATCAGATATGCTTAAGAAAAGAGATGACCCTTCAGACACACTTGAATAGATCAAACAAAATGACTATAAGGTTTATTACACTCATTATGTTAGGATGATTAGGTTATTTGATTCATTATGATTTGGTTCATTAATTGTTTTGGTCAATAAACTCAATCTTCTCATACTTGAGAATGTAGGGATTACAAATATGATAGACATACAAGATTCAATAAAACTTGAATAGGTCATACCAAATGACTGTAAGGTTCATTATATCCATTATGCTTAGGTTGATTATGTTGTTTGGTTCATTACACTCATTATACTTTGGTTTATTAATTTTTTTGGTCAATAAACTTAGTCTTTTCATTGCTTGGGTACAAATATAATGGACATACAAGATTCAACTACCACGAGTTAGAGTTTATCCTACTTTCATTGTTCACTTAATCTTATTAGTATTCTTTCTTTATTACTCATATTTTGTATGCTATTGCAGTGTAGGTAACTTTGAGAGTACTAGTGGTTGGAGCTATATTTTATAGTGCATGAATATCAGAACCAAATGTATTAGTTGTATATCTAGAATTGGTTGATAGAATTGATGTATTTGTACATGATGATATTTATGTAGTTGTATTAATGATATACAATGTATGTGTACATAAGGACATTGTCAAGCATAAAGACATGTGTTCATTTGTTCTAATTTAGAGGCCTAATTTTGTATGCTTATATTTTGTATCATTTAGTTATAATGAATAAATTTTTATGTGTAATGATGATTAATTTTTTTGTGAAAATGATGATTAAGATTATGTACCTTTACAAATGATTAAGATTATAATTGTCCTACATTAATTATAAATGAATTATTTTATGAGAGTTACTTGTTAATTTAGAAGAGATCATGTTAGAAATATAATAGTTGTAGCTACAAAAAATATAGACATCTTAGATTGAAATAAAGTAAGACATTAAACACTTAGCATTATGAGACCAACTAATGATGTGTTGGCAAAATGGTCAGCACTCCCCTCAGGATTCGTGACATGGCCTAACCACCTCCTATATCTTCTATAAGTCTAGTGGTTGTATTGGGCATTAACAGGTCAATCTTTTTGTGCAACAACAACCACTACTTGTAACAAGTGGTATCAGAGCTTGGTCACAGGTTCAAATCCCCTCGGGTAGCGCTGAGGAGGAGATTGTTGGAAAAATGGTTAGCACTCCCCTTGGGATTTGTGACATGGCTTAATCACCCCCTGTGTCTTCTATAAGTCTATTGGTTGTATCGGGCATTAACAAGTTGATCTTTTGGTTCAACGATAACCACTACTTGTAACATGATGTTGCTATAGTGAATTCTTATGATGATTTTTCTAGGTTGTCCTAGGTTCATTATGATTTTCCTAGGTTTATCATGGCTTCCTAGGTTCTAGAAATTTCCTGGGCTCAATAAAAAAATTTATGCTCTTAGGGAACTTAAGGGACAGTGATACTAGGGTATAATGTTGAGGATTCAGGTGAGTTGGGAGGACAAATGAAACCATACCTAGGATGAACTCGATAAACCTAACATAATGGCATTTCCAATTCACGCGGTCCACTAATGGCCCAAAATAATGGCCAATTTTATCTATGTTTCTGCTACTTTTTAAAAAAAAATATTATAAATTTTAAGGTGTTTTAAGACTTTGAATAGTATTAACAATATTTGATGTCATGTAGCTATGGACTTATATCTTCTTTTAGAAGAATACTTGATGTTTTGAACCATAGTTATCTTTATATTATTCCTTTGTGAATGATTGAAGCATAATGGGTTCCTATATCCAAGTAGTTTATTTTCATGCAACCATGTGATGTATGCATATTTATGAGCTCTGAGATTTAATGAATGAATGGAATATGGAAATGAATGTATCTGCACATTTTTTTCTCCTAACTCCTCGCTACAGGAACATGTCAATAAGGAGGAATGACCAAGCAAAAATTTAGTGGATCTCATCAAGTTCTTAGACTGAGTCATTCATCATGGAGAGAGAAGTAAGGACAACATTGAAGACCTAGATGATTCATCTACTTCTTGGTTGGATCAGTTAGTGATGTTTTAATGAACAAAAAATATAGGAAGTAGTTTTCCTATATTCTCTCCCATAAATGTGAGGGAGACTTTTTCTTCCTTGTTGTGAACATTTCTCATTTCTATTTTAATGTAATAATAGAAATGAATTATTTTATTGTAAGTGGTCAGTAAACTAAGTTAGTTAGTTATAATTTTTAGTATAAACAAGTTTCTCTTTGGGATTAAGCTATTAAAGAAGAAATCAATTAGCACTAGGTTGATGCTAATGTAATTATTTTCAGCAATATAATTTTTAGTTTTAAGATACTATGTGTAATCAAGTTCAGTTGTATGAATAAAGAAATGGTTATTTCGAGTATATAGTGTGTTAAAAAAAACTTGGATTCACTCTCCCAAGGGGGCCTAGTTGGTGAGTGATACTTTGCATTTTTACTATTTTCATAATTGTTGGTGAGTCCTTTGTCTATTCTTGTAGCCACACAAAAATAGTTCTTGTGTCTATTCCTGCAGCCAAAGCGAGCAGAGTAGTTCCTACCTAGTAAACCTAAACTTACTTAGTTTTCATGATTAGCTATGATTTGGTAGATAGGATTTAGGTAGGTTTACTTCCAAGTACTTACTTTCTTGCAACTTTCCTTTCCAAGCAATATTTAGTATGGCTACAATGGAAACTTAGTGCATATATTATGCAAAACTATTTCAAGCTTATGCACATGGGTTGACATATTAAATGGAATTTTCCATAGGATAGATAGCTTCACAGTGAATATGTCCAATCTATGAGTATGGGAATTATACCTATTTATTAATCCATTTGGAAAGGCCAACACCCATAATAAATAAAATGAGAATCATGCGTAGATTTAACATAGGAGGAGAGTTTATTAGTAATGGATTTAACATATTTTGTGAGATGCATGGGATTGGAATACTATTGTTGGCTCCTAAGAAACTGCAATAGAATGATTTTGTGGAGATATTGGACTAGATTATACAAACAAGATATGAATCTAATGAGTCCATAGATAGAGAAATAGAAGAGAAGAAGGTAACATGAATCACTCAAAAATTTGAACCATTGAAGATATGAAAAGAGAAATCATTCTTTATGAGATTAAACCTCAGACAGTTAAAGAAGCTTGTTGTGATCAGATTTGGATGAAGGAATGAAAGAGGAGTTGGAACAAATTAAGGAAAATTTGATTTGGGAGCTCGTTCCCTGAGAAAAGACAAAGATGTTATTGGAACAAAGTGGATGTTCCAAAATAAAATGGATGAGGATGGACATGTTGTGATAAAAAAGGAAATATTGATCTACAAAGGTCATGCTCAGATTAAGGGAATTAATTTTGAAGAAATTTATGTTGCCTGACTAGAATCTATTAGGGCATTCTTGGCATTTGTAATGTTCAAGGATTTTAAAGTCTATCAAATGGGTGTGAAATCAATATTTTTGAATGAAGAGCTTAAAGAAGAGGTTTACATTGAATAACTAGAAGTATTTGAGATTTAAAATCATCTGGATATCATTTTTAGATTGAATAAGGCTTTGTATGGGTTGAAGCAAGCTTTTAAGGCTTGGTATGGAAGATCAGATAAGTACTTAATAGATCAAAACTTTCATAAAGGATCTTCTAACATCAAACTTTATTTTAAATTTGAATCAGAAAAATTCTAAGTAGCTATGATTTTTATGAATGGCTTAATATTTGGAGCAAATAATGGCATGTGCAAGAAATTGTATGATAAGATGTGGGATGAATTTGAGATGTTCATGATTGGTGAGTTAATGTTTTTTCTTGTATTGCAAGTAAGTCAGAATAGTGAAGTCATTTTTATCTCTCAGTCAAAGTCTATCAGAGAGTTGTTGAAGAAGTTTGGACTAGAAAATTACAAACAAGTGTGTACTCATATGACTACCAAACGTAGATTGATCAAAGGAAGAAAAACCCCTAAAGTAGATGCAATAAAATATAGATTAATGATTAGAGAACTGCTACACCTAATTGTTACTAGACTAGATATCATGTATGCTATCTGTTTGACAGCTAAAAACCAACAAAAACCAAGAATGTCACATGTTAGATTACAACAAAAAGGATCTTCAGATATTTAAAAGGAATAGAGACATTTAGATTATTGTATCCTAGAGGATCAAGTTTTACTCTAGAATCTTATAGTGATGTAGATTAGGATGGAATTTTTAATGATATAAAAAGTACTAGTGATGGAGAATTTTTCCTTGGCTCCTAATTGGTTACTTGGTTTAGTTTGAACTATGATTTGGTACCCTTGTCCTCTACAAAATATTATTATATTATAGATACATCATGATACACAAAGTAACTTTGGATGAAATAGATATTGAAGCCTATTGGTTTAGTGTTTGATAAACCAATATCAATCATTTGTGATAACACCTGCATAATAAATATTCTTAAGAATCTAGTACAACACTCCACATTGAGATATGTTCTGATATAATATCAACTCTTGGAGGAAAATATGCTAGACTATGAGGTAAAAATTTTTAATGCACCCATGACAAAACATATTGTAGGTATATTTATAAAATCTTTGTGCAAAGATAATTTTGTGTATCTCTGGGAGATTTTTGGGGTATAACCCCTTATTTAAAATAAGTATCTTGGCACTATAGTAGTTCAAGAAGATTACTATATATTCTTGGTATAGACTAACGCATGTGGATTCCCCTTAGAGAGAGCAATGTGTGTTGTTTCTCACCTTTGTCCTTGATGAGAGAGAGAGAGAGAGAGAGAGAGAGAGAGAGCTATGTGATGAGATTGTACTTGTTGTTGATGGATGTTGTTGTCAATGAAAAAGGGAGAGATTTCTTGTAGGGGTAGTTTGTTATAGCACTATTGTTGTAGTGACCAGTATGGTTTTTGTTGTAGAATTATTGATATTTTTGCTTCTTTTGTATGGTTATCATTGATGAAAATATACTCCTTTTTTGGTTGGTGTTGTGCTCAATATTTCTAATATATTATAGACATGTGGTTTTGGGGTTCTATTGGTCTGGAGGTTGGTGCTCTGGAAGATATTTTTGGGTGGTGTATTCAGTGATGTTCATATTTGAATATGGTTAGAAATTATTTGTTGTTCTAGATATGGTATTGTTAGTTTGGTTTCATATCTCTTAGTGCTTTAATTTGTAATATTCTATATTTTGATTGTGTTGATGTGGTCCAGAGGTGTGGTTTCTAATGAAATTATTTCTTCTTGGGTTCTAAAATTTTTGGCATATAGATTATGTATTTTTTGGTCAAGGCAATGTGTGGGGGTGCGGTTCACTTTTCATTCCTCCCCATCATGTGAATGTTTAGTCTGGGCCTATTTTAAATTATGTTTTTTTGGCTGACTTGATTATTTCATAGTTTAAAGATCAATATAAATAAGAGGATGATTGTGATGGATTGGTAAAGAATTAATTGAAAAGAAGATCCTTTAGATACTATGTGAAGTTTTGAAAAATCTTGAAGTTAGGTTGTGAGTAGGGCATATGTCCTATTGTTGTTAGACATTGGAGGAAGTGAGCCAAAGGTTTCTTCCAACAAGTATACTTTAGTGGTGGATTTCCTTTTTCTCTCTTCTTTCTTAGGAAAATGATTTGTTCAAGGTAGTGAGTCCACTTGTAGTGAGCATTCTAGTAGTGAGACACCCATGGTAAAAATTTACCTTAATCAATGTTTTTATTTATAGGAATCAAGTTCTTCATGGTTTTCCCATATTGGTTTGTTCCATGTAAAAATTACATGTTCATTGTGTATGATTCATGTGTATGCTCTTTCATGTTTATATATGATTTGATTGAGTGGACAAAGTATGAATCTATTGATTCTAGATTTGTGAAATTGATAAAAAACTAAATTAGACAACTAATTCACCCCCTCTTACTTGTTATTTTGGACTGATATTTAGAGTGTAGCATTGTTTTTGTATTCTCATCAAGCTTCCTTTTTCCCTAATCTGCATTGAAAAAAATGTTCGGCATGCTTTCCAAAAAGTAGCCCAAACTGGGTCTGTGTGAACAAGAGATCGCCCCAAATAGAGCGCCCAAATTCTTTCCTTTGAAAGCTCCAATGTTGTCATGGGTTTTCCCCAATATTGGCTACAAATGGAACCCAAATCACTATGTCCAAAACCCAAACTTGTTGCATGGCTAGAAAATACCTTTGGAAATTATGTTAGAATAACAATGCCCTAATCAACTAAGAGGCGGGGGGAGTGAATCAGTTCATTCCAAATTTATCTTTCAACTTCAAAATAAAATACTGAACTAAAAAGTAAATGCAATAATAGTACACATATACATGAACACCAAGATTTGTTCTCAAGGAAAACCATGTTAAGGGAAAAACCTCGATGGGGATGGTACCCACAAATATCTGCACTATGAGTATAATAACCCTGTTAGGAGTTATGAACCTGTTAGGAGCTGAGTATTACAATAGGAAGGTCCTGGTTAAAGGACACACCCTATTAGGAGCCTTTACAATGTGGTCCTAATTAAGGAATTGACCCTGCTAGGAGTCCATCCCTATTAGAAGCAATTACCCTATTAGGGGTGTACAATACATCAACCCAATTAGGAGATTTGAGAGTTAAGGCCACCTTCAAGTTCTCCAAACCTTACAATTTCAAGACTGAGATAATTTTGTTCTGAATTTCTTCTAGTACTCAAACACTACCAAGAAAGCTCCACCTTGTGCCTAAGTGCACAACTATTGTTCTTTAAATAATATCCAATATAGCCTCAAGGTCACATTCAGCTCTACATCTCACATATGCAATTATTTTTTATTTTGCACACCTATTTTCCAAGGATTTCAATCCTTATATACAAGTTACACCAATTGTATCTAAGTCAGACTTTATAGGATAAATCCTATTTACAAAATATAAAATGGAGCCATGCAAAGATGCACACGATACCTCTTACAATGTTACAACATAGAAATTATATTAAGTTATCATTTATATTTGTAAGTTAATCTCGCTCATCATATTACTTAAAATGTCTTCCAAGTCGACCTCTGATCTTCATCAATACACATGCCATTTATGACGCCACCTGTATGATCACAATTCCATATGATCATAATAATCTCTTTAGCTAGTATCCAATACGAACCTATGTTCACACATCATAACTTAAACAACCATGAGTGTTATCCACAAAGTTCTACAATCAACTTTGTGAAAAACATAGTTTTTGTCTCTTGAGAAGCAGTTATCAATAAATCAGTCATAAATCTATTAGAGAAACTCATAAGCATGTGCGATCACAAATGGTGATCCATGATGTCATGAGTAGTCTTCCTCTAAGCTCACATGTGCTAATTATCTATATTGTGTCTGTACAATTCTTTGCAACCTATCTAAAACTATTTGCAAGATTCTAAACAACCAGTCAATAATATATGTTGACATCAATGACAAAATCTGTCATGAATACAACACATAGTCATTGTAACGTGCCTCCATCATTACTAGGATACTTACCCAAAGGAATACCATCAAAATTCATGCTAACAATCTCCCCCTTTGGCATTGATGGCAACATAGATAAAAAACATCTAAGTTCTATAAATACCAAACATGCCTATACTACATCTTCATCAACATATTTTCTATTCCTCTTCATCAATCATCGAATCCCCCAAAGGATGATCCTCTCATACTATTTTTCTATTTTTCTCATACTATTTTCAATGTGTCATTCTCTGCCCCATTGACATCAATGTCAATGGTATCATTATGTCTCCAAGAGTTCTCAGTAACCCAGCTCAAATAGATAAACTCCCCCATAGAGGAAGCATCAAGCATTCAGTCCAGATAATGAAATAGTGCTATGATATTTCTGGACTAATACAATTTATGTATTAATTATTCAAGAGTAGGCTAGGGTATGACCCCTAACATACCTCTCAAATACTCAAATGTATCCTTCGGCAGAGGTTTTGTAAACATTTCTTCTATTTACTCCTTTGTATTCACAACTTCACTTCCTTCTCTACTACCTTATCTCTCAAGAAATGATACTTTATTTCTATATGTTCTGTCTTTGAGTGCATAACATGGTTCTTTGACATATTTACTGTGCTATTATTGTCACAATGGATAATAATATAATCTTCAAGACATACTCCAATGTCCTTCAACATTTGATTCATCCATATGATATGTGTACAATTGATTGCTACAACAACATACTCTGATTCTACAATGTAGTCCTTCTTCTTGCTAAGCCAAGAAATCAACCTTTTACCAAGGAAGAATGCTCCTCCACTAGTACTCTTTCTATCATCAACATTCCTTGCCCAATCAACATCACACTACAACATTTGGGGTCTAATTTTGACGCTAATTTCAATGGCAGTGCCATTTGCGTGTATTTTTTGTGTTTTGTTTTGCAAGTTCCCCCAATGGTGTCATTATAGTGATGATGATGTTAGAATTTTGATACCTGCGTGATTATAAACAAAAAAAAAGAAAAAGAAATGCTCATTTGTAATTTTTGTGAGCTGCGAAGAGGGCACCGTGCACACAGAGGGAAGAGGGCACTGTGAGTGAAGAGGGAAGAGGGCACTAGAATTTTTCTTGTGAGCTGGGAAGAGGGCACCTTGCACAAAGAGGGAAGAGGGCACCATGCATGAAGAGGGAAGAGGGCACTGGTCTTTTTCTTGTGTGCATGAAGAGGCTAGCACTGGACTTTTTCTTGCATGCACGAGCTTGGCCCTAACTCTACACAGATTCGAGGTAGGCCCGAACTAGAATTTTTCTTGCATGCCCAAACTTGGCCATGTATTTTTTGTTATTTGGTTTTATTGCATTGTATTTCATTGGTTTGAGGCTAGGGCATCCATTTCATAGAGGTTGTATCAGAAGTATCACAACACTCACGATAGGAAAATGAAAAAGAAGTATCTTTCTTCATCAGAATCATCACAACACTCACGATAGGAAAATGGCTAGATGTGTGAGACTTTAGGTCTGGATGGAAACCAGGTATGAATATCAATCTCATAATTAATAATTTTAAAATTTTTGGCAATATCAACAAGATAAGATTAACAATATTTACAAAACCATATAAAAACCAACTTATCTTACAATACAGAGCTCAAATTATTAGTTATAAACACAGTAAATTCAGTTATAAATGTTGGCAATTTGGCTGAGGTATGTACATAGATGTTGTCATTATGGCAACATATGTTCCCTATGAAGATCGGATAAGCTGGAAAGTAAGTATGGAAGATCGTAGACTAAAATTGTCTAAGTATGAAATAATGTTTTTGACAGAGCACCCGATACAGTTTGTTTTGGCGATGTTCACTGGAGCATGATCAAAGTTTGTGCAATTGAACATAGAATCTATGGTGTCTAAGGATACCCCATCTCAATATGCAAAAGAGTACAGATAGTACAGACAAAGTTATGATTGTTTTACCGATGACAGAGTACAGCCGACAGAGCAGTTTTGAAGACAGAACTAGTAAATGAATTAAGGGATTATTTTTCTTGTCAAAATAATGACTTAATATTATAAAGAGATGACATCCTAGATGTTTAATCTTGGATAAAGATATGCAAGCTAACAGGAGAAAGATATTATGTTTGTATCTTGTATAAATAAAGATGTACCGAACATACTTGAAATGTAACATGTAATATATGTAACTTGTGAGAGCAGCAAAAGTTGTTCATGCGAAGTTGTAAGTAGTACCATATTGTAATTAGTAAACATTTGTAGTACTTGTTTGGGTAGTGAGCTCATCTGGTAATTAGGTTTTGTATCTACAACTCCTAACAGGGTTGAGGCTTCTAACAAGGTCTATAGTCCCTTAACCAGGACTGATACACTATATGATTGTAATAGGCTCCTAATAGGGTCAACATCCTTAACCGGATATCTTTTGATTAATGGATCTTTGTGGGTACCATCCCCACTGGGGTTTTCCCTTGGCTAGGGTTTCCTTGAGAACATATCATGTGTTATGAGTTCTTTACATTTACTATTATGTATGGTATTTAGTTTCTTATGCTTTGTATGCACTAAAGTAATCTGTTATATCCATAAGTGGGCAAAAGTAAAAGTTTGTGAAATATTGATTCACCCCCCACTCTCAATATTTATGATATGCCAACAGGTATGGTACACATTGCTTATTTGATGTGTGTGGAGAAGAAGCCTGTGGATATGTGTGAAATTCTGAGAATACAGTTGTTTGAGAATTTGGAAAAGATAAACAAAGCTAAATACACTCACTTTAGATTTTCCTCATTGGTTACTTACATGTTCTTCCACTTTCTAAGAATATTTCCTTACACTATTGAATGGAATGATGGCGAGAATAATATGGAAAGAATCAATAAAGTTTACATGAAACATATTATTGAGAAGGTTAATGACAGTGTAAAGTTAGTGTTGAAAGATTTTCAGAACATTGTGGTAAATAGATCAAGAAATCCTCCATCCCTAGTTGAGAAATACAAAGATGATATATGTTTTATGGTTGATACTAATTTCACTTACATTGAGGCAGTAGAACCTAGACATGAATTCATAGACCCTCTTGGCTATGAAATCTCTGAAGTTGAAACAGAAGGATATGTTAGTAGATTGTTGAAAAGTAAAATTGATGCTCATGGAAATAGATTTGGAACATATGATGAAAAATTTGATTCAACAAAGATACTTAAGGAAGAAAAATAATCAAAGAAGAGAGTGGAGTCTACAATAAAGAAAATTCTAAAAGAATCAGGTATGAGTGAGCAGGAATTTGATATTGCAAGAAAGACTATAGAAGCAATAAGGCAAAGTGAGATACTATTAGTCCCACCTTTGGCATCAAGTGCAAAACCTATTCAAGTTAAGGTAAAGGTTGAAGAACCTGAGAAGGAACAAGAAATTAGTCAGACAGAGAAACCCTTTTCTTCAGCACCAAGCAAAAGAATGAAGGCAAGTGCTTCAGGACCGGGTACAAGACAAAAAACAATTGTTCCACCAGTACCTAGAAGAGTTGCAGAGATAAAAGATGATGAAGTGACAATAAAGAAGAAATCATGGAAACCAAGGATAGAAAGATTTAATGAAGATATAATGCAGCATGGAGACTTTACCAAAATGAACAAATACTATGATTTATATGGATCCTCTGACAGATTAAATCTAGAGAATGCAATGGTTACACATATGATTTTGACAAACAAGAAATTTGATACTATTCATGGAAAGATACTAGAAGATTTGTACAATAGACTTGTGAGAAGAAAGATGAGAGCACAAGAAGAAGATACTAAAATGAGAGAGAATGTGATTAGATAGTTCTATGAGATAAGAGATGATGACCACCTTAAAAAGATCCTCAAGCCACTTGAAACCCTATTAAGAACCAAAAGAAGAAATATACAAATAATGGGAGGTCAGTATGAACAAGTGAAGACTGAAACTAAACAGGCAGTTGTGCAAGTGCTAGCAAACTTGGTAGCAGGAAAAGATAGCAAAGATCAATCATTTGCAGAACCAGCAGAGAAACAGAGTTCAAAACAAGTAGAGGCAGCAACATAGGTAGTTGAAGTTGAAGATATTCCCTCTTCTTCTATAAACATTGGCACAAAATCTATGGACATTGAAGGAACAAAAGTTACTTTAGATTTAGATGATGTGATACTCAATAGTTTGGATAACATTGTTGACAATTTGGTCTTGGAAAGAACAAGAAAGTTAAGAATTTAGAAGGTAGTCTCAAAGATTTGACTGAGAAGCTACAAAGTGTTATATCTACAAAAGTCTTTGATTCAGATCCACTTGAAAGAGCAAAGATGTTAATTAATTCTTTTGATGTTGAGTTCACAAATTTGACTAATATTGCTAAGGTTAAGGCTTAGGTAGCTTATGAAGCTAAGATGTTGCAGAATATAAGTCAGAATATCAAAAATGACATTGACAGCCTTGACAGACACATTAAGAACTTAAGGAAACATCTTGAAATTGGAAACTATTTGTACATTCAGTGTACAAAATCTGAAAATATTTTAATTGAGGAAGAGAAGAAGATTAAAGAGAAGCAAGATGAAATTGCAGCAGAGACAAACTCTTTGGCCAGCCTAAACATAAAGATCAGTGCAGTTGAGAAAAAGATCAGAAAATTATGTGATGAGATAAGGACTTTGAATGATGAGAAGAACAAGAAAATTATTAGAATAAACATCTTGAGAGAGCATGTCTCAATCATGTTGACTATAATAGAAGAGAAACTAGATGAATGTCTTACTACTAAGACAACATTTCAAAAGTTCAATTTTGAGTCCCTTCAAGCTTGTCAAATTGCAGCATACGGATTGAGTACTTTACTCAATGTAGCAAAATCAATAGAGAAGGCATGGGAGAAAGATTTTGAGACTTGGAAGATAGATTTTGTAGATTGTGTTGCAAGCCTACCGGCTTTGCAATAAGACAGTAAGGTAAAAGTTTTGACACAATTTTGTATATCCCTTTCCACCCTTTATTTTGTCATTGTTGTCAAAGGGGGAGAGATACTTAGAAAATTGTCTATATATATGATAAGGAAGGATACTCATAGGGGGAGTTCTATGGAGTATTATGAAGTGTTATAGATTATGTGTATATTTTGGGGAGATATAAGGATAGCATACTTATTTTATACTATGGCCACAATTTTGATACAAATTTTGAGATTTTGACTTGTACACTTAGCCAATTTTCTCATATGTTGCCACCAATGACAAAGGGGGAGATTGTTGGCAATTTGGCTGAGGTATATACATAGATTTTGTCATTATGGAAAAATATGTTTGCTATGAAGATCGCATAAGCTGGAAAGTAAGTATGGAAGATCGCAGACTAAAATTGTCTAAGTATGAAATAGTGTTTTTGACAGAGCACCTGATACAGTTTGTTTTGGAAACATTCACTGGAGCATGATCAGAGTTTGTGTAGTTGAACATAGGCTCTATGGTGTCTAATGATACCCCATCTCAGTGCACAAAAGAGTACAAATAGTACAGACAAAGTTATGATTGTTTTACCGATCGATGACAGAGTACAACCGACAGAGCAATTTTGAAGACATAACTAGTAAATGAATTAAGGGATTATTTTGCTTGTCAAAATAATGAATTAATATTATAAAGAGATGACATCCTAGATGTTTACTCTTGGATAAAGATATGCAAGCTGACAGGAGAAAGATATTATGTTTGTATCTTGTATAAATAAAGATGTACCGAACATACTTGAAATGTAACATGTAATATATGTAACTTGTGATAGCAGTGAAAGTTGTTGATGCAAAGTTGTAAGTAGTACCATATTGTAGTCAGTAAACATTTTTGTTACTTTTTTGGGCAGTGAGCTCATCTGGTAATCAGGTTTTGTATCTACAACTCCGAACAGGGTTGAGGCTTCTAACAAGGCCTATAGTCCCTTAACCAGGACTGATACACTATATGATTGTAACAGGCTCCTAATAGGGTCAACATCCTTAACCGGATATCTTTTGATTAGTGGATCTTTGTGGGTACCATCCCCACTGGGGTTTTCCCTTGGCCAAGGTTTCCTCGAGAACATATCATGTGTTATGAGTTCTTTACATTTACTGTTATGTATGGTATTTAGTTTCTTATGCTTTGTATGCATTAAATTAATCTATTATATCCATAAGTGGGCAAAAATAAAAGTTTGTGAAATACTGATTCACCCCCCCTCTCAGTATTTCCTATTTCTAACAATAAACACACAATATTTTGACATGCAAAGGTCCTACAATTTGATTTTCACCAACCATTGAACTTACAAAAAAAGGGAATTTACATTAGCATCCTGATATAACCAGGGAAAATATGAGTGTGTTGCATTACAAAATAGAATAAAATAAAAATCTATCTACATAAGAAAGAGGAACTAAACAGAAAACCTTACAACAATAATATATAACTGTACATAACAATCTATGAGAAGAACATAACTAAAAAACAAACAAAGTGCCAGTTCAACCATTGCTCCACTTCAACCATAGTGTCAGTTAAATTTCTTAAGAGGGCCAATCCAAAGACTAATAATAATGGAATGTGATCAATCTTTTTCCTCTGATATTAATCAATACAATAAATTAGAGATTAAAATATATTTATTTCCTTTCTTTTTAAGTCTGGTTTGGAGTTTTTATGTGATTCATAGTGAGAGATTGAAGCATTTCTTTTAAACCTATCTAAAACCCTCTTGTGGTAAACAATGGACTTAAATAATTCTATATCTCCAAAAATACTTGGTGAAATGGCCTAAACTTGGTGAGATATTAGTTTACTATGTATTCTTTAATCCCTTAGGGTTGTAGGTCACTTGGTGAAGGTTTGACCATGTTTTTGAGTATTTTTATTACAGTAACAAGGTTTTTAAGTGAGGATTAAGTCCCTATTTTTTATATCTTTGTTAAAATTGTTTAAGGCAGTGAAGGTTACAACCATAAGTAATATGTTGATTCATTAAAATTTTAGTCTATATTTATTGGGAACTGAAGCATTGTGATTGAACCTGAGGGTTTAGATGTTATTTACATGGTTTTAAATAGTGTTCCAATCAGATTTGAATCCTTTACATATCACTCCTAAGCCACAATCAAGTGTGATAGTCCTAGATTAGATTGGTGATCAGTAATGTTTCATGGTGGATAAGTAATTGATTGGCATTTTGAATATTTCATTGAATTAAGGTATATGAGTGCCTCATTTCCAAGATAAAGAGCATCTAATGTAGTTTTCATCAGTTAGTACCCTAGATTTTATGTTGGAATAGGATTCCCTACATCAAAAGTCCTCATAAAACCTCCAAACACATTTCTTTTCTTTGCATGTATATACATTTGTAAGGTTTTCAACTACATGGAGGTTTGCATTCACTTATTTGTTATCGATTCCTCTCATGTGAATCTTATTTGTAATTTTTTCTTTATATTTTTGTTATCTAAAATTTGTTATCATGTTTCTCACTTGTAGATTTTGTAGGTTAGCTAGAACATTGAAGTGGGCCTTCATCATTTTTGTGTATGTTTTGTTTTGTATCCATACAAGAAGACAACACTACAAGAAAAAATTTGTACATTACACTGGTGTCCTTAGATGAGATGCATGTATATTTGAACCAAATAATATTTGTCCTCTATATCTTCCATTCATGTAGATATTACATTTTATTTATTATTTTTAAGTAGATATTTTTACTAGTTTACTTTCATTTAAGCATTTTAAATAGTTGAATATATCTAAGTGTAATGTATTGAAATTGACTCTCACAGGAATTGTGTTTTTCTTTTGATAAAATCACATTTTCTCCATTATATCTAAACAAAAAAGATAGCTCAATAGATATCACCATTTTCCCTAGTTCACATTATGTGTATAGGTGCACCAATTGGTGGCTAAAGAAAGAAAATTAAGAAGTAAATTTTCCTCAGGCATGTCAAGCATCTAAAGGGAAGTCACCTTATCCAACCAAATGGAAACAACCATTAGATCTACCTCCATTACCAAGGACTAATCCAATGATATCAACTTCACATTTACAATCCTAGAGAAATAAGTACTATGATATATGTATATTCACACTAGTTGCAAAGAGGAAAAAGATTGATCACATTCCTTATTAATATAATATGCAAAATAAGTTTATATGAGTATGCAGCCATAATCAATAGATCCAACATATTTGAAGAGATTATTTTTATTATCAACTCTACCAAATAGTAATTTAGACATTTTGGGGTCTTTTAGGAATCTTCTATATCTATTAATGACTCAATAAGTTGAAATAAAAAACTCTTAGTTCACTTGAAAAGTTTGTATACCAAAATGCTATGTATTCATTATTCTTTAATTAGTAAAACATTATTTTATTGACCTACTACTAGGGGTCCCAACTAAGAGATTCTCATCAACATGTCCTGAATCACTAGACAAATAGACAATAAAAATATGAGATATAATATGAAAAAAATAATACTTCATCTTTTTATTGGCACTTTCTATTGTTGTTGATACCAAAATTTACTTCTATAATATACTACTTGGGAAGGATAACAAATCTTAGAGCATAAAAATTTGCATTGGTTGACGGAAATGATTTTTGATAGGGTGGACTTACAATGTCTCAAATCTTGAGTATGATGTTGTATGAATGTCTTCCCTTCATTCCCATGGCCCCACTTTTTTTCTCCTTTTTCTTCATTATTTTTAGGATCTCTTTATCTTAGTACTATTTTCCTCAAATCCTCAAGCCTCTTGCTTCTTCTTGCATTATCACCAACACCAAAGTCTCATTCCCTCTCATATCAAATATCTTTGAAGCCCAATCCCCACTCCCTCTAGTAGTAGATTTATTTGAAGCCTAATATCATCATTCTACAACTCTACCTATTTAGATGCATGAACCTTTACATCCCTTATTATCCTAACATCCTTGTATTCCATTGCCCACACCTCCATCTTCAAAATCTTGTAAAATGTAGTACTCAAATACCACATGAAAATACATCTAAGTGACATATTAACTACTAATTCCTCAATCCCTCTCACCATTGCATCCCTCTAAATATGAATTTCCTTAAACCCCTATTTTTAAGCATGATTTTCCATAAGTACTAATAACACTACATTATTATTATTATTATTCAAATACAACTAATATAATATTTATTTATTTATTTATTAAAAGAAAATCCTTCAATAATCATACATGATATCTACCATTTTCTGGGCTAGCCCCTCACTCAAACACATAAATCTAGCTAAGTTAATATAATTTCAGAGTTTTGTTTTTATATAAAATGTTTTTTCGAAGTGAAAATGAGCTCATGGTTGTCGATGATTATCTTTTCTGATTTTGGATTCAAATTTCTTATCATCTTATTAAAATCCATTTCAATCTTATACCCATCAAATTGGAAAATGACTAAAAAGAACAAAACTACTGATAAACTGAAACAAATGGCTAGGAAAACAATATTGCCCGAATACCCACAACCAGAAATGTATATAATAACCATGCTTTTCACTTAAAGTAGAAAGTTACACCATGAAAATCTATACTATGAACTTTCTAAGGAAATTTACATTCCTTAAATACAATTGAGTTGCAACTTTTCCTGCAACTTACATACTATAATAACTTGTAGCTCAATTATATATATATATATATATATATATATATATATATATATATATATATATATATATATATATATATATATATATATATATATATATATATATATATATATATATATATATATATATATATATATATATATATGCTATAAAAAAACATAAAATGGAGCTGAAAATTATTATAGTTATTTAATGCTCATTTTGCACAACATCATGCAACCTATATTAAGTATAAATTATTAGAGACTGTCATAGTTTATATTCAGTCTGAAAGAATGAATTGGAAAACTGTAGAGCACTGCGATTTGGATGAATGTGTCATGTCAATCTTGCATATTTAATCCTAAGGAATCTTCCTAGAAAAGTCCATTTAAGTTTGCATTAATATGTCCCTATGAATTCTCAACCTTTAGGAAAGAGATTTATATTTATTCATTTGATCAAGAATTCATACAAATAAATGTCCTAATCCATAATAGAAGCCATAGCTTCTAATTCTTTTTAAAGCATGACTTGTAATTTTCAAATAAATGTGAACATTAAAAGTAGAAAAGAATGCAACAACCATGGCTAGCATTCACCTATAGCTCTAGAATGCATGTGAAATCATGCCCTTAGAAGTTGAACAATTTTGTAGGTAGGAGAAATATTTTTAGAGTAGTTTCAATAGATCATAAATTGTTATTAATGGCATTCTATATTGTGTAGGGAGGTGCATGGTAGTGAACAACACAAAAATTTAATAGCTAAGTTAAAGTTCAAGAGTTAGGGATACCTCATCACTCCTTCCACTTTTAAGAATCATGGTTTAGGAGTAGCAAAGAAATCATCCCTTAAGGTATGTATATGAAAGGTCTAAAGTTGTAAGGAAATAATTCAAAGATGTTGAAAAGTAAGTACTTGGGTAAAGGATAAGTGAAAGTCTTGTTAGAATAACTGAGAGGGGGGTGAATCACTTATCCATGGTCCCAAATTACAAAATGTCTCACATAAAACAAATTCAGCTAATTCTTCAACTCGGCAACACAAAATACTAAACTATCTATGCCTTTACTGATTACCAGTTAATTGCTTATAGTGATTACCGACCAAATAAAATATGCAACATGAAAAGTATGATAACCAAAAAATCACCACATAAACACATAACACAAAGATTTAACGTGGAAACCCTATAAAGGGAATACCTCCTAGGATCGGTAACCCAAAATATTTTCACTCTTCTAAAGTGAGCTCGATGAAGAGCCAACCTTGTTAAAGGTTACAAAACTCACTATAAGGTTTGACCTTGTTAGAGGATTTAACACTAACAGTTATCGTCTAACCAGCATTCACTATGGGGTTGACAGGATAAAAATATACATTCTATGAATGACATAACAAGACTTTCAAGTCCACTCAGTTAAGAGATTTTTCTGTTACAATGGTTAAACTAAAATAGTAGGTGATTTGATTACAATACAACTTTATTTTGTAGATGTTTAGATCTATTCTAAGCCCATTAAAATCCTCTGATCAATATTTCAACAATTCATCAATATTCAATAACTTACTATCCCTCAGTAAAGCTCTCTAACACTTGGTACTATTCTACAATTCGGTTCTTCTTCAACCAGTCTGATTAGGCATGCATGAAGCTATGTTCAAGCAATATCTTTGTAGTCTCCTTCTTCCAGCATCATTTCAACAATAAAACCAATGTCTCTTATATAGACAAGTAAACTATTTTCTTTTCATCCATCAGATTTTGCCGCTTAAACCTTCCTCAACAGATGTGTCCATACCTTGTTTCAATTCCATCCTTTAGATATTCTTCAAATTTTGTTAGCCATTGATCTCATAATGAAATTTATCTTCCACCTCAAAATCATACACTTTATAGCTCATCAATTTCTATCGGCTAATCTAAACATTTAGTTCTTTCTTCCATACTCGGTTAATGAAGAAATGTTTCAGTGAACATAAGCTTGGTTAGTACTGTCACTCAGTATACAGTACACTGGCTCAGTGTATACTGAAGTGCTTCATTTACCAACCACACTGCTTTGTTAAGTTATGCTTCCAACTTCATAACTGATTAATTTAACATAATCAAGTCAAAAATATGAAGTCACAGACTCATCAATAAGTTACCAAAAGTATTCCTTATCCTCATTTTTCATATCTATCTTCCTCCATGTAGATATCTCAGTTATTCATCTTTTCTCTCCACTCTATAGATGTTTAGATGTGTGCAACCAACATGGTAAGTACTTTTCAAAACTAGTTGACATCAATGACAACATAATGACTGATTTAATTATCTTACATATCATTTCAGTACTTGGTGATCTCTAATCATTGATCATCAAGTCATTCAAGTATTCAATCAGTTGTAGTTCATCAATCTCTCCCTTTGGCATTGATGGAAACTCAAGCAATATGAAATATACCACACACATACCAAACATGTATTCTACAACTATGCAAGAAAATGTTGTAAATTGGTAAGCTCTCCCTAGCTTGATCTTAAATATGTCTAATTACTATGTTACATAATAGCATTGCAAGTGCAGACTTTCCTCTGTAGATATGATCTTTCTAGCTCTCAGATTCCTTCTTCTATTCTCAGCAACAAATCTTCAAAACTCTCCTTGACTTTCTCAGATTATCTCTCCCTTAGATAGATGTTCCAGTAATCTCTTAGTTTGTCATATTGTTTATCTCTCCCTTTGACAACAATGCCAAAGAAACACATAAAAATACAGCTCTATAGTAGCCACGTGACTCTCTGTTGTCTGGTGCATACAATGTATCTTGGTATAATGATATGCAAATAGTTGTTCCTGAAATCTTTCACAACCTTAGACATAATCCAAAGTGTGAGCTAGGGTGCATCAACATGAATGATCTTCTAATAAGATTAGGCTGATGCAACCTCTAGATCCCATTAGTGACCAGTAGACAAGGGACAGACCCCAAGTCTAGTCCTCAAGTATTCAAAAGTTTCCTTCAGTAGAGGCTTGGTAAAAATATCAGCATGTTTCTCTTTTAATGCAACATATTCCAATTTTACTTGCTTCTCATGTACTTGTTCTCTTAACTAGTAGTGATACTTAATATAAATATGCTTTGTCTTTGAGTGCATTATAGGATTCTTAAAAATATTTTTGCACTTGTGTTGTCACAATATATAATCACCGGCTCAGTAATTATCTCATTCATCCCTTCCAACACTTGCTTGATGTAAGAAATGTTTGAACAATTTGTAGCAGCAACAACATATTCTGCTTCAGTGGTAGATGGAGAAATTCAAGGTTTTTTCTTCCTTGTCCAAGTAACAAGTCTTTCACCAAAGAAAAATGCTTCTCTGGTGGTACTCTTTCTGTCATCTATATTTCCAACCCAATCTGCGTTGGTGTAGACTCTTAGTTCAAACTTTCCTTCCTTAGGATACCATATTCCATAGTCCTTTGTTTTCTTGAGGTATCTTAACATTCTTTTTGTTGCAACCATGTGTGATTCCTTAGGATTTGCAAAAAATCTAGCAACAATTCCCACACCATGTGCAATATCTGGTCTACTGTGTACTACATACATCAACTTACCAATCATACATCAATACAATGTATGGTTCACCTCTGTAGATTCATCATCTTTAGTCAGTTTGCAGCTTGTGACCATCGGTGTTCCCACTGGTATAGCATCTTCCATGCCAAATGTTCTCAATACTTCATTTATGTACTTTGATTGTGTGATGAAAATTCCATCATTCTGCTAAATAACTTGCAATCCTAGAAAGAACTTAATCTCTCCAAACATAGACATTTCAAATTATTTTTGCATCTCATCAAAAAATTATTTACAGATGTGATCTTGTCCTCCAAAAATTATATCATCTACAAATATTTCAGAAATCAAAATAGTGTCATCAAACTCTCCTTTCATATACAAATTGTTGTTTTCACTAGTTCTAACAAAACCAATACTTAACAAATAAGTATGCATCCTTTCATACTAGGCTCTAGGTGCTTTCTTTAAACCATATAAATCTTTGTGTAATCTACATACCATGTCTTTCTTGTCTAGATCAACAAACCCCTCTAGTTCTTCTATGTAGACCTCCTCTTCTGGTATCCCATTCAGAAAAGTAGACTTAACATCCATTTGATAGAATTTAAACTTCTTATGTGCTGCATATGCAAGTAACATATGGAATCCTTCTAGTCTAGCAATAGATGCAAAAGTTTCACCATAATCTATACCTTCCTCCTATGCATATCCCTTGCATACAAGTCTAGCTTTGTTCCTTGTAACTTCTCCATTCTCATTTAGCTTATTCTTGAAAATCCATTTAGTACCGATAACATTCTTATCTTTTGGTCTATGTACTAAGGTCCATGTTTTGTTTTTCTCTATCTGTTCTATCTCTTCATTCATTTCATTTACCCATTCATCATTCTCTAGTGAAACCTTAAAATTTTTTGGTTCAAACTCACAAACTAAGCATGTACCTTGTCTTAACTTACTTCTTGTTAGCATGCCAGCTTGCTTGTCTCCAATGATTTGGTTCTCAGGATGATGTCTTCTAATAAATCTAGCCAATAATTGATCTCTTCTTTGTTGTTCATCTTGTTCATGTTCATTTTCTTGCTCGATAGAACCTTCCTGATCCTCTATTTCCCTTTGTTGTTCTTCGGTGTTGTTTTCTTGATGCTTGGTCGACTCAGCCTGTGGCTTCGGTAGATGCTCTCAATGTTCAATGTAAGTGAATCTACCATAGTCTTTTGGCTCCCTAGTACTTTCTTCACCATTATTATCATCAAATTCATCAACTCTGACATTGCAACTTTCAATAATTTTATTAGTAACTTTATTTAGACACTTGTAAGATTTTCTTTTAGTGGAATATCCAAGAAATATCCCTTCATCCCCTTTAGAGTCAAACTTTCTATTTCTTTCATCTTTCAGAATAAAACATTTGCTACCAAAATTTTTGAAGTAACTTACAGGCAGTTTGTGACCAAACCATAACTCATAGGGTGTTTTGTTTGTGTCCTTCAATTGTACTTAGTTTAGCACATATACAACTGTGCTAATTGCTTCTCTCTAGTATGTCTCAGAAACATTTTTTTCTAACATCAGTGTCCTCACGCAATCAACAATTGATCTATTCCTCCTTTCAGCAATTCCATTCTATTGAGGTGTTATCAGGGTAGAAACCTATCTTTTTATACCATGCTCATTACAATAGTTAGTAAATTCATCATAAATAAATTCACCACCTCTGTCAGATCTCAAGCATTTTAGTTATTTCCCAGTTTCTTTCACTACTTTTGCTTTATACCATTTAAACATCTTAAATACCTCATATTTCTCTTTTAAAAACATTACAATCATTAATCTAGTGTAATCATCAATAAATAGAATGTAATATCTATCTCCATAGTAGCTCTGTGTTCTCATGGGACCACATAGGTCAATGTGAACTAACTCCAAGATTCTCTTTGTTGAATAGTCTTTACTCTTAAAACTAGATTTTTTCATCTTACCTTTTTGATATTGATGACACATAATATGATCCAGTTTTGCTAGGCTAGGTAGATCTCTAAACTTTTTCTTTCTACCAATTTTAATCATGTTGTCAAAGTTTACATGACATAACCAGATGTAGGAGCATCTCGGGTCCTTGGCAATCCTGTGTCACCATAAACAATTTGGAGTTTTTCTATGTTGCTCAGTTCCTTCTTTGACTGATTTGGTCAGTTTCCTTTGGTTACCGAGTGTGGTCAATTATCTCCTAGGTGGTCAGTTGTTTCACTGGTGCTCGATGTTGCTTGTCTGTTGCTCGGTTATCTTGCTCACCGAAGGGTTTAGTTTTAGTTTCTGTTGTGGCTGATTTGTGCATTTATTTTGGGTCATCGATTTAATGTTGGCATTTGTCATTGGGAGGCATGTGGTCCCATATCTGACCGTTCCTTCCATTGATTGTGGATCTAAAGGCTGACTTAGTTCGGTAGACTCTTGTATAAATGTAGTTGTTTGGTTGTAGTTTAGGGGGAGTTTTTGGATAGGAGAAGATAGAAGTAGAGATTTTGATAGATCCTCACATGTTTGAGGACTTTTATATTTCATTGTAATATCTGGCCCTAACCGGGAAGGCCTTATAGCCCAGCATGTATCATTCTATTTGATGAAGTATATGAAAGATCTGGCATCCTCTCTCTCACTGTTGTTGTTTGTTATCTTTTGCATGTGTTGAGCAGGCTTGGATCATTAGGGTGTGCCATTTTTTGGCCCCTCTTACTTCCTACCTTTCAGGTGGTATCAAAGTGAGGTGAGATCTTGATCTAGGTCTATGGATCTACATTTTTAGGTTCCTCTTGAAGCCCTAAGTTGATTGTTTTGGGGTAGCAGATTGTGATATGACCTACAATTGTATAGGGTTATCAAGATAGTTTGTGGAAGGTGAGATGCAGATCCATGATTGACATATATGCTAAGGAAAATTACTGCTAGGTTAGATGTTGTTGAAATAGCCTAGAGAAGAGGCAAACATCTTGAAGATGTTAGTGATGATGAAGTTGAGGAAGAACAGGCAAATGCAGAACTTGCACCTATTATGGATCAAGGTGAAGAAATATTTTTGAAGGCTTTGACAAGTTTGAAGTCTACACCACACTTCAATCCTCCTAAGTATGGTGGAAAGTTAGATTTTAATGAATTGGTGGACTGGACCATCAAGATGGAAAAGTATTTTGAATATGAAAACATTCCTGAAGACAAGAAGGTGAAAATTGAAAGCACAAAATTGAAAAGTCATGCATCCTTATGGTGGGAACATCTACAATTGGATAGGAAGAGGAAAGGCAAAGACAAAATCAAGGTATAGAATAAAATGGTGAACAAATTGAAAGGAAAGTTCTTACCTTGTGATTATCAGATTAACCTAGTTTGACGAATGTAAATTTTGAGACAGAAAGATAGCTCAGTAAAGGAATATACTGAGGAATTCAATATCTTAGATATCAGATCTGGACATGATGAAGATGATGTGGAAAGAATTGGTAGATACCTGAATGGTTTGAGAGTTTCCATCCAAGAGGAAATTAGTATGGTCAAGTTGGAGAACATTGAAGAGGCTTATCAATTTGCATTGAAGGCCGAGGAGAAATTCAACAAGAGACACGAGAAAAGGAAAAGAGGTTGAGGTGGAAAATTCCCTAGAGGAAGAGGTAGATCTAATGGTGAAAATGGTAGATCTGAACTAGAAAAGACAAATCTGGACAAAGGCAAGACCGAGTGGAAAGGTGAAAGTTCATCTAGAGGTAGAGGCAGTAACTAATAAGGTGGTTATAGCAGAGGAAGTTTCCTCAGAACTTGTTACAATTATGGAGAAGAAGGACATAGATCTTTTGAATGTACACATACTAGTAAGAAGGCTAGTAGTAGTAGAAATGCTTTGGTGCAAGAAGAGTCACTGAATGAACCCGAGAAAGAAAATAACTTGATGGTAAGGAGAGCACTATGGAATGAAAGCAAGAAGGAAGATCTAGTAAGGAAAAGTTTGTTCAAGACTAGATGTAGAGTTTTTGACAAATTTTGGAAGATAATCATTGATAGTGGTAGCTCAGAGAATCTAGCATCTAAAGAGATGGTCACAAAATTTCAATTGGAAAGGTTGTACATCTGAAGCGCTATCAAATTTCATGTATCAAAGATGAGCATACACTCTTGGTAAGTGAAAAATGTTATGTGAATTTGAAGATTGGAAAGTAATATGATAAGGTGTTATGTGATATCATGCCTATGGATTGTTGTCATATTTTTTTGGGTAGACCTTGGCAATATGATAGACATGCTATATATGATGGGAGATTGCATAAGTATACTATTGTGGCTGATGGAAAGAAAAAAATCTTGTACCATTGATGGAAGAACCTGTTAGTAATGTTTTCACATCTGTGAAAGTTTATTTGATGGAGGGAAGAAATTTTGTTAACTCTTTGAAGAAGAATGATGTATGTTTTGCTATGATCCCTAACAAACTGAAAAAGAAACAGAGGATAATGTCCTTGAGGAGATTAATAAGTTACTCATCGAGTATAGTGATATCATTTATGATAATGTACTTGATGGTTTTCCACCAAAAAGAACAATTGATCATTGTATGGATCTAATCCCTGGAGCTAGTTTACCAAATAAGGCACCTCATCGATTGACACCTACCAAGAATCAAGAATTGAACGGACAGATTCAAGAGTTGCTGGAGAAAGGTTTGATCAGAGAAAGTTTGAGTTCTTGTGTAGTACCTACTATATTGGCACCAAAGAAGAATGGAGAATGGAGAATGTGTACTGATTCTAGAGCAATCAATAAGATAATAGTGAAGTATAGGTTTCCTATACTGAGAATGGATGACATAATGGACAGATTGACTGGAGCAAAGTATTTCACAAAGATTGATTTAAAAAGTGGGTATCATTAGATCAGAATAATAGAAGGTGATGAATGGAAGACTTCTTTCAAGACAAAAGAAGGTTTGTATGAGTGGTTGGTTATGCCTTTTGGTTTAACTAATGCACCAAGTACTTTTATGAGGTTGATGAATGAAGTTTTGAAAAAATTCTTGGGTAAGTTTGTGATAATATATCTTGATGACATTATGATATTCAGTAAGACCAGAGAAGAAATTTTGTTGTGTGCTAGACAAGTTTTGTAGAGATTGAAAGAGGAAAAGTTGCTGATAAATCTAAAAAAGTGTTCATTCATGAAAGAGGAGATTGTCTATTTGGGATTTGTTATTTTAGCTGATGGTTTGAAGATGGATCCTAAAAAGGTTGAAGCTATTTTGAATTGGCCTACACCTTTGAATGCTTGATGAAGGGTGCTCCTCTTAATACCACAAACACATAACAGAATTAGAGAAATAACAACAATATGCAAGAACATAAAATGGGCTTCTTATTATCTCCACAAATGTGGAATTACAAACTTTTAGAATTATAATATGCAAAGCCACATGAGAATTCCCTTACAATATTCTATAGGACAAAGCCTTGAATTAATACCTAGATCTACTACCCAGAACTATTCCCCAAACTACCTAAGACAACACTACAACCTTCCTTATATAGGCAATTTTCCACTGCCTAGGAAGGTTCTAGAATTTTAGCCAACAAGGCCGACCAAACTTAGAATTATTTTATTTTACAATTTATTACATCAAAGTTGGCTCAAAATAACTTTTGAAACCTAAATAGAAATTTTGAAGGAAAATCATTTTTCACCATTTTAGGTGACCCAACTTCTGAAGACCATAAGTCATCACCAGTTGACCCGATTGACTATTATGACCCCATTCTGGAAAGGCCACAAAGCACTCTACAAGCTTGACTTGTGCAAGCACATGTCACCCAAATTTTTGACCTCATCTGGGGCCTCTAAAGCCTTCAAACTGAGTTCAAAGTTTTTGTACCCTATTGCCAATACTGAAGATCTTCAATATCTACAAAGCTAGACTTGATTTGTCAATGAAACTTTAATGGCATGCTGATATGACCAAAATGAACCTCCAGGGAAGAAATCAGAACATTCTGAGATCAGATGACCAACTTATTAAAAATAGAAAGTTTCCATAAATAGAAGCTCTGCACAAGATAGCCCTTATTGAATACAAAAACAAAAATATTTTTTTTGGGTGATGCAAGATTGCTCTTACACCCAGGATGCTCCTACATCAATGCTAGTGAGGTAAGATCATTTCATGGTTTGGCAAGTTTTTACTGAAAGTTCATAAGGAATTTCAGTTTAATTTGTAATGTTATGATTGAAACTATGAGAGGAGACAAAAGATAATTCAAGTGGACACATCGAGCTGAAAAAAGTTTTGAGACTCTGAAGTAGAAGGTTGCTGAATTACCTATTTTGGCATTACCTGATTTCAGTAAGGTATTTCAAGTAGAATGTGATGCAAGTGGAACTACAATTGGAGTTGTGTTGAGCCAAGAAGGTAAACTTATTGCTTTCTTTAGTGAAAAGTTGAATGATGCTAGAAGGAAATATTTTGTGTATGATCAAGAATTCTATGCTATTGTTTAAGCACTGAAGAAATGGAGACATTATTTGATACCAAGTGAATTTGTGTTGTATACTGATCATAAGGCTTTACAGTATTTGGTTAGTCAGAATAAGTTGAATGAAAGACATATGAAATGGGTTGAGTATTTCCAGAGTTACACATTTGTGATAAAGCATAAGAGTGGAGTCACTAACCGAGTTGCTGATGCATTGAGTAGAAGAATATCTTTGATGACCGAGATGAAAATTGACGTTCTTGGTTTTGATGAGATGAGAGATTCTTATGAGTTTGACCCTGATTTTTCTGAGCCATGGAGAAAGTGCAGAGCACCTATTCAAGATCAACAAGATACTAAATGGGATGAATATTTTATTCAAGAAGGTATGTTTAAAGGTATTCAGTTGTGTATACCGAGAGGAATAATGAGAACTAATCTGATAAAGGAGAAACATAGTAGTGGTTTGGCTAGACATTTTGGTATTGAGAAAAAATGGAATTTGCTTAAGGAGAAGTACTATTGGCCGTAGTTGTATAAAGATGTTCAAAAATTTGTGAAAAGTTGTGGTATTTGTCAAGTTGCAAAAGGAGTAAGTCAGAATAATGGATTGTATACACCAATTGTTGTTCCTGAGAAACATTGGATTGACATCAGTATGGACTTTGTTCTTGGCTTACCGAAGATAGTAAGTGGTAATGATTCTATATTTGTTGTTGTGGATAGATTTTCTAAGATGGCACATTTTATACCTTGTAGAAAGACATCAGATGTAGTACATGTAGCAGATCTTTTCTTTAAGGAAATTTTTAGATTGCATAGATTACCGAGGAGTATAATCTCTAACTGAGATAATAAATTTGTTGGATAATTTTGGAAAACCCTTTTGAAGAAATTTGGCACTGAGTTGAAATATAGTTCTACATTTCACCCACAAATCAATGGACAGACTGAAGTTGTGAATAAAAGTTTGGGAAATCTTTTGAGATGTTTAGTTGGAGACACACCAAGTAATTGTGATTTTGTATTGGCACAAGAAAAATTTTCATACAATAATTTAGTTAATAGGAGTACTAGAAAGACACCATTTGAGATTGTGAATGACACACAACTAAGAGGTATATCTGATTTGAGAGACATTGCTAATGAGAATAAGAAAAGTGCTAAAGGAGTAGAATTTATTGAGTACATGAAGACATTGCATGAAGATGTCAAGCTGAAGCTAGAAGACAGTAACCAAAAATACAAAGACAGAGCTGATAGATTAAGGAGACAAAACTTTTGATGTTGGTGATGAAGTGATGATTCATTTGAAGAAAGGACAATTTTTTGTTGGAACATATGGGAAGCTGAAGATGAAGAAGTTTGGACCTTGCAAGATTTTGAAGAAATTTGACAGTGGAAATGCATATGAGATTGAGTTACCTAATGACATGGACATATCACCTATTTTCAACATTGCTAATTTTTATGAGTATCATGAACCTGATGAAGAAGTGACAGTATCGACAAGATATCCTAAGAAGTAGAATGAAGAAATTGAACAAATTTTGAAGGAAAGAGTTGGTAGAAGTACAAGAGGAAAATAGTATATGGAATATCTGGTAAAGTGGAAGAATAGACCGATGGAAGATAGTTCATGGATTTCATAGTGTGAGTTGGATGAAGCTCCGACCAGACCTACCAAATGATTCAGAGAATCATTTGAAAATAACCCCAAGTGTCTGATGCGGGAGAATCTTGGGTCCTTGGTAATCCTGTGTCACCATAAACAATTTGGAGTTTGTCTGTGTTGCTCAGTTCCTACTTTGACCAAGTTGGTTGGTTTCCTTTGGTTACCGAGTGTGGTTAATTATCTCTTGGGCGGTCAGTTGTTTCACTGGCACTCGACGTTGCTTGTCTACTGCTCGGTTATCTTGCTCATTGACGAGTTTAGTTTTAGTTTTTTTTGTGGCTGACTTGTGCATTTATTTTGGGTTGTGGATTTAATGTTGGAATCTATCATTGGGAGGGATGTGGTCCCAGATCTGACCATTCCTTCTATTTATTATGGATCTGAAGGCTGACTCAGTTTGATAGACTCTTGTATAAATGTAGTTGTTTGTTTGTAGTTTAGGAGGATTTTTTGGATAGGAGAAGATACAAGTAGAGATTTTGACAGATCCTTACATGTTTGAGGACTTCTATATTTTATTGTAATAGCTGGCCCTAACTGGGAAGGCCTTACAACCCAGCATGTATCATTATATTTGATGAAATATATGAAATATTTGGCATTCTCTCTCTCACTATTTTTGTTTGTTTGCTTTCACACGTGTTGAGTAGGCTTGGATCATTAGGGTGTGCTATTGTTTGGCCCCTCTTGCTTCCTGCCTTTCTTCATAACCTTTTATACCATAGCCATGCATCCTCATTTTTCATCATTAAATAGGAAGACATAGCATTGTCAAGATAAAACAAGTTACCTTTGGTTTGTGCTCCTGTTCCAACAAGTTTTCCTCCATCATCAAATATCTTTACCTTCTTGCTCTCAAAAGCTACTCGGTGACCTGAGTTGTTAAGTTGTGACACACTTAGAAAATTTTAGTTTAGTCCTTCTACCCAATAAGCATTATCACTTTTGATTTTATCATTTATCAGTAAAGATCCTTTTCCTCTAACCATTCATGGTGTATCATTACCCATTTTTATAGATCCTCCATTATATTGCAAAAGATGATCAAATTTTTCTTCATCACCTGTCATGGGATGTGTACATCCACTATCAATGATCCATGTATCATTTTTATTAACTTTAGAAATGAGTGCTATCTCTACATACCTTTCTTCTTCCTTAGAATCATCCTTCATTGCAACAAATACTACTTCAACATCATCATCTGTATCAGAATCAGTATCATTCTCTTCAACAATGTAACATACCTTTTTGCCCTTATCATTTTTTTCTTGGTTATCCCTGTTGTAGTGTTGGTAACTTCTATTGTTTCTCCTCCCATAGCTTCCTTCACCATATCAATCTTTGTTTCTATCATCTTCTTTCTTGATTGGGCATCTAGCAGCAATATGACCAACTTCTTTGTAGTTAAAACATGCTAAAAGTAATTTATCCCTATATCTTCCTTTACCTTTAGGTAACCTCCAAGCCATAAGAGCTTCAAGTTCATCAAGCTCATCATCAGTGTTACTATCACTATCATCCTTATTATTTCTACTACTAGACTTACCGATCTTCAGAGAAGTCATGAAAGAAGACTCAACAGATGGTACAACACTATTATCAAAGTTGTTTAACTCAAAAGTTGTTAGCTTACCAATCAGATTATCAAGAGTGAGAGTACGGTTAGGTGCAGATCTCATTTCATGTATTGCAGATATTCTGATTGCATAAACATACAATAAGCTCCTTAGAATTTTTCTTACCACTATATCTTCATCAATGACACCACTAGATCCTCTAATAGCATTAACTACCTCCTTTATTTGATTTGTATACTGTACTATATTTTCTCCTTCTTTCATTTTCATGTCATTGAATCTTCCTCTTAAACTTTCAGCCCTAGCTCTCTTGACATTTGCATCACCACTATAAACTTGAGTAAGTTTACCCCACATTTCCTTTGAGGTAAGGCAATCCTTGATATCTTCAAATTTGGCATCTGATAGAGCAGCAACAATCTCCATCATAGTAACATTATGCTCATGTCTATCTCTTAATTGATCAAGAGTCAAAAGTATAGTAGGTGGTGCTAAGTATCCTTTGTCCAATAGGGTAAAGGAAAAATTCCCAATTCCAGATATATGAAGTCTCATTTGGCTTTTCCATATTGTAAAATTGTCCTTATTTAGCTTCGGCACTTCCCTCTTATACATTTTATGATCTTTCTGCTGAAGTCCTTAAAACTATGTTCCAAGAAACCAATGTTTCTCTGATACCAATTGTTAGAATAATTGAGAGGGGGGTGAATTAGTTATCCACAGTCCCAAATTACAAAATGTATCACATAAAACAAATTCAGCTAATTCTACAGCTCGGTAACACAAAACACTAAACTGTATGTGCCTTTACCGATTACCAGTTAATTGCTCATAGTGATTACCAACCAAATCAAATATGCAACATGAAATGTATGATAACCAAAAAATCACCACATAAACACATAACACAAAGATTTAACGTGGAAACCGTGTAAAGGGAAAACCACTTGGGACTGGTAACCCAAAATATTTTCACTCTTTTGATGTGATCTCGATGAAGATCTAACCCTGTTAAAGGTTACAAAACACACTGTAAGGTGTGAACTTGTTAGAGGATTTAACACTAACAGTTATTGTCCAACCAACATTCACTATGGGGTTAACATGATAACAATGTACATTCTATGAATGACATAACAAGAATTTCAAGTCTACTTAGCTAAGAGATTTTTCTATTACAATGGTTAAACTAAAACAATAGGTGATCTGATTACAATACAACTTGATTTTGCAAATGTTTAGATCTATTCTAAGCCCATAAAAATCCTCTGATCAATATTTTAATTCAGTTCATCAATATTCAATAACTTAATGTCCCTTGGTAAAGCTCTATGATGGTCGGTACTATTCTACAGTTCGGTTCTTCTTCAATCAGTCTAATCAGGCATGCATGAAGCTATGTTCAAGTGATATCTCTACAGTCTCCTTCTTTCGACATCATTTCAATAATGAAACCAATGTCTCTTATATAGACAAGTAAACCATTTTCTTTTCATCCATTAGATTTTTCCACTTAATCTCCTTCATTGATTTTGTCACTTAAGCCTTCCTCGGTAGATGTGTCAATACCTCATTTCAATTCCATCCTTTAGATCTTCTTTGAATTTTGTTAGTCGTTGATCTCATAATAAACTTTATCTTCCACCTCGAAATCATACACTTTACAGCTCATCAATTTCTGTCGGCTAATCTAAACATTTAGTTCTTTCTTCCATACTCTGTTAACAAAGAAATGTGTCAGTGAACACAATCTCAGTTATTATTGTCACTTGATATACACTACATTGGCTCGGTGTATACTGAAGTGCTTCATTTACAGACCACACTATATTGTTAAGTTATTCTTCCAACTTCATAATAGATTATTGCAACATAATCAAGTCAATAATATGAAGTCATAGACTCATCAATAAGTTACCAAAAGTATTCCTTATCCTCATCTGTCATATCCATCTTCCTCCCTATAGATATCTCAATTCTTCATCTTTTCTCTCCACTCTACAGATGTTTAGATGTGTGCAACCAACATGATAAGTACTTGTCAAAACTAGTTGACATCAATGACAACATAATGACTGATTTAATTATCTTACATATCATTTTAGTACTCAATGATCTCTAATCACTAATCTTCAAGTCATTTAGGTATTCAATTAGTTGTAGTTCATCAAGTCTAACTCAAAATAAATATATAAAGATAACGGTATAGTTTGGGATTCAAAAATGATAATAAACAAGTGCATCTTTGACTCTTAAAATGTAAAAATATTGAGTCAAGATTTAAGGATCAAGAATGATCCTTAGGAGGTACCCAAATAAAGGGAAGTCCAAAACTCTAGATTGAAAGGAACATATTATTTATAAAACCTACTGTAACATGTCATTTTTTGTCACAACTAAAGAGTTCTCACCACGAGAAAATAGAGTGACCATTTTCTATCAAAACCATATGTGTAGATATAAACATTAAGTACAACATGTCCAATTTTTTGTGCAGATATACACATTAAGGATCATGTTAGATAATATAAGGGAATTCAATCAAAAGAGGGAGATAATCACTAGATTGTTGTCTAACTTTCAAAGAGAAGGTAATGACAAATGTTATTGTCCATGCAAGAGTTGTAATGACTTAAAGACAAGAAGAATCAAAATCAAAACAACAAAGAGGCATTGTAGGGAGACTGGTCACATTGAAGGGGGTTTTGATTATCATCCAGTGGTAAGTTTTTTGTTATATTATTTTCACAAATAATATACATATGAACCATGGAAGGAGATTTGATTATCATCATTTTTATATAGGTCGATCTCCCTAGTGTCAATATAGAGGAACACGGAGGTGTGGTTATTGAAGCTAAAGATCATGATCCCATGGAAGATGATGATCATGAGCTAGAAAACACATTTGAAGATGATGCTATGAATGCATTAATCATTGACACATTTGGTACTGGTGCTGCTACTAATGATGATTATGATGAGGATGACATTAACATCGTCCATGATATACCTCTACTTTAGAAGGCAAACACGACCCTTTACGAAGGCTCCCAATCTACTCTTCTCTCTATTGTATTGTTATTAGTGAATTTGAAGGTTATGAATGGTTTATCCAACATAGCAATGTCACGTATGCTAAGGTTTGTCATATACTTCATTATAGTCTATAAAAGGTAAAACATGTACCATTAAGATTTTTTATAGTAATGACTTATATTTTTTGTTGTAGATTGATAGGTGAGTTTCTGTTACCACCATCAAATGTTCTCCCTTGCTTGTACCAAGAATTATGTGCCACTATGAAACATATTGGAATGGAGTATCAAGCAATAGATTGTCCCAAAGATCATATTATTTAACATAAAAAAACATGAAAATGCAATAGAATACCCTAAATGATATATGGGCAGATATCAAGATGATCAAATGAGAAAAAAGGTGTCTCGCAAGGTTCTTCATTACATCCCCATTATTCCATGTCTGAAATGATTATTTAAGTGCAATAGATTGGCACAATTTATGGATTACCATGCATGTGAGAGAAGTCAAGATGACATTATTTGAATACATGCAGATGGTTCATCATTTATGGACATAGAGTAAAAGTGGCCACATTTTAAAAAAGAACCTCAAAATCTCAAGCTTTCTATGGTAGTAGATGGTGTCAATCTGTATGGAGAGATTAGATTTGTTTACTCAGTGTGGCCTATTTTTTTTATCAACAATAACCTTCCTGCATGGATGTCAATAAAGAGGGATCCCATTATGTTGGCAATGATTGTTCTAGGTATTTTATTATTTTATAGTTATCTACATGTAATTATAAGTGTTGGAGTGAAATGGCCACAATAATTATTTGATGTTGTTAATTCAACTAGGTAAGTACCAAGTGAAAGATATGAATGTATATATTTTGCCTCTTATCAACGAGTTGTTGGTGTTATGGAATAGTTTCACTATGTATGACATCTCTAAACCAATTGATCAAAGACAATTTCAATTCCATGAAATGCTTGTGTGGACAATTCATGATGCTCTAGGGTTGACACATTTATGTGGTATGTTATGGTGAATTATAGTTGTACGCGATAATTCTAATTCTAAAAATCTACATATTTAATCCAATTGTATCATTATCTTGTAGGTCTTCAAACAAAGGGGAATTTTTCATGTCCAATGTGTGGTCCAAAGATGAAATCTCATCATTCCAAAAGTTTAACAAATTAGGTGTTTGATGAGTATAGGAACTTCCTCCCCAGAAATCATAAGTATTGAAGTGTGGAAATACATATTTTCAATGGGAAAGAAGAGACTACATGAAAGCCCTGAAGAATGACACCTCACCTATGGTAGTTGGAATATAATAGAATTCACGGTAATATTATTCCACCTAATGGTTGATGTTTTAAATTATATATTTTGATTATGTTTTGTTGGCTAATTATGTAGTTGATGATCTTGAAGGTCGTGAAGTCATCACCGACTAGCTTCCAAAGGGACTAAAATGTTATCCCAAAGAATTTAGTAAGCTGCCCTACTATGAGAAGCTAAAAATTATGCATTTGTTTGATAATATGCATATTGGAAAGAATGTAACAGAGACAATGTGGAAAATATTGGATAGAAGGCGTGACAAAGAAACACTTGACAAATTTTGTAGTGAAACTCATGATTCCAATCATGCAATGAAAAATATCATTGAATAAAATAGTAATAGAGACCGAATTAATACAAGTGCTCTTCTTTGGTTATTAACAGAGCAACAAAGTAATGTCATAAAAGAATTCATACAAAAAATTTGATTTCCTACAGGATTTTCTATGAATATAAGCAATCTATATCAAAGAAAAATGATTTTGGGTTAGGGAAGAAAATGCATGATTGACATACCTTCATTAAGGTAGGTCAGAGTCTTTTGTATTTACAATATATTTGTGTAACTGCATTCAATTTTCATTGTATGAAACGATCAGTTGACAATTGTTGCAGTATTTGCTACCCCTATCTCTCCCAGAGAAATTTGAAAATAATATCAAAGAAGTGATATATGATCTTGGAAAATACATGAGGTAAGCATTGATATTTGTTCAATATATCAAACAATAATATCAAATAAGTAATATATTGTAAAGTCCTGTATTTATATACTTATGTGTCTTGAATCCCTTGTAGGTGGTTGTCATCTAAAGAAATCCATAAAGAACATATAAAATATTGGAAGAAAAGAATTTGTTGACTAATGTGTGAAATGAAAAAGTGCTTACCTTCAACTTTTTTCAATGCACAAGAACACTACCTCATACACCAAGTTGAGAAAATTGAATTGTGTGGACCTGTACATGCTAGGTCAATGTGGATGGTTGAGACACACTTGAAATTTGTGAAGGGTTTGGTATGACAAAGAGCACATCCTGAGAGTTCTATGGTTGAGAGATATATGGTATACCAGATAATGGTGTACGTTACTCAATATCTTCCTAATCTTGCAACAAAGACCCATATAGATTACATTTGGGATCTAAAATCTATTAAAAAATTCAAAGGGGATTAGTTGGTGGACAACAATAGATTTAGGATACTAAAAGGTAATAAATTATGAGATTTTATTATAGTTAATTAATTCTTAATCTTCAAAATAAATCTATTGTAAGTCATCTATTTACTTTTGTATAGTTGCTAAAGAGTGGGATGCAATACATTTGTTTATTGCAAACAATCAATATTGGATGATGGTATGGATTGAACAATGTGAACATGATGGTCATAGATTAACATGGTAATCCATGTCTTCAATGGTTATACAAGCTCATCGTAATGGAGATCTCAATGTTACACAAAAAGAAATAGATTTAGCATATGGTTTAAGAGAAATTTGTTAATTAATCAACTATATGTTTTTCAACTCATGATGCAATAATTTTTACATGTTTGACATTATTGTAGGTGAAACTCCACAAGGCTATGTTATGCAATGGTTATAAATTTTGCATTAAAAATTTGGATGACACGAAAAGAACTTGTGATTCTGGGATAAGTGCAGTGTTCCAGGTGTCTAATATTTCATCTAGAAATGACTTGCATCCTTGAGAGTCACAAAATTGATACTATGGTATTTTGGTTGATATACTTGACTCTAAATTTAATTCCTTCAAATTAGTTCTCTTCGTTGTCATATTTGTTTGGAGAAATTTATCTTAAATTAATGAGTTTTAAGTGAAATTCTTGAAGTTAGGCTAAAACTTGCAAAAGCGTACATGGCTTTCTTACCACTCTTTCCAAAAATAGTATATATTTATTTCAAGTCGTGACATTAGGAAAAATCTTGTGACTATAAGGTTTAGTAGCCCTCTTCTAAAAGGTGCAGTGACCAAAAGGGATAAAAATAGTTGTGCCTATAGTTTCCTCTTGGATTAATTCTTTCCTGAATTCTTCACGTCTATATATGTCTAGCATCCCATTCAAACTAATATATAGGTTTTTATTTAAGCTTATTTAATTTGTGTTAATGGATGATTTAGGTGATGTAGGATTTCCCCTACATCTCAAGATTCCCTTGCATCAAAAGTTTAGGTGGATTGATTCATTTCCTAAAAGGGTTGGTGATAATCCCCTTCCTATAATTTTTGTTATTTTCTGGTTTTTCTAGAACACACTACTTGAACAACAACAAAACTTGTAATACAAATGCTAATTTCAACTACCAAATTAGAAGCTTCATAAAAAACCTTAAATAGCT
Organism: Chamaecyparis obtusa; assembly: GCA_027943335.1. Taxonomy (NCBI): domain Eukaryota; kingdom Viridiplantae; phylum Streptophyta; class Pinopsida; order Cupressales; family Cupressaceae; genus Chamaecyparis; species Chamaecyparis obtusa. The sequence goes on from BSBK01001745.1 coordinate 2,075,941, forward strand.
ATAATCACACTCAGATCTGATTGGAAATCAATACAATAACAACAACAATATTGATTTTATCTAATTGCAAGATGGGAAATATGATGACAATACTGATATGCAAGCTAGAAAATGGATTTTCAGAATTACCACTTGAACAAATTAACTCACAAGTGAAAAAAATGGATTTTGTGCAATATGACTATGGATAAGCATTTCAAATGATTTATTAATGCTCTCAACTCAAGGTACAACACTATCAATGTCTGATACAATTTCTTGTTAACTATGATAGCACCTCATATGATTGATGTAACCTTCTAGAATATTGGAAGTGTAACCACACATTATATGACTGGCATAATGCTGAGGATGATTGTTGATGGCTGGAAATGATGTAAATCAATAGCTATATAACTTCTTTTAGGGCTCGGATTGACTGATTTTACACCTCCAAAGGTAGTGCTTGGTTAAGGTTGACTGAAAATATTATAAACAATTAAGATCCAACACTTTTTGATGTGTAATAACTCTCCAAATGATGAATATATCTCAAAACATCATTGTAAAAACAACATATAGACTTGAACAATGTCTTCGAATCCTCAATGAATCATCAAATTTGTGGTCTTTGGATGGAATCACCCAAAATAGGAAACAAGGATTTTCATTCCCTTCATTTTGAAGTTTGTAGCACGTTAGTAAACAAATAAAAGTGTTGCATATGCTGCACATTTTGACAAACAATCCACCATCAATCTAATCCACTCACTTTCTCTTTTGAATGTCAGCTTGTAGAAGGGCATTGGACCCCTATGGACTCATCAAATTCCTTGTGATTTTTTTGTTTCCTTTTACTACCCTTGGCAAATTACTGTGCTTCATGCTCTGTATACTCATATTTCTATTGTAAGTTTTGTTCTTTTGTACACATATGTATTGATCAAGAAAATCACACATTATTCCTATTGTTGCATTCAACAAATAAGAATACAAAGTTACAAACCCATAATGATCCATACACATAGTATATGTTAATATAGTTGTAACATATTGGCTCACTAAGAAATTTAAATACATTAAACACTAGCTACTAATATCCATATACCACACTTAATAAAACATCATTGGTTGTCCAAATAAATATTTCCTTTTTGCAACCTTTTTTTATGTGAAAGATTTGAACTCACTTCTACAATTTGTACATGTGTTAGTCTACTCATTTATGTCAGCTCGATATTTAATTCAATCTGTTAGCTCGATGCTTCCTGCCAATTTTCATTTTTTCTCTTGATCTACAGTTTTATAGTAGCTGATCAATAAGAGGAAACAAAAAGAAAGAAGCAGCTCAAATTTTACTGATATCAAACTAAGTTTTGGTATGTTATGTTACTTACCCACCCTCTTTTTATATTCTTCAATTTAGGTTTTTATCTTCCCTCATTTAAGCTAGAAATTTATTTCCTGATAATTTAAACTTTTTCTCTTGTACAATTTCACGCTAGCTGATCAAAAAGGATGAAACATGCCATTCATTGATACTCATACACCATTTCCTTATTTGTTCCATTACATTTCAAGACTATGTTTTATTTCAAGACAACAATAATTTACATTGAAATCATCCACAATGAATGTTGTAATATACCAGACTTCCTTTTACAATTAAGCATTCCTATAGGAAGCTTGAATACACTTCCTGTAATAGCCCATCTCTCACTTATTTTGTCATCAAGTTGCTTCAGCAATTGACATGTGAATTCCATTGGTACTCTCTCAAATTTAATCATCATCTGGATGATAGAATGTTCTAGCTTTGTCTTGTCCTTAATTGACATTTTGTCAAATTTGCCTATGCCTGGATCGGTAAGATTTCCATTCTCAATTCTATCTTCAATTATTTCTTCTATTGTACTTTCCTTGTTACGAACTAACTTGAATTGATCAGGATCATTTTCAGTGTCATTCTCCTCTATATCTTCTTTACTTGTTATGTATTTCCTCTTTTTCTTTAGTGTCTCTACTACTTTCTTGGTCTTTCTCTTAACATATTTTCATGTCGGTGTAGCTACTCTTCTTTTTGCTACTTTTACTACTTCTACTTGCTCGATGGATTGTGCAATAGTTGATGAACGTGTCTTCATTCCTTTAGGTTCTGGTAGCTGCATTTTCTATTTATCATTTGTGGAAGGAATTGGTGTGTTATCCTTTTCTTTATTTGACTCGGTCTCCTTTCTATCATAGGGCTTGTCAGCCAATTGTAATTGACCTTCGGTTGCTTCTTTAACCAGTGACTCCTTAGGTGAGCCAGATGCATTTCCATATTTTTTTGTGATATCTTTTCTCATTTTCTTCGCTCTTCTAGACATTTTTCTGATCTCTATGTCTATTGTGATTTGAGACTTAGCTTCCTCATATACACCAAACCTACTGGCAGTGATGTCTATTGGCAATGCCAGAAATGCATTGATAGATTTCAAAGTGAAATCATGATTCATTTCATATCCCATCGGTGCTAGCCATTTTGGTCTTGGTTCTAGTGCCTTTATCATTGAGTGGTCTGTGCTAACTACAAAACATATGTCATCTTCAAATTTACTTACTAATTCCCTTGGAATTCTGATCCTTTGTTACATTTTTGCCTGAAATTATTTGAAATATGCATTGAATTCCTTATTCAGGTTATCTCCTAGACTTTTCATCATTTCACTATTTGTGCAGTTATTGGTTTGTCTAATTGTGAGTTTACTTTACCGATACCAGGTACATATTTTTGCAGATATAAAAATGTATAGACAAGTAGTGATCTATAATTACATGTATTGGACTTCTTTGCCTTTATTGTCTTCATATTATCATGCAGTTGGTGTAGTAGTAGTTCTGCAAGATCTACCTAGTGATCTTTCTTCACAATTTTATAGGCCATCTCCATGGTGCTGCAGGGTACACTATTTGGTCTGCTAGATTGAAATATCTTGTACCTGATGACATGAGCTACGAATTTTATTGCTGGATCTTTGATAATTGAGATTTTTGGTGCCCTATTGTCCCATTGAGCTCCAATGTTCTTTTCAACGTCAGGATGAGACAAACTTTGAAAGGCTTTGGCTTTGTCAATTGTAGGGTACCCAGTAACCCTATTGATAATCTTCTTAGTGACCTCAACAAATTTATCTAACCAGAATTTTCCATCATGAAATCTGCTTAGCATGATTCTTATCCAGTCATTTTGGAAGGATTGCGAGAAGTATGTGAAACATAGTAACCCTGACTCCTCAATCTTCTTGTATTTGGATTTAATCTTTTCATCTGGTCCACAGACTTGTTGATAAGCAGAAATGGTCTCAAAATCACATACTTCACCAATTTTGTAGTGAATATAGGCCCTAACATCTTTTATTAACAAAACCCTATCTGGAATACTAGAAAATGTGCCCATATCATTTGTTTGTGCTGCGACCTTGGGATGAGGTTTGAATTTCTCCTCGGTGAAATGTGCCCTAACAATTAATTCTACTTCCTCCTCAATGTTTTGTGATTTTCTTGCAGTCAATGTCGATGTCGATGCCATAAATTATTTCTAGGGTTTCGGCAAACAATTGATAACCAGTTTTCGATAAGCATATGAACTTACTCATTATCATTGAAGAATTGTTGTCAGTTCGATGAATAGTAGCTTTGAATCTTTTCTAGAAATCTTTAGGTCAAAATCTTCTTTGTAAAATCTCTATTCTTTGAAATTGCAATGTAACAATGAACTCTGTTTCTGCATATTTATAGATTTTTTGATATTCCTGCTCAAATTTTGGTGCATTAAATGCATGACCTAACTTCTGATATGAAACAACTATCAGCTCGATAGTGTCTACAATTTCCTTTTCTCGGTTAACATAGGATTTCTCCATCAGTTTGCACTATTGTTGATTAACCTTGTATAGTGATTACCGATGGGTAACCAACTCACGTTTCTTCTTTTACCGACTTTGTGACATTTGTAAACTTATAACACATAAACCATAGTGCATCTATATTCATGTAGATTTGGTATTTGTACATCATATATAAGAAACTATATGTAAAAATGTGATCATTTAAAATGTCAGTTCCATACATACCTTTTTCATCTTAAGTGGAGGTACCAATGTCACCCAATCCAGTGGACGAGGTTTCACCGACAGTGTTACTTGACTCAGCATTCTCATTAGATGCCTTCTTCCACATTGTGTTTCTTAACTTCATAATTTCTACAATGTTATATCCACTCTCAAATATATGGTTTTCATCAGGTGCTCGGTCTCTGCAGTTCTTGCTTACATGACCGACCTTGTCACAGTGCATACATGCATTTCCTGCATTTGTCCAGTTTCTTGATTGTCCAATCCGACTCTTTCTATAATAGTTTGTTGCAATATGTCCATACCGACCACATACAATATAGTTAGTCCATGTATTATAATCCAAAACATATGAGTTACCTTGTCTCTTCAGTTGATATGGCTTTCATTATAGTTTCTCTTTAGGTGTTAAGACTTGTTTCATTTTCACCTTGTAGTCCCTTGTAGTGTGTCCATGCTTATTACAAGTATAGCATATTTTCTCCTCAGTAGTATTATTAGCAATATCATTCTTCTTAGCTCTGCATTCATAAGCTGGATGTCCAAACTTACCATAGTAATAACAATATCCATTGAATTTAGGAATGACAAGAGGTTTACCTTGTGCTTTGCTTCTGCACACATTAGATGTATGTCCTAGTTTTCCATAGTGGTAACATGTCATCACTTTAGGTTTCTAATTGTTGTTGAATTTTTCATCTTGTTGTGATGATTCTCCTTCACCGGTGTAGCCTATACCGACTCTACTTCTGAATCTCCTTTGATTAGTCAGGAAATCATCAATCTTTTTAGAATTATCCTCAGCCATCTTCATCATTTCATTGTGTTGCTTTTGTGTCTTTATTTCATTTCTCAATTTTTCATTATCTTCTATGAGTATTACATCTTCAAGTCTTCTAGATAATTCTCCATTTACTCAATTCATTTCTTGATTAATTGTCATCATCTGATTTGAGACTTGGAAGTGACAATCAGTGAGTCTCTATATTTCACTTTCTTTTACTTGAAGTTGTTCAGTCATCAGTCTTCGGTCTTCAATAGCCAGATTGTGATCTTGTTCAGCTTGTCTAGCATTGCTCATGATTTCCACCATTCTCACCATTTGAGATTCATGACCGATTTGAAGTGCTTTCACTTGCTCAGATAGATGTTGATTCTTTTCAGATAAATCAGAGATTATGCTTTCGGATCCATCAAAGATGCTTCCAGAGCTTGATCCAATATGATCAAATATTTCATCAATAGGTTCTTCATGATAACTAATCTCATTCAGCTAAATTGCAAGGTTCTTTCTTTTAACCAGTAATTTCTTTAGTTCTTCCTTGGCTTGTTTATACTATTCCACAAACATCTATATTTGTATTTTCTGATTCTCAATAGTCTTGTCAAGCTTGTATCTCTCCATGACTTAGATTTTTACCCTTCAGTGGTTAGACTATTGAACAAGAGAACTGAGCTCTGATACCAATTGTTGGAATTAGGAGAGATAGGTACTGAGAGGGGAGGGGTGAATCAGTGCCTTCAAAAATTTACTTACAAAACCTTTCAGTTCTATAATTGAATACTTGTAATAACCGATGAAAATAACTTGAACATAATTGTGTAAATCAGTCATCTAGTTAACTTAAGAAAGTAAAAAACATGAAATCAATATGAAAATCACATAACACAAGTATTTTGGTAACGCAGAAACCCTTGTAAGAAGGTAAAAACTATGGTGGGGATGACACCCATAAATTCTTCACTATTGCAGATAGAAAAGGTTTGCCTGTTAAGGCTACAAGTTTTGATCACTTCTAGTGATCTTACCTTGTTAGGAGTAACATATTAGATCAGCTAGATCTACCTAGTTATAGGATTTAAACAACACTAATGAAGTGTGTACTTGGTTAAGAGATTTACATAAGACTGTTAAGTCTACTCTATTAAGAGATTTATCAAAAACTCTATCACAATTGTTAGAAAGTAATAGGAAATTATCTGCTAGTTGACAACTCAATTGTCTAAAATAGATCTATAAGTGCTCATCAAAATATCACCTTATCTGTGATGGTTCTCTACTCTATTCTTCTCAGTAGCCTTCTCTGATTCTGCTCAATCTGATATCCTCTGTGCTCTGTTCTACTCGGTAAACTAATTGTCTTGAAGATAGGAAATTTCTTCAAGTGCTCCATGATTCATATATATTAGTTCACCAACCTCATAAAATGGTGTGAACATACAAAATATATAGTGTTCTATTTTTTCCACCTTAGCAATAATTAGGTTACAAAAATAATCATAACCCTAAGATCTACAGTGCAAAATAACCTAGATCAACTATTACAAAGAAGATAAACATTACATTTAATGAGTATCTTTTACAATAAATGCTCCTCAATCTTGGTAAACCATTTTACGATCTGTTGTAACCATTTGCATAGAAGAATGTGCCATTTCAGATTACTATGCCATTTTCTATGATCATCGGTAAACACTATATAATTTGCTCGGTGTATACTATGATGCTCAATGTTTACTGACCGTTGGTGTCGGTGTCACTGGTGCTTGGTGAACTGTGTGATGCTCGGTGTAAAGGCTTTACTGAGTACTCTGTCTTACTTCTGGTTATCGACCAACTCAATATAAGTAACCGACCGACCTGTTTACTATCCTTTGATACTAATGACAACCTTAAATGCTCAATAGAGATTAACATATATATATATATATATATATATATCTATATATATATATATATATATATATATATATATATATATATATATATATATATATATATATATATATATATATATATATATATATATATATATAGATATATATATATATATATAGATATATATATATATATATATATAGATATATATATATATATATATATATATATATATATATATATATATATATATATATATATATATATATATATATATATATATATATATAATAGTGTGAACCATCACAATTACAAAGGAAACCATAGAATAATTGACGGAAAAAAATTACAAATGATGGCTATCTGTCAGAAATATTTGATAGATAGTTGTCGCATGTCCATCGAAATGGCAACAACAACAAATAGACCTGATGGCATGTTCACCAAGTTGATAGGCTATCTTCGAATGCATATTCTAATGGCCATAGTCATCATAATTACGACTCTTATCCTAGCCATCATTTTTTTTGACTGCAAAACTGCAACGACGGGTGGTGTCTCTTGATCGATGAGATATTGTCAGAATTCTGATGGCCTGCTATTAGAAAAAGGTCTCAAATGTACTAGTGTTTGTGAAAGCATGAAATGTAAAGTCCTATGATCTATCATACCATAGACCAAACTCAATTGTACCCTTTAGATATATGAATATCCTTTTTTGTTGCTATAAGGTGAGATTCTTTAGGATCTTCTTAAAATCTTGCAACAATTCCAACAACATTAGCAGTATCAGGTCTATTATGTGTTAGCTACTGAAGACCTCCAATCATTGATCTATACCTTGTCTGAGGTATAATATTTTCTTCATCTTCCAAAGATAACTTGTTTCCAGTTACCATATGGGTTCCAAGAGCTTTATTGTCATCCATGCCAAACTTTTTCAATAGTTCTTAGAGATAATTGGTCTAAGATATGAATATCCCTTCTTTATTTTGACTGATCTGTAGTCTAAGAAAGAATTTCATCTCCCCAATCATAGACATTTCAAATTAACTTTTCATTTCTTTTGTAAACTTATTACTTATTTCATCATTTCCTCCAAAAATGATATCATCAACAAAAACTTCAACAATCAAGATACCTTCCTCATTGATTATGAAGTATAAATTGTTGTCAGCTGTTGGAAACTATAATTGAAACAATTTTTATATTGTCATTGATGTCAAACCTTAATTGTTAAGACAATTTCTATCTAGGATAGTCCCATATATTTTGATTGATGAAGAGGATTTGACAAGAGGATATAACAAGAGGACCTAAGGAAAGGTTGAGTTATGTGATACTTCAATGGGAACTTGATCAGTTGGCACATTGACAAGGTAATGATTTGTTTATCTAAGTAAGAAGAAAGATGAGAAATGTAGGCTTAACCAAGAAAAAGTAAAGAAATCTAGTTTAAGCCGAGTGATGTTAGTGTCAACCAAGTGCTAGTATATGTTGAGTAAATCTAGTGTTGACCGAACATCAGTAATTTTTTAGCGAAAAGAAATTACTGAGAAAAGATAGGCTATCTTTGGATGCATATTCTGATGGCCATAGTCATCATAATTATGACTCCTATCCTAGCCATCATTTTTTTTTTACTACAAAATTGCAATGATGGGTGGTGTCTCTTGATCGATGAGATATTGTCAGAATTCTGATGGCCTGCCATTAGAAAAAGGTCTCAAATGTACTAGTGTTCATGAAAGCATGAAATTTAAAGTCATGTGATCTATCATACCATAGACCAAACTCAATTGTACCCTTTAGATATATGAATATCCTTTTTTGTTGCTATAAGGTGAGATTCTTTAGGATCTTCTTAAAATCTTGCAACAATTCCAACAACATTAGCAATATCAGGTCTATTATGTGTTAGCTACTGAAGACCTCCAATCATTGATCTATACCTTGTCTGAGGTACATTATTTTCTTCATCTTCCAAAGATAACTTGTTTCCAGTTACCATATGGGTTCCAAGAGCTTTATTGTCATCCATGCCAAACTTTTTCAATAGTTCTTACAGATAATTGGTCTGAGATATAAGTATCCCTTCTTTATTTTGACTGATCTACAGTCCAAGAAAGAATTTCATCTCCCCAATTATAGACATTTCAAATTAACTTTTCATTTCTTTTGTAAACTTATTACTTATTTCATCATTTCCTCCAAAAATAATATCATCAACAAAAACTTCAACAATCAAGATACCTTCCTCATTGATTTTGAAGTATAAATTATTGTCAGCTATTGGAAACTATAATTGAAACAATTTTTATATTGTCATTGATGTCAAACCTTAATTGTTAAGACAATTTCTATCTAGGATAGTCCCATATATTTTGATTGATGAAGAGGATTTGACAAGAGGATATAACAAGAGGACCTAAGGAAAGGTTGAGTTATGTGATACTTCAATGGGAACTTGATCAGTTGGCACATTGACAAGGTAATGATTTGTTTATCTAAGTAAGAAGAAAGATGAGAAATGTAGGCTTAACCGAGAAAAAGTAAAGAAATCTAGTTTAAGCCGAGTGATGTTAGTGTCAACCGAGTGCTAGTATATGTTGAGTAAATCTAGTGTTGACCGAACATCAGTAATTTCTGAGTGACAAGAAATTAATGAGAAAAGATAGTGTTTTTTGAGGAAGATAGTTTGTAGTGATGACTGAGATACATAGTGATGACTGAGGAGATGAATACAGTATTGACTGAGTGTCAGTAATTTACATTTGAAGAAAGAATTGAGAATCCTAGCTGACATAGTTGAATTCTTGGGATATGTAAAATGTGTCGACATTATTAATGAACTGTATGGAACATTTAGTGCATGGTAAATAATTTTCTTATGGATTCAAAGAGAATTTTGGAGATGTATCTAGAAGGAAAAGATGAAGAACATAATGATGGAAGGATTCGATGAATCTGACCTAAACCTAAGATCTACGAAGGAGATTAAGTAGCAAAAGATTGATCTACCTGATCAAAGAGGTATAAAGGAAAACCTAATTGTGAGGTTACAAAGTATAAAGAAGAGGTTGATGTTATTGACTAATAAGTCTAAGCAAAAGGCTGAAGGTGAATTTGTGAAGGAGCTAAACAAAGTTGTGATTTCTTGAAGTGAATTTCGAGTAGAACAAAGATGGAAATGGAAATGGAGATCAGTCAGCAAATCAACTTATATGTTTGAAGTGGATCTTTATTTGCAAAGTGAGTTGTATGTTTTTCAAATCAGAAACTACTGTTACTTTCTAACCATTGTATCAGTCTAAATCCTTTAATCAAGGTTGACCTATTAGTCATTTTATAAATCCTTTAATCAATGTGACATTCTAATGGAATGTTCTTAAGCCCTCTAACTAGGCCACTTTTGATAGAGTGTTTTAAATCCTTTAACAGGGTCACACCTAATAGTGTGTATGTAAACCTCTAACATGGTTGGATTTTCACAGAGATCACTTCAGAAGAGTGAAAATTAGTACATTTTACAAAGTGGTTTTTCCCAAATTGGGTTTCCACTATAAATCCTAGTATTAAGCTTGTGTAAATGATTTTGATGTGGATGTTGTTGAAAGCTTTATAGTCTACAAGTTAATTACTTTTGGATAGTGGACTACATGTTATATGTTTTTAATATATGCTATAGAGACCGTGTTGAATTGCTGATTAGATTTGAATTTGTTGAAGTGATAGAAAGTTCAATTGGTACATATGGACCTGGGAGCAATTGATTCACCTCCCCTCTCTATTGTTCTAAATCATTCTAAAAATTGGTATCAGAGTTGTTGGTGCTTACAAAGAAAATTTTAAAGGTACTTGAAGCTAATGATCAAGATGTACAAAAAGGAGTTACTAAAGTTGAACAAAGAGAACTTCCCTACATGGCAGAGTCTGATGAAATTGCATCTAGCTAGTATTAGTGATTTGGCAAAGTACTATGTGAAAAATGAGTATGTTAAACCTATTGCACCTTTGACTACTGAGGATATTGAAGCAAAAAAAGACCACAATCAAGAAATGGTTGGAGATCGCATCTTCCCTAAGCTATCCTAAATTTGAAGACATCAAGGACTACACAAATGCAAAGAAAATGTGGAACACTCTTGCAACTATCTATGGTGGAGATAAAAATATGTTGAGAGCCAAATCTGAAAGCCTAAGAGGTAAGTTTGATGAAATGAAAATGGAAGAAGGTGAAAATATTGCTTAATATTGTGGTATAATTAAGGAAGCAGTGAATGATATCAGAGGAGCTAATGAAAACATTGATGATGAAACTGTTATTGGTAAAGTATTGAGAACTTTTCTTCCTATCTATGCTATCAAAATTTCTATAATACAAGAATCAAGATGTAACTCTAGTAATGTTCTAACTCTGGAAAGTGTTGTTGGTAAGATTACTACTTTTGAGTTGTCTAACTATGATAGCTACACTGTTCCTAATGTTGAATTTGCATTCAAGTCACAAATGGTTCTGCATAAGTCTAAGAAGGAGAAAGAAAAGTGTGTGAAAAGTGATAGTGACAGTGATAGTGATGCTTTTGATGAGGAACTAAATGATCTTGAGGCACTTGTGGCTAGAAGGCTAAAAAGAGGTAAAGGGAAATATAAAGGTAAACTTCCTATAATATGTTTTTCATGTAACAAAGTTGGCCATATTGCAACAAGATTCCCTGACAGGAATGACAAGGATGAGAGAAGGGAATTTAATTACAAAGAAAAGAGAAATGAAAGAGACCACCAAAGGTACATAGACTACAAAGAAAAAGGTAAGAAATCTTGCTATATTTCTGAAGAAGAAACTAACAGTGACACTAGTGAATCTGATGAATGTGATATAGAAGTTGTTTATATTTCTACGAAAGATGATTCTGATGAAGATGATAAAACTACATTTATTTATTATATGAGTAATGGTGGTAAATGGATTATTGATAGTGGTTTTTCACATCACATGACTGGTGATAAAAGTAAGTTTGAAACCCTAGATCATTACAAAGGTAGAAGTGTTAAGTTCGGTAATGATGCACCATGTTCTATGAAAGGAAAAGGATCAATTAGGTTGACTGACAAGATCACATGTGAAAATGCTTATTGGGTTGAAGGTCTTAACTATAACTTGTAGAGTGTTGCATAGTTGAACAACATTGGTTACCAAGTGAAATTTCATCACAGGAAGGCTAAAATATTTGATGCCACTAGTGAACTAATTGGAAGTGGAGAACAGAAGAGAGGTAACTTGTTCTATCTAGACCTATCTAAAGAAACATGTTTGTTTGCACAATTTGATGATATATGGTTATGACATAAGAGGTTGTGTCATGTGAATTTTTCCAATCTAGTAACTATTAGTAAAAAGAAGAAAGTTAGAGGTTTGTCGAGATTGAAGAAACCTAATAATGTGATGTGCAAACAATGTCAATTGGGAAAAATGATAAAGTCTAGTTTTAAGAGAAAGACATATACTTCTAAAAATATTTTTGAATTGGTTCATACTGACCTTTGTGGACCTATGGGTGTACAAAGTTATTGTGGTGATAAGTATTTCATTCTATTTGTTGATGACTATTCTAGGAAGATGACTGTAATGTTTTTGAAATAGAAATCTGATGCATTTCAGTTGTTTAAGTGGTACTTGGAGAAAGTTGAAAAAGAAAAAGGTAGAATCTTGAAATGTTTGAGATCTGACAGAGGTGGAGAGTTTATATCAAATGAGTTCAATCTATTTTACAATGATAGAGGATTCAAGAGACACATGTCTGCATCGAGAACACCTCCATAGAATGGTATAGCAGAAAGAAGAAATAGGTCAATTATAGATTATGCTAGAACAATGATGATACAAAATAATGTTGCACAAAAGTTATGGAGAGAAGTTGTAAGTACAACTATTTATACCTTAAACCAAGTACAAATAAAAAAGGTACAAATGCTACAACTTTTAAGTTATGGCATGGATATACACGTCATGTGAAGTATATTAGAGTCTATGGGAGTAAATGTTGTATATTGAAAGACAATAGGAATGGAAAATTTGATACAAAAAGTGATGAAGGCATATTCCTAGGATATTCCACTAAGAAAAAAGCTTCTAAGTGTTGGAATTCTAACACTAACAAAATTGTGGAAAGTGCAAATGTTAGAGTTGATGAATATGCAGAAAAGAATGAATTGGATTGCAAGAAAGAACTTAAAGATTACAGATCTTGTATATACATGGAAGGAGAGGAAAGTAATACACCTAAATGAGATGCAAAGTCATGGATAGGTAATGCAAAGCATCAAGAGGATGCTTCTGAGCATCAGGAGGATGTTGTCGAGTATCAGGAGGATGCTACCGAGTATTAGGAGGATAATGTCGAGCATCAGGAGGACACTATTGAGCAAGAAGAAGAAGTGGTGTAGGAGCACCTAGGCAATCCTCAAAACCCTTAAAGTTTTGGCTTGTATCTGACATTAGCCAAGTCATAGTTTTTGTTTAATTTAGACCTTAGGAGGTCTTGCAAGTGTGTGGCTAGGTAGATTGATAACTAGTATCTAATCTAACCTAGTCTAATTAGCTATTTTTCTTTATGCTTAGTTAATATTTATTTTGGCTTGATTAGGGAAATGGCCTAAATGTGTCCTAGACCCTAGCATAGTAGTAAAGATGCTTTCTAGGCATTTATGAGGTTGTTTCATCAAGTTATTGGGGTTAGAGGCCCTAAAAGATAGGATGGAGGCATAAATGCAAAGATGCAAAATTTTGCTTCAAAGTTATCATGATAACATTTGCAATTTTTGCAAATGTTGCATGCAACTTGATAAAAATGAAATACCCTCATTGTAGGAGTGGGTAATGAATGAAACAAGCCTAAAAACAAGGAAGATGCATCTTAAGGATGCATATGGCTCATTTCTCGAGGTGGGAGTTAATGTAAGTAAGTTTGAGAATAGTAAAAGAGCTCTGCAATTCTGGTTTGTGAGGACACCGAGCTTTCTTGTGTGACATTGCTAACATTTGGATTGAATACTTTGTTTTAGTGTTGTATTTGTGTTGTTGGGATAGTTTGAAGGCTTTTTAATTCTTTGTGTAGGTACCTTAGAGTTGGTTTAGTGTCTTGAATAAATTGATTAGAGTCTAGAGGGTTTCCTGGTCCTGTCCTAACTAGTTTGTGTTTTCATGGCTCCCCCATGAAATCTAGCCATAGGATCTTCCTAAGGGTAGATGAATGCTTTAGGGGGGCCATTTTTCTATACATATTTAGAGTTAGGAGGATGGAAGAGTCAAGCTGCTATTTTTAGTGCCAAGCCCTAGGAGAGCTTAGTGTACCCAGTTAGAGGTTTGACATCAAAGAATTGAAGATTACATGAAGGAGAATGAAGCATAGTACGTAATAGTCAAAGTTATAGATGAGATATGATGATATCATGTCATGGAGGATTGAGGATTTATCAATCCATTTGGTTGTGATTTGAACAAGAAATTAGTCTAGTCCTATAAATTAGGCCTATTATCCCTATTTGACCTAGATAATAGGAAGCCTATGTACAAATGCCCTAGGAACCCAAAACCTTCTAGATCCTTCATAAAATAAAAAAGGGTATTAAAATGTGGAATTGGTTTTGTAATTACTTTTAGAAGATTTGGTAGGAAATTGATAAAAGACCCTGTCAAGGGCTACAAGGAATTAGGCCTAATTAGGCTTCCTCAAGGCTAGTTCTTGAACCTGATAGGAAAGGGCTTGGAGATCCTTCAAAATGGATCCAAATGGAAGAATATGGAATTTTTTCAAGGTGTTTGATACCCCTACAACCAATTTGAAAGTTTGTGAAAGAATGGCACTTGGATTCTTCTAAGTGTAGGACAGAGCATTGGAGAACAATAAGGTGATTGTCCTTCAAGGTTAAGCACAAAGAGTTTAACTCTTAGAGAAGAGTTTGTAAAGGTTTTAGTTACTCATCTAAACCTATTAAGATCCTAGGAGGAGAGTAGGATCCTTGAAGAAGACAAGCAAGGTCTTCTTAGCACTTGTGCAAGCACACCTAGAAGCACATACACCATATTGGTATCAGAGCCAAGTTTTGATCAGGCTTGTGGTTAATGTTGCAACCTACTAAATTAGTAGGAGAGAATATATCATTGGGATTAGTGGAAGATAATACAATGGTGACTAATGCTGAGTTAGCCAAGAAGGCAGAGGAACAAGAAGAGGATAATCTATTGCTAAGAGAAAGATTATCTCAAATGGAACAACTCTTGGGTTGAAGACAATGTCAATAAGGTGAAGGATAAAATAGACCATAAGGAAGAGAAAGAATCCATGGAAAAGGATTTGGAATTGGAGGAGGAAGCTCCAACCCCTGACCCCCTTATTCTTGAAGAAACCTTCTTGAAAGCAATAAAGGCCTTAAGTGGCAAAGCTTTGGAGGGTGTACCACTTTTTAGTGGACAAATGGATCCTGATTCAATTATGGACTAGATTGACAATGTAGAAAATAATTTTGAATGTGATGGCATATCAGAAGCCCAAAAAGTGAAGGTGGCCAAATCTAGGTTGAGAGGTTCAGCACTCACCTGGTGGAAGTTTTTTCAAACTGAAAGAGAGAAAGAGGGAATGAGTCCTATAGCTATATGGAAAGACATGGTGACTAAGGTGAAGTAGACCTACTTACCTAATGACTATGAGGTCTAGTTACGTAGAAGGAGGCATAATCTCAGACAAAAAGATTTGGATGTACAAGCATACACAAAAGAGTTCCAAAAGTTGTGTTTGAGATCAAAAGTGGTAGAGGATGAAAGTATTAGACTAGCTAGGTATTTGAATGGCCTCAACTGGTCTATACAAGAAGACATGAGTCTTGTTAACTTCAAGAATGTAGGCCAATGTTATCATATGGCCTTGAAGATTGAGGAGAAAGGAAAAAGAAAGCATGAACAAACCTCCAAGGGAAGAGGTAGAGGAAGAGATAGTAGAGGGAAAAGAAGTGGATATGCTGTAAGGAGTTCAGAGCCAAGGAATCAAGGAGAAGTTAAATACACTAAACAACAAGAGGGAAGCTCTAGTATAGGTAGTAGAGGAAGGAGATCTAACTTTAGAGGAAGAAGTGGTGGACAAGGAAGAGGCAACTATTTTGCCAACATCAAATGTTACCATTGTAACCAAATGGGGCACCCTTCCTATATGTGTCCAGAGAAGGGTAGTACTTCTCAAGGAGGTGATAAGAGAGTCAATATTGTTCATGATGAGACAAATGTAGAAATGAATCACCCTGAGGTACCATTAACATCAAAGGAAGGTGAGAACCTCATGATGAGTAGAACCTTGGTCAAAGAGTCAGTGAAGGAGGAGCCAAGCCAAAGAAGATCCTTGTTTAGAATTAAATGCAAGATCATGGGAAAAGTGTGTAGATTCATCATTGACTCAGGGTCTACTAACAACATTGTGTCAGAGGAAGTAGCTAGCAAGTTAAAAATGACAAGGATACCCCACACTAGTCCTTACAAGGTCACATGGCTGAATAAAGGACAACATGTCGTAGTGAATGAGTAGGCTTGGGTGGAGTTCTTAGTTGGAAGGTATAAGGACAAGGTCCTATGTGATGTGTTTCCCATGGATGCTTGTCACTTGATCATAGGTAGACCATGGCAATTTGACCGCCAAGCTATGCATGATGGAGTGAAGAACTCATACACTTTCAAGAAGGATAATGTGACTTTCAAAATTTAGTCATTGTTAGAGGATACAGAGGTGAAGACAGTAGGTCCTAATGTACTCATGGTTGGTAAAAAAGAGTTCTTAGAAGCCTTGGAAGAAGGAGAAGGAGATGTCTTTTCATTAGTGTTAAGGCCAAGAGAGGTACATGAAGGTAAGGCAACCAAGAAGCCAGAGCTACCTGTTAGTGTTTGAACCTGCAGATTAATCAATTACTCAAATAATCCCAATGGCTGTAACCTAGCAAGTTACAAACTACTAAGGTGTTAAGGTTAAGACCTTCTTCACTTTGAGTAATATATACTCAGGCGGGTGTACCTCTATCAATTCAACATTCAACTGAGCTCTGAATTGAGAACTTGCTCCTTCACTGCTTTATTACTGCCTTCAAAATCCAACTCAATAAGTTGCTAAAACTCTGAGTATAACCCAAATCATCCTGATACACAACATCATGATATAGATTATAAAAACAGCAACACGATACAATGGCTTAAGGATATTCATCCTTCTTCCTTTTAGAGTTAAACTCAGGGAAGGGTTAACCTCATT
The DNA here is from genome assembly GCA_027943335.1 of Chamaecyparis obtusa. Taxonomy (NCBI): domain Eukaryota; kingdom Viridiplantae; phylum Streptophyta; class Pinopsida; order Cupressales; family Cupressaceae; genus Chamaecyparis; species Chamaecyparis obtusa. The sequence continues at coordinate 2,092,983 of BSBK01001745.1, forward strand.
TATTGCTTCTTCAAAGCATTGAAATACATATTTATGAACTTGTCATAATATGACTCAAGTCTGGAAACTATGCATATAAAGTAAAATTTCAATCAATTATATCTTGGATGGTAAACCAATGTAAAAGGATCTAAAACCAGTCCCTTATCCGCTGGGCATCAGAGTCAAACTCTACCTTCACATATATCTATTAAAATGAATACAATGAAACTCAAATAACATGCCTAACATATCATTGTTTCCATTCCTACACCTGTCATCAAATCCACATATAGATATTCAATTCCCAGAGACCTCCCCTAATATTTTACTCTTTCCTTGAAAGAAACTTAAGCTCAACCCCTACATTCACCTTGTGAAAGATGTATTTAAACTGTCTTACAATTTAAATGCATAAAGAAACTAAAACACTCCACATGTAAAGACAATCAAATGATAGTAACAAAACTCCAGTGTATTTGTATTAATTGATAAAATGCATTCGTACAGTCTTCCTTGATTTCACAGAAAATAAGGTTCTATATTCTGGACCTCTCCTTTACAAAAATATTTTCCAACCCTGATCTTCAATAGAAACTGACTATTTATACTAATCAACCATCCTGGAATCCTCGAAAGGATGCAACAAGCTTCGGATGGCTGATAGAAATTTGCACTAGAAAATAAAAGAAAATACAAACAGAAAGATATTTAATAAAGACAGCAAGGCGTATTTTTCAGTTCTGAACAACTTTCGCAGCTGGCACCTTTGTTTGTAGATATTTTCAGAGCAGTTACCAAGTTTTTCATATGAATGATGACCGCCATTACAAGCTAATTTACATCATTCTCTGTTTGAACACGCTCTCCCTCAAATTCTAGATCAGGTGCCAAGTGCGATCTATTCTTCTTCCTCTTCTGTCAGCTGGATAACCGGTTTCTTCTTCTTCTTTGTTATTAACTTTTCCCAAGCTGCCACATCATCATCAGATGGCCAGTCGTAACTCTGCAGCTCCTGTAACAAGTTGACTTGCCATTCCCATGTAGAATCAGTCACATTTTTAACTTCTGCTATAAACTTGATACAGTGACTTTCAAATTTGAATAAACTATCAATTATATTGTTAGTTCCTTCCACGTCCAAAGCCTTATTATCTTTTAGGAAGGCATCTTGATTGATGACCAACTGACCCATTGACAACTTCCAATCTTCCAGCTTAACCACATTTCCATTGTCATCATATACCGGGGGAAAATACTTGCTGTAATCTTTATCAAACATGGCTAACTTAGCCTTTATTTGGTTCGAATTTCCTTTGAAAAACTTTGATGCAGCACTTATTAGGCCAATCCTTTCAAATAGATCAGTCACTACTTTTGGGATATCAGGCCTGTGTTCTTGTAAACTGTCAAGCTTATCAAACAACAAATTCCTCCCAGACCAAATACTATAGAGTGGCTCCAAGGTGGCTAAACAGTCATTCACTTTTTGATTGGTCTGATGTAATAGGCTGACCGATTTATGGACTGCATCCATCTTGTCTTTTATTTTGTCTTGCCTGTACTGCACTATTTTGGCTATAGTGTCCAGGGATGCATCCAATTTCACCTTTTCCAAGTCTTCAACAGGTCCCTCAGGTGCTTCCAAGTTTATCTGAACAGGTACCTCAACTTGCAAAGGAGGAGGAGGAATTATTTTTGAGGCTTCCTCAAGTTTGACCTTTATTTCTACCAGCTCATCTTCCAATTGTTTGATTTTCATCATTTTCAAATCTCTGTCCTTGGCTACCATGCTTGAACTTTCAAACAATTTGGCATATCTTTCTGACAGCTGAGCTGTCTTGGCTTCATTCAGATTAGCCCAATGAGTTACTGCCTTGGAGACTTCAAGGTCTGTTGTATTTTGTACAGTCCATATAATCTTATTCCCCTCCATCTTATCCTCTATACTCAATAGAGATGGCTTTTGGGTTTTGGGGGCCATAGACCACATTGCAATAGCTTGGGACTTAGGGTCATAGCCACTTCCTCTTATCATGTCACCAATGTGAACCTCATATGATAGGCTACCCTCTGGTTGCTTTCTCAATTGATCAATGAGGAATGCAGAAGTCAGATCCCATCCTGGGGTTAACAACATTCCACTTGATTTAACCAATTCTCTGGCTTCGTCTACTGTTATAGGATCAAGGCTAGGATCATATGAAGCAAGAGCTCTCAAAGTTTCTTCACTTGGCTCCATACCTTCAGGCAGAGCTTTCCTTACTTCTTGCTGCTTGTTCCAAATGAGAAAACTCTTGAACTCATCAGTCTTAATGAATTTATCATCACTCAAGAATTCTTCTTGATATACCTCTCTGATATCCTTCTCCAACCATAAGGACTTTTCTCTGGTTTCCTGCTCAATGGCTATTTTCTTGCCTGCTCTTATTGCTTTCCTCAATTGATGGTGATATGGCCTATCACCTAGTACAAGAGCAGACGCTCTGTCAATTTCCCTCCTTTATTTCTCATGCCTTGAAGGTTCACCTTCCTCAAGCCTCTGTTTCTTCAATGGTGGCTTTGAGATATCCCTTATTTCTGGTTGATCTTGAGTGAGATCAACAACTGGTGGTCCCTCAACCTGTGGAGGACTATCTTCTTCTTGTGACTCATCAGTGAATTCTTCCTCATCAAAAGATGACTAATCTTTCTTTTTCTTCTTCTCTGGCTCATTCTGATCAATCAAGCCTTCCAATTGATTTGCCAAGGTATCATATTTTTTAATCATCCCATCAATCTTCTTCAAATAAGGAAGATCAGGGAAAAAACCCTCAAAAGGAATCTGAGATGCTTTCAATTGGTTGGACAAATCTACTAAATCAAAGAATCTGTACCACCTCCTCTTAACCTCATCTTCATCTAAGATGTTTCTAATCACATCTTCTTCATCCAAACCTTCATGCTCCTTGATCACACCAATGTTTGCGATGTAAGTCATCTTGGCAATCTTGATGAAGTCCTCAGGATCTATGTGCCTACAAGCACCAGTAACCATTTTGAATTGTTGTAGCCATGCACTAATTTGAGGAAAAGCCCTCTTTCCTATTAGCAAGTCACCTACCCTGAACTGCTTGGGTGTGAACGTACCCTTTCTATGAGGGGCCAAAAGCTCTTTATCTGTACACATTAGTTGCCAAACAAATTCCAAACAAGCCAATCTCGGAGGCACATACTTTGGTAATAAATGTGGTGGTTGGGGACAACCATAAACTCTGATAATTGTGGAATTATCTCCTAAGTATAAATCACCCCAATTATGATTTCCATCCCACTTGTCCACATACTGCAATGGTCTTAAAAGCCTAAGGACTCTAGGAGATAGCCTGGTGACATTTATGCCTAGCATCCTGATAATTGGATAGACAATGAAATTCTGAAAAACACAAAAATCTGCTTCATTGGAGGTAGAATTCCATATCCTCACCCACAACTGCACTGGATTGTGCTGATCCTTGAAAGTGAACCTTGGTTTTAACATGTTTACATCAAAACTGTTGATGTTGAAAAATAGAATCAAATGCATTAATAGAGAATAATGCATGAACTCAATAGGACTTTTACTTTCTTTTACAGACATCAGCCCTTGATGCATCCTATCAATAACATACTGAATGTAATCATAGTCAGTGTTTACCAAGGGATTTTGAATATCCAAGATGATCATCAGCAAGTCAGCTGGTAAAAATTCTGCATTCCCATCCATTCCCAAAACTCTACATAATGCATAGCAAGTATATCTCATATAATGATGGAGGGATTTGAACTGGTATGGGGAATTCATGTTTGCAGGAAGGGGGGCTATGTATTTGTCATGTTTTGGCATATGTTTAACCAACTGGTCTTTTACTGACCCTATATTGCTTCTGTATTTTGCCTTTTCTTTGTTCAAATCAATCTCAGTTGAAAAGGACGTGTATAGACCAAAAGCTTTCATAAAAGATCCCCTATCAAGAGTAACTAAGGGTGATTGGTCTTCTTTTCTAATTGTCCTTGAAATAGGGTCATAACTTCTAGCTAGGGCAACAATTAAATCAATATCTAGGAAAATGTCAGGGACAACCATTTTTCCTAATCCTAACACCCAACCATTACAGACAGGAACATGCTTATTTTTATTGTTGTAAAAGAAGTTGAAAATAGTGTAACCTATGAATTTCAGAGTTATTGGGTCTCTACACCATTCCAAAAGATCTTCAAACACGTCATCAGCAGCCCTCTTGTTCTGACTGGAGCCTGGCAACAGTTTCAGGAATTCATCTGAAAAATTTGGCTTATTCTTGTCCTCACCAGTTTTGGACTTGGCCTCACTACTGGAAGACGCTGCACTCTTCTCAGGTTGACTCATCCTTGCTACAGAAACACCTTCAATTCTCTGTATCTCAAATGCTTTATGCTCGAAAATTCTCTGGACAAACAGAAACTCTTGACAACTGAGACTGAACAAATAAACAATGAGCTTAAACTTATTTATCGATATGAATCCAAGGTGTGCAACTACCATAGTTAATGCAAATCTCCTTAATTGATCCCATATTCAATTTCATGTACCCTCAGATTTCAAATTTCGAGCTCGCCATGTCCGGATGTTGACAGATAGATTAAACTACTTGAAAACAAGGTGAAGAGGGAATGATCATGATTCTGTACTTTGAAACTGTTTGCGTCATGCAATCTTTCTTCTTGAAGCTGATTTGATGGCTTACTGGTTTCATGTCCATATCGACAAAGTACTTTATCTATGTGGCAATGGTCCTTTTTCTTTTCCCTTAATGACCTTTTCCATCTGAGCCCATTTAGCGAACCAGCGACTACTGGCTTCTCTTAATCGCTGAATAGAATGCTAACCCTAGCTAGCAACCGGAGAACTGGCGACCACTGGCTTCGCTGGTTCTCTGAATCCCTGTTTGACCCTGGTTCAAATTTGGAGAACTAGCGACTACTAGCTTCGCGGGTTCTCAGAATCCTATCCTTAACCATCCATGCATTTCGCAAATCAGCGAACAAAGGGCTCCCACTTACACAGTTAACTGCAATTACCATTTGGCGAACCAGCGAACAAAGCCATCTCCCATTCTCTTAATATTATGATTGACGGTCACTTTTCTTGAAGATCTAGCGAACAAAGGGTTCATGTATTCGCTTAAAGATATACTTAACCACTTGATTGTCTGGAGAACTGGTGAACCCCTTTAATCTCTAATTCGCTGAATCTTTCCTTAATCATCACTTTATACCAGGATTCCAGATTGACCGTTGATCTTCATCAATCGATGGCTATCGCTAGTTCCCTGAATATCAAAACCCTTAACCATTTGATTCGGAGAATTAGCGAACAAAGAGCATTCGCTGGTTCTCCAAATACTGCATATCAGTGAAAATTTCATTTCGAGAATAAGCGACTGAAGCCTTAAAACTCATCATCCATTGATTCGCTTATTCGCCAGATTGTGTTAACCTTTATCCTTTTATTAAGAGAACTAGCGACCAAAGGCTTCGTTGAATCGCTAAATGGTTTAGCATGTCACCAATTTATTCTGAGAATAAGCGAATGTGAGAAAACTTATCTCCGCTGAAATCTTTTGGGCAAACCATCAGAACCGCCAAATTTAGAGGATAGAATTTTAAGTATTCAGTCGCTAGTTCGCCAGATCAAATATGCAGGACCCACAAATATTTTGAGATTAAAATAGGGCCGTTGATCGTGAAAGCAATCCATGGTATTCGCTAATTCTCTAGTTGAAACGACCCTTGACCGCCAGATTCTGAGAACAAGCGAACAAAGTGTTCGCTGAATCGCTAGATTGTTTCAAAAGACCGCCAAATATTGCGAGAACTGGAGATAACCGCCATTCGCTAGTTTTTGGAAAGGAAAATGAAATCGCCGAAGCACTTGGAGACTTAGCGAACAAGGTAATCAAAAATCTTGGCTTTAATCTATTCGCCAATTCGCTGGATGTTTGGGATAACCGCTGGAAAATCTAGAGAACTGGCGACTGATATTAATAGTGAGCATGAATTTGACTCATTCGCTGAATCGCCAGATTGTTTTGACCTTTGATAATACATTTCCTGATTCAGCAAACACTTGGGGCAAATTAGCACATGCACAAATAGCAACTTAAGTGACTTAAAGGTAACCAAGAAAAAGAAACAAGAAGGCCACATGAATTTTGGAAACGAATTGGAAACATTTTGGAAGACAAGAACTAGGGTAAGGGTTTTTCTGAACATGTCAAAACCATTTTCACGACACTTTACAAACCCTAGTCCAGGAAAAACACTCGCATGGAGACTTAAACTAGGAATTGGACACAAACCTCGAAAAAATTTAGGATACCCAACAGTGGCTCTATCTGAGGATGCTTGATTGTAAGATCAAAGCAAGAAACCATGAATCTCTGGGAGGCAGACCACAAAACCTGAACCTAAAACAAGAAGCAAACACACCTATACATATAATACAAGCCTACTGTGCATGGAAAAAGAACTTTCAACTGAAGAAAAATTTCAAAAATTGTCCATGCACTGGCAATTCTTGCTCTTCACCATCCATACTTTGCAAAAAATAAGAATCTTTGCCATGAATCTGACAAACAATGAAGGGACCCATCCATAAGGACTCAAATTTTTTATGCTTCCCTTTGTCTTCATATCTAGCATTCCACTGAAGAACCATGTCACCAGGCTGAAATTTTCTCACAGTAGCCCTTTTATCAAAAAGATATTTCATTTTTTGCTGCAGTTTTATGTTATTTTTCTGCCCTTCCCTTCTTATCTCATCCAGCTCAATCAGCTGAACCATCCTATCTTGCAATGGGTTACTGATTTCAATATCTTCCTCTTGCATAAACTTGTAGATGGGAAGGAAATTATTAATTGGCAATCTTGTCTTTGCACCATATACCATTTCAAAGGGGGACTTCCCTGTGGCCTTTTTCTCAGAAATTCTATCAGCCCATAGTGCTAACTTTAACTTCTCATGCCAACCTCTTTTATTCTTTTCCAAGGTCTTCTTCAAAATTTGCAAAATGCTCTTATTGCTAGACTCAGCTTGTCCATTGGCCTGTGGGTGATATGGGCTTGAATAAGACAAGATAACTCCCATTTCATCACAAAAATTAGTAATTTCTTGAGACCGAAAACTCATTGCATTGTCTACAACCAATTTGATTGGGACACCAAATCTTGTGATTATGTTGTTCATCAGGAAATCAATTACCACAGCACTTGTTGCTCCTCTAGTGGGAATAGCTTCTATCCACTTGGTGAAGTAATCAGTAGCCACCAAAATGTGACTATGTCTTCCACTGGACTTTTCAGAGAACTCTCCAATAAAATCCATACCCCACATTGCAAAAGGAGCTTCTGCAACAACTGGATTTAATAACAATGCACCTAAAAATTTTAGTTTCTTTGAAAACCTTTGACAGGGTTCACACTTTCTAACATAAGAGTGAGTGTCTTTAAACAGTACAGGCCAATAATATCCTGCCCTCAAAATTTTATGAGCTGTTGACCGAGCAAAATAATGCCCTCCACACATTCCAGAATGCATTTCTTTTAGCACCTTCTCTGATTGATGTTCATCCAAACAAAAGAGTAAAATGCCATCATTGTCTTTCCAGTACAAATCACCTTGAATGAGGACATATCTTTGAGCCTGTAATCTCAAGCTTCTTCTCTGATTATCATTCAATTCAGGTGGACATTTAGCATTTTTAATAAAATAAACAACATCCTTGTACCAGGGTTGCATCTCAATACTAGTAACTGTATCAACATTAGCAGCAACATTGTTTATCTGGACAAGGTCCATGTTTTCCTCAGTCATTAACTTGGCAAGTCCCAATCCTCTTACCAATTTGGTAATATGAATGTCAAGGTCAAACTCTTGAATCCTGTTTATCCATTTACATCTCTTCCCTGTAACTTCACTCTGTATCAAAATATCCTTTACTGCAGCATGGGGTACATAAGCATTAACCTTTGCACAAACCAAATACAGTCTGAAATCCTTGACTGCTTTCACAAGTGCATAAGCTTGCTTTTCCATTATTTCATAATTTAATTCAGCAGATTGCAAAGACTTGCTGAAAAAAGCTATAGGATGTTCATATCCTTCTTGATCTTTCTGCAGAAGGATAGCTGCAATAGTATGAAAAGATGCAAAAGAAAACAGAGAAAAGGGTTTTAAATAGTCAGGTGATACTAAAACAGGAGCTTCTTGAATTGTTTGTTTAATTTTTTCAAAAGCCTGCTGAGCTTCCAAGTTCCATTCAAATTTCATTCCCTTTTTAAGGAACTTAACTATTGGCTTGACCAACTCTGCAAAGTTAGCAATGAATCTTCTCACAAAATTTATTTTCCCCAAAAATGATTGCACACCCTTTATATTCTTTGGTGGAGGGACCTTTTTGATGGCCTCCACTCTTTAAGGATCAATCCTGACTCCTTCTTTTGATACTATGTGTCCCAGTAGCTTTCCTTCTGTCACTGCAAATTGACATTTCTTGGGATTCAAGGACACACCAAACTCTAAGGCCTTGAGAAAAATCCTTTCTAAATGAGAACAATGATCATCAGCCCTTTTGGAAAAAGTAGTGAGATCATCTTGATACACTACCATTAAGACATTGATCATTTCTTTGAAAGCAACATCCATGGCTCTCTGAAAAGTTGCCCCAGCATTTTTTAGACCAAAAGGCATGCGAACATATACATAAGTTCCCCAAGGAGTTGTAAAGGCTGTCTTGAATTGCTCTGATTCTTTGACTAGCACTTGGTTATACCCTGAGAAACCATCCATCATTGATAGGAGTTCACATCCAGTCACCTTATGCAGTATGGCCTCCATATTAGGCAATCCATAATTATCCTTGAGTGATGCCACATTTAGGTTCCTAAAATCAACACAAAGCCGGATGTCACCATTCTTCTTCCTCACTGGTACAAGGTTTGAAACCCAAGTTGAGTGCCTAATTGGTTCAATAATACCAGCATCTCTCAGTTTTGTCAACTCAACTTGCATTTTGGTGGCCAGTAAAGGATTAATGGGTCTCTGCTTTTGTCTAAAGGGTGTGGTTTCCTCCTTTAGAGGAACTTCATGCTGGAATAAATCAGCCCTATAAGCTTTGAGGTCATCATATGACCAAGCAAACACATGTTTGTACTTTTTCAAAAGTCTAATCAAATTGCCTCTGATCTCCCTATTCAATTTCTTTCCAATGTATACCATTTGTGGGGAATTTTCTGATCCTAGGTTTATCTCCTCTAAGTCTTCCAGTTTTGTATTAGACTTTTGGGATAGAAAACCATCATTTATTTTAAACATTCCCTCCAGTTCTACTAGTCCTTTGGGTATATGATTAGAAGGCAATTGAACTATTTCATTTCCCATGATGCATTCTTTTCCTTCAATACATTCCTGTACCTCATTGAAATCTATTTGTTGACCATCATATTGATCCAGGCCTTGAAGGAATCTAAGGATATCAAGATCATCCTCAAAAACTTGCCAATTGTACACATTGTTAGGAACTGTAGGCCTAGTTTTAGTTTCCAACATGGAAACACCAGAGAGGGTAATATCATTGTTTTTCAAAGCAACATTAGCAAGAAAATCTGCCATGATGTTATTTGACCTCTCTACCCAGAGCAAATTAAAAGCTTCAAAAAATTCTAATCTATCCCAGACAGCATGCTTATATAACTTGAGTTTCTCATCCTTGGAGGCATATTGGGATCTTACTTGGGCTACAATCAATTGGGAATCACCGTGGACTTTTAAACATTTAATACCATGCTTTATGGCTACATCTAATCCCAAGATCAGGGCCTCATATTCAGCAGTATTATTTGTACAACTGAAAGTCAACAAGAAGGAATACTTGAAAGTATTACCTGATGGGGAAATGAAAACAACACTAGCTCCTGATCCTTCTTTGGAGCATCCACCATCAAAAAACATTTGCCACAAGCTATCTTGTTGCATCATCAACTCTTCCACAATCGGGTCTGTGTTTTTCAACTGAGGTATCACTTCTTCAATCACAAAATTGTTCATGTCAATATCTACAAAACAATTAAGGGCTTCCGGAGCAACCATTTCCACCATAACTGAGGAATGGGGCTCCCTATACAACTTTACTTCAGTCCCATTCACTAGAATAGTGGCATAAGATAAATCTAGTTCCAGCTTTCCACCCACTGCTGCAGCCTATTGTCTTGACAATAACATGCCATAGTGAAGCTCTGTATCCACAACAACTACATCCATTTTGTATGTAGCTTCTGGGAATGCAGCAATTTTTACCTCAATTCCAACCAAAGTCCCCACAACAGGCAGTGCCCTATTATCCATTGCATAACACCTGCCATTAGAAGTGTCAACTTGCAATCCTAATTCTTTCATTACATGATATGCAATCACAGTTGTGGCAGCACCAGAGTCTATCATACAATTTTTTAACAATAAATCATTCACAATTAGAGTGACATAAAATGGATTGATGGAAGAAGGTTCTTGTGTTACAATTGTCCCAACACATACATCTGAGATAGGAATAAGCTTTTTTATAGAACTCCCTTCCTCTTGTTTGGTAGGAGCAAATCTCTGCTCATTTATAAGAGCCAAGGCTGCTGTCTTGTGCTCTTCTATTTTCAACATTTCAAGCAGCGGGATGGACACTTTCATCTGAGACATCGTATGTCTCATATCAAATGTAGGGGAATCAGTAGGAGAATCAGATTGATCCTTTGTCCTACCAGTTTTCTTTTTCATCTTGTCAACACTAACTTCCTCCCCTTTCTTCTTTTCACCCACAAGTTCTTGATCCTTGCCATTTATAACATTGGGCTTTGGGAAACCCTTATCCTGAGGACTACCTTTGATGAATACTGATCTAGGAATTCCCTGTTCATTATCCACCTTTCTGTTCCTCAAATTGTATGAGGATCTTGCTTGTGTTATGGCAACCACAGTTAAGTTTTTGATCTCCTCTTCAATGGGCTTCCTCCATTGCTTCTCATCTGATCTAGATCCTACCATATGAGTTTTATAATCATTATTATCAAATTCTTTAGGATCAGATTGAGTAAATATTTGTTGCTCATAATCAGAGAAAATCTTTCTCTTATGATCAACATCTGGACAACTTGCTTCATCATCTGAGGACACAAAATCCTCTATTGGATCTGTAGTAAACATGTTAATGGCAGGCTTTTCAGATTCTTCATAATCTCCTGCACATGAGTTATCAGCCTCTTCTCCTAAGGCTTGGGCCACAGCACACTGGAAAGGTGAATGAGGCATATTACAAGCAACACACCAAGGAGTGTTTTCTACATTGTGTGTTGTATTTTTCTTTAAGGGATCTGGGGTATCTCTCCCTTTTTGTACTTCATTGCTGTCGAGAACAGGTCTCCCATCCTTCCAATTAGTTTTGTAAGGCAGATCTCTCAAATTAGGGGCCTTGTCCTGCCTTTGATAAGGGGGTCTTGCATCTTGAAAGTTTCTACCACCTTTATCAAATCTTGTTGGGAACTCCTTGTTAGCACCCGGTCCTTTATCCATCCTATCCTCCTCTTTAAAAGGCCTTGCATGTTGTGGTCTGGTTTCTTTCCACAATTTACCCTCATCCCTCTTGTACATTTGGCCAGATGCCTTTCGGTTACTCTCAATGTTTATGGCCAATTTAAATGCATCCCTAAGGGTGCGAGGATTTTTATCTCTTAGGAGATAAGACATTTTACCATCCATGGAATTGAAATAAGTGGTCATGCAAACTGCATCATCCAACCTCAATACCTGGAACAATTTGTACATAGCCTTTTGAAACCGGCTATTGAATTCTGACATGCTCTCATTATAATTTTTCTTGATATTATTGAATCCATTGAGCATGTAACTAGAATTCACATGTTCAGCATACTGCTCTTTAAAACTCCTGATAAATTCATCCCATGAAGCAATACTGTTCTTAGGTAACCCTCTGTACCAATCCCTAGCATCTTCAATCAATGATTGAACAAAAAGTTTCATAATGACATCTTCATGTTCAATCTCATAGTCATTAACTTTATATGTGAAAAACTTCAAATGCTCTTCACAAGTAATAACATTATTCCCAGTGAATAATGGGATCTTCTTCCTGATTTCATTGGGGATAGCATTAGGTTGGCCAGGAATACCATCAAAAAACAAGGGCCTATATCTATCCAAATGAACTGGTCGTCTTTGGATAGTTGGCTGATTTGAAGGGGTTGTTGCAACATTTTGACAGGGTATAGTTCCCACTGTACCCTGAGAAACCAAGGGAACTTGACTAGGAAATTGTCCAGATGGATATTGTCCAGAGTGAAAGGCTTGAGTATTTGGAATTGAAATGTTAGGCTGATTGGATGAAGTTGTTCCTATGGTAGTAGGGACAGAACTACTAGCAGATGTATTCATGTTAGCATGTAGAAAGGCAATCTTCCTCTTCATTTCATCTGCAGTAGCCTCTAACTCAAGTTTCTCAAGTTGCATAGCCAAATCCTCCTTTGCTTTCCTAGCTCTGTCTAAATCTGTACTCGCTTGAGTAGGCACATTAGGAATGGGCACAACCTTCTTCGGTTCATTTATAGCAACACCCACCACTTTTTGTTTTCCCTTATCAGGGATTTCCTTGGGGGCAATTTTAATCTCCTTATTTATTTTGATTTCAGAGGGATTCAATTGTCTTAAAACATGGCCTGTTCCCTCAAATTCACTTTGTTTGGGCCTGGTATCCTGAGCTTGCTTTCTCAAAGCTTGCATATCACCAAACAAGTCTTTATCCAAACCTTGTACATCCTGGTTTAGATCACTAACATGGGTCTCATTTCTCTTGGTTCTCTTGAGGAGTTCTTCCCTTTCCAGAAGTAATTCACGAAGCTGTTGTTCCCTTATCTTCATTCTATTAGCAATTTCTGCTAATTGTTCACGTTCCTTTTCTCTCAAGGCAATCACTTCCTCTCTTAACTTCTCAGAATCATATGAAGTTGTTTCAGCAGTAGAGGTTTCATCAGGTTGTTCAAGGGTTTCTCTAGCAGGGAAAAAACCTACTTCTGTGACTACTTCTTTCTGTATATAGGCCTCTGGTGTGACCCCTTTGACATGCTCAGGACCGTCAGAAGATGAAGAAGTTTCATGAGGAAGTGGAACACGAAATCTTTCTCGAGAAGGAGCCTGGGAACTAGCATTATTTTGGCCTCTCCTAGACCATTGCTTTCTGCTTGGTGTGTGGAGTTCATCCCCTATATTATCTTCTGGATGATCCCTATAGTAAGACCTAGTGTTCCTTTGTCGACTCATGGTAAATGACAACAATTTTTACAAAATTTTGCAAAAAATAGCAACTGGTAACACAGATTTCTTTAGAGTCACCACCCACTACTCAAGCGGGAATCAAAAGTTATTTTTACTGGTCTACAAACATACAATAGACAAGATTTGCACTAACCTATTGCAGGCTATCAAAATAAATCCCTAGTAGAGTCACCAATTTTGTTAGTGTTTGAACCTGCAGATTAATCAATTACTCAAATAATCCCAATGGCTGTAACCTAGCAAGTTACAAACTACTAAGGTGTTAAGGTTAAGACCTTCTTCACTTTGAGTAATATATACTCAGGCGGGTGTACCTCTATCAATTCAACGTTCAACTGAGCTCTGAATTGAGAACTTGCTCCTTCACTGCTTTATTACTGCCTTCAAAATCCAACTCAATAAGTTGCTAAAACTCTGAGTATAACCCAAATCATCCTGATACACAACATCATGATATAGATTATAAAAACAGCAACAGGATACAATGGCTTAAGGATATTCATCCTTCTTCCTTTTAGAGTTAAACTCAGGGAAGGGTTAACCTCGTTTATTGCTTCTTCAAAGCATTGAAATACATATTTATGAACTTGTCATAATATGACTCAAGTCTGGAAACTATGCATATAAAGTAAAATTTCAATCAATTATATCTTGGATGGTAAACTAATGTAAACGGATCTAAAACCAGTCCCTTATCCGCTGGGCATCAGAGTCGAACTCTACCTTCACATATATCTATTAAAACGAATACAATGAAACTCAAATAACATGCCTAACATATCATTGTTTCCATTCCTACACCTGTCATCAAATCCACATATAGATATTCAATTCCCAGAGACCTCCCCTAAGATTTTACTCTTTCCTTGAAAGAAACTTAAGCTCAACCCCTACATTCACCTTGTGAAAGATGTATTTAAACTGTCTTACAATTTAAATGCATAAAGAAACTAAAACACTCCACATGTAAAGACAATCAAATGATAGTAACAAAACTCTAGTGTATTTGTATTAATTGATAAAATGCATTCGTACAGTCTTCCTTGATTTCACAGAAAATAAGGTTCTATATTCTGGACCTCTCCTTTACAAAAATATTTTCCAACCCTGATCTTCAATAGAAACTGACTATTTATACTAATCAACCATCCTAGAATCCTCGAAAGGATGCAACAAGCTTCGGATGGCTGATAGAAATTTGCACTAGAAAATAAAAGAAAATACAAACAGAAAGATATTTAATAAAGACAGCAAGGCGTATTTTTCAGTTCTGAACAACTTCCGCAGCTGGCACCTTTTTTTGTAGATATTTTCAGAGCAGTTACCAAGTTTGTCATATGAATGATGACCGCCATTAAAAGCTAATTTACATCATTCTTTGTTTGAACACGCTCTCCCTCAAATTCTGGATCAGGTGCCAAGTGCGATCTATTCTTCTTCCTCTTCTGTCAGTTGGATAACCGGTTTCTTCTTCTTCTTTGTTATTAACTTTTCCCAAGCTGCCACATCATCATCAGATGGCCAGTCGTAACTCTGCAGCTCTTGTAACAAGTTGACTTGCCGTTCCCATGTAGAATCAGTCACATTTTTAACTTCTGCTATAAACTTGATACAGTCACTTTCAACTTTGAATAAACTATCAATTATATTGTTAGTTCCTTCCACGTCCAAAGCCTTATTATCTTTTAGGAAGGCATCTTGATTGATGACCAACTGACCCATTGACAACTTCCAATCTTCCAGCTTAACCACATTTCCATTGTCATCATATACCGGGGGCAAATACTTGCTGTAATCTTTATCAAACATGGCTAACTTAGCCTTTATTTGGTTCGACTTTCCTTTGAAAAACTTTGATGCAGCACTTATTATGCCAATCCTTTCAAATACATCAGTCACTACTTTTGGGATAGCAGGCCTGTGTTCTTGTAAATTGTCAAGCTTATCAAACAACAAATTCCTCCCAGACCAAATACTATAGAGTGGCTCCAAGGTGGCTAAATAGTCATTCACTTTTTGATTGGTCTGATGTAATAGGTTGACCGATTTATGGACTGCATCCATCTTGTCTTTTATTTTGTCTTGCCTGTACTGCACTATTTTGGCTATAGTGTCCAGGGATGCAACCAATTTCACCTTTTCCAAGTCTTCAACAGGTCCCTCAGGTGCTTCCAAGTTTATCTGAACAGGTACCTGAACTTGCAAAGGAGGAGGAGGAATTATTTTTGAGGCTTCCTCAAGTTTGACCTTTATTTCTACCAGCTCATCTTCCAATTGTTTGATTTTCATCATTTTCAAATCTCTGTCCTTGGCTACCATGCTTGAACTTTCAAACAATTTGGCATATCTTTCTGATAGCTGAGCTGTCTTGGCTTCATTCAGATTAGCCCAATGAGTTACTGCCTTGGAGACTTCAAGGTCTGTTGTATTTTGTACAGTCCATATAATCTTATTCCCCTCCATCTTATCCTCTATACTCAATAGAGATGGCTTTTGGGTTTTGGGGGCCATAGACCACATTGCAACAGCTTGGGACTTAGGGTCATAGCCACTTCCTCTTATCATGTCACCAATGTGAACCTCATATGATAGGCTACCCTCTGGTTTCTTTCTCAATTGATCAATGAGGAATGCAAAAGTCAGATCCCATCCTGGGGTTAACAACATTCCACTTGATTTAACCAATTCTCTGGCTTCGTCCACTATTATATGATCAAGGCTAGGATCATATGAAGCAAGAGCTCTCAAAGTTTCTTCACTTGGCTCCATACCTTCAGGCAGAGCTTTCCTTACTTCTTGCTGCTTGTTCCAAATGATAAAACTCTTGAACTCATCAGTCTTAATGAATTGATCATCACTCAAGAATTCTTCTTGATATACCTCTCTGATATCCTTCTCCAACCATAAGGACTTTTCTCTGGTTTCCTGCTCAATGGCTATTTTCTTGCCTGCTCTTATTGCTTTCCTCAATTGATGGTGATATGGCCTATCACCTGGTACAAGAGCAGATGCTCTGTCAATTTCCCTCCTTTGTTTCTCAGGCCTTGAAGGTTCACCTTCCTCAAGCCTCTGTTTCTTCAATGGTGGCTCTGAGATATCCCTTATTTCTGGTTGATCTTGAGTGAGATCAACAACTGGTGGTCCCTCAACCTATGGAGGACTATCTTCTTCTTGTGACTCATCAGTGAAATCTTCCTCATCAGAAGATGAATAATATTTCTTTTTCTTCTTCTCTGGCTCATTCTGATCAATCAAGCCTTCCAATTGATTTGCCAAGGTATCATATTTTTCAATCATCCCATCAATCTTCTTCAAATAAGGAAGATCAGGGAAAAAACCCTCAAAAGGAATCTGAGATGCTTTCAATTGGTTGGACAAATCTACTAAATCAAATAATCTGTACCACCTCCTCTTAACCTCATCTTCATCTAAGATGTTTCTAATCACATCTTCTTCATCCAAACCTTCATGCTCCTTGATCACACCAATGTTTGGGATGTAAGTCATCCTGGCAATCTTGATGAAGTCCTCAGGATCTATGTGCCTACAAGCACCAGTAACCATTTTGAATTGTTGTAGCCATGCACTAATTTGAGGAAAAGCCCTCTTTCCTATCAGGAAGTCACCTACCTTGAACTGCCTGAGTGTGAACGTACCCTTTCTGTGAGGGGCCAGAAGCTCTTTATCTGTACACATTAGTTGCCAAACAAATTCCAAACAAGCCAATCTCGGAGGCACATACTTTGGTAATAAATGTGGGGGTTGGGGACAACCATAAACTTTGATAATTGTGGAATTATCTCCTAAGTATAAATCACCCCAATTATGATTTCCATCCCACTTGTCCACATACTGCAGTGGTCTTAAAAGCCTAAGGACTCTAGGAGATAGCCTGGTGACATTTATGCCTAGCATCCTGATAATTGGATAGACAATGAAATTCTGAAAAACACAAAAATCTGCTTCATTGGAGGTAGAATTCCATATCCTCACCCACAACTGCACTGGATTGTGCTGATCCTTGAAAGTGAACCTTGGTTTTAACATGTTTACATCAAAACTGTTGATGTTGAAAAATAGAATCAAATGCATTAATAGAGAATAATGCATGAACTCAATAGGACTTTTACTTTCTTTTACAGACATCAGCCCTTGATGCATCCTATCAATAACATACTGAATGTAATCATAGTCAGTGTTTACCAAGGGATTTTGAATATCCAAGATGATCATCAGCAGGTCAGCTGGTAAAAATTCTGCATTCCCATCCATTCCCAAAACTCTACATAATGCATAGCAAGTATATCTCATATAATGATGGAGGGATTTGAACTGGTATGGGGCATTCATGTTAGCAGGAAGGGGGGCTATGTATTTGTCCTATTTTGGCATATGTTTAACCAACTGGTCTTTTACTGACCCTATATTGCTTCTGTATTTTGCCTTTTCTTTGTTCAAATCAATCTCAGTTGAAAAGGACGTGTATAGACCAAAAGCTTTCATAAAAGATCCCCTATCAAGAGTAACTAAGGGTGATTGGTCTTCTTTTCTAATTGTCCTTGAAATAGGGTCATAACTTCTGGCTAGGGCAACAATTAAATCAATATCTAGGAAAATGTCAGGGACAACCATTTTTCCTAATCCTAACACCCAACCATTACAGACAGGAACATGCTTATTTTTATTGCTGTAAAAGAAGTTGAAAATAGTGTAACCTGTGAATTCCGGAGTTATTGGGTCTCTACACCATTGCAAAAGATCTTCAAACATGTCATCAGCAGCCCTCTTGTTCTGACTGGAGCTCGGCAACAGTTTCAGGAATTCATTTGAAAAATTTGGCTTATTCTTGTCCTCACCAGTTTTGGACTTGGCCTCACTACTGGAAGACGCTGCACTCTTCTCAGGTTGACTCATCCTTGCTACAGAAACACCTTCAATTCTCTGTATCTCAAATGCTTTATGCTCGGAAATTCTCTGGACAAATAGAAACTCTTGACAACTGAGACTGAACAAATAAACAATGAGCTTAAACTTATTTATCGATATGAATCCAAGGTGTGCAACTACCATAGTTAATGCAAATCTCCTTAATTGATCCCATATTCAATTTCATGTACCCTCAGATTTCAAATTTTGAGCTCGCCATGTCCGGATGTTGACAGATAGATTAAACTACTTGAAAACAAGGTGAAGAGGGAATGATCATGATTCTGTACTTTGAAACTGTTTGCGTCATGCAATCTTTCTTCTTGAAGCTGATTTGATGGCTTACTGGTTTCATGTCCATATCAACAAAGTACTTTATCTATGTGGCAACGGTCCTTTTTCTTTTCCCTTTATGACCTTTTCCATCTGAGCCCATTTAGTGAACCAGCGACTACTGGCTTCTCTTAATCGCTGAATAGAATGCTAACCCTAGCTAGCAACCGGAGAACTGGCGACCACTGGCTTTGCTGGTTCTCTGAATCCCTATTTGACCCTGGTTCAAATTTGGAGAACTAGCGACTACTAGCTTCGCGGGTTCTCGGAATCCTATCCTTAACCATCCATGCATTTCGCGAATCAGCGAACAAAGGGCTCCCACTTACATAGTTAACTGCAATTACCATTTGGCGAACCAGCGAACAAAGCCATCTCCCATTCTCTTAATATTATGACTGACGGTCACTTTTCTTGGAGATCTAGCAAACAAAGGGTTCGCGTATTCGCTTAAAGATATACTTAACCGCTTGATTGTCTAGAGAACTGGGGAACCCCTTTAATCTCTAATTCACTGAATCTTTCCTTAATCATCACTTTATACCAGGATTCCAGATTGACCGTTGATCTTCATCAATCGATGGCTATCGCTAGTTCGCTGAATATCAAAACCCTTAACCATTTGATTCGGAGAATCAGTGAACAAAGAGCATTCACTGGTTCTCCAAATACTGCATATCAGTGAAAATTTCATTTCGAGAATAAGCGACTGAAGCCTTAAAACTCATCATCCATTGATTCGCTTATTCGCCAGATTGTGTTAACCTTTATCCTTTTATTAAGAGAACTAGCGACCAAAGGCTTCGCTGAATCGCTAAATGGTTTAGCATGTCACCAACTTATTCCGAGAATAAGCGAATGTGAGAAAACTTATCTCCGCTGAAATCTTTTGGGCAAACCATCAGAACCGCCAAATTTAGAGGATAGCATTTTAAGTATTCAGTCGCTAGTTCGCCAGATCAAATATGCAGGACCCACAAATATTTTGAGATTAAAACAGGGCCGTTGATCATGAAAGCAATCCACGGTATTCGCTAATTCTCTAGTTGAAACGACCCTTGACCGCCAGATTCTGAGAACAAGCGAACAAAGTGTTCGCTGAATCGCTAGATTGTTTCAAAAGACCGCCAAATATTGTGAGAACTGGAGATAACCGCCATTCGCTAGTTCTCGAAAAGGAAAATGAAACTGCCGAATCACTTGGAGACTTAGCGAACAAGGTAATCAAAAAGCTTGGCTTTAATGCATTCGCCAATTCGCTGGATGTTTGGGATAACCGCTGGAAAATCTAGAGAACTGGCGACTGATATTAATAGTGAGCATGAATTTGACTCATTCGCTGAATCGCCAGATTGTTTTGACCTTTGATAATACATTTCCCGATTTAGTGAACACTTGGGGCAAATTAGCACATGCACAAATAGCAACTTAAGTGACTTAAAGGTAACCAAGAAAAAGAAACAAGAAGGCCACATGAATTTTGGAAATGAATTGGAAACATTTTGGAAGACAAGAACTAGGGTAAGGGTTTTTCTGAACATGTCAAAACCATTTTCACGACACTTTACAAACCCTAGTCCAGGAAAAACACTCGCATGGAGACTTAAACTAGGAATTGGACACAAACCTCGAAAAAATTTAGGATACCCAACACTACCTATGGAGATACAAAGCATGCTACAGACTTATGAAGGCATAGTAAGTGATGGACAACCATCAACATTACCCCCTAAAAGAGCTATACATCATAGGGTAGACTTCATACCAAGAGCTACCCTTCCCAATAAGTCAGCCTACAAGATGACCCCTCAACAAAATGAGGAAATTGCTAGACAAATACAAGAACTCCTAAACCAAGGCCTTATTAGAAAGAGCATTAGCCCATGTTTTGTACCCACTATCCTGGCACCTAAAAAGGGAGGAACTTGGAGGCTTTGTACTGATTCAAGGGCTATAAATAGGATAACCATTAGGTATAGGTTTCCCATACCTAGGATTGAAGACCTAATGGATTGTCTAGGAGAAGCCAAGTATTTTAGCAAGATAGACTTAAAGAGTGGCTATCACCAAATAAGAATACATGAGGGAGATGAGTGGAAAATAGCCTTCAAAACCAATGAAGGTTTATATGAATGGCTTGTCATGCCATTTGGACTATCTAATGCCCCCTCCACATTAATGAGGCTCATGAATGAAGTCCTCAAAGACTACATTGGAAAATTTTTGGTAGTTTACTTGGATGATATACTCATCTATAGACAGACAAGAGAAGAACATCTCAAACATCTAGAGCTGGTTTGCAAGAAACTACATGAGGAGAAGCTGATGATAAACTTAGAGAAATGTGAGTTCATCAAAAAAGAGTTGGTATACCTTGGTTTTGTACTATCTCATGGAAATCTAAAAATGGATACTAGAAAAGTGGAAGCCATCCTCAATTGGCCCACTCCAAGGACAACAACAGAGGTAAGAAGTTTTCATGGCCTTTCTCAATACTATAGAAAGTTTATAAGGCAATTTAGTGCTATTTGTGCTCCTATGTTGGAAACCATCAAAGGAGGCATGAAGACTAAGTTTGTGTGGAATGAACAAGCTAAAAATAGTTTTGAGTTATTGAAGAACAAGATTGCCAACCAACCTATCCTATTTTTGCCAATCTTTCAGAAGCTATTCACCATAGAGTGTGATGCAAGTAATGTGGCTATTGGAGCTATTTTAAGCCAAGAGGGTAGACCAATGGATTTTCATTTAGAGAAGTTGAGTGAAGCTAAGAAGAAGTATTCTTCATATGACCTTGAGATGTATGCTCTAGTTCAGGCCTTAAGGAAATGGAGGCATTATTTTCTTCCCAAGGAGTTCATAGTCTATTCAGACAACCAAGCTCTAAGTTTATTCAACTCTCAAGAGAAACTTCATCATAAGCACATGAAGTGGGTTGAATACCTACAAGCATACACATTTAACATCAAGCACAAAAAGGGAGTACTCAACAAGGTGGCTAATGCCTTGAGTAGGAGAGCTCTCACTATCCAAGAGATATAATTGAAGAGCATGGGAATAGATCACGTCAAAGATCTATATGCTAATGATGAAGACTTTGCAAACATTTACAAGGTATGTGTTAAACATAAGAATCATTTCCATAGAAAATATGTTGAATATACTTTGCAAAGTAATCTTTTATTTAAGGGAAGTCAGCTATGTGTCCCTAGAGGGTCTATAAGAGAGAATTTGATTCAAGAAAAGCACAATGGTGTATTGAGTGGTCACTTTGGGATCAGTAAGACATAAGAACTTGTTCAAAGGTTCTAATTTTGGCCAAGAATGAACCTTGATGTTACGAGGTATGTTGAGAATTGTATTGTGTGTCAAAAGGCTAAAGGAACCTCTTCAAATGTAGGCCTATATCAACTACTACCTATTCCCACTAGGCCATGGGAATGCTTGAGCATGGAATTTTTAGTTGGCTTACCCAAGACAAGACAAGGAATGGATAGTGTTTATGTAGTTGTGGATAGATTCATCAAGATGGCTCACTTTATGCCATGTAAGACAACCAATGATGCCAGCCAAATAGCCTCTCTCTTCTTCAAAGAGATAGTCAGAATACATGGGTTACCTTTGAGCATTATGTCAGATAGAGACACCAAGTTTATGAGTCACTTTTGGAAGACTCTTTGGAAAATATTAGGCACACATTTGTCCTTTGGATCTGTATACCATCCTCAAACAGATGGTCAGACTAAGGTGGTAAATAGGAGTCTTGAAAATCTTTTAAGGTGCTTGACCAAAGAATATGGTTGACAATGGGATCAATTGATTGGATAGGCTGAGTATGCATATAATGACACTATAAACAAGTTCACTAGGAAGAGTCTCTTTGAAATTGTATATGGCCTACATCCTAGAGGATTCTATGAACTAAGAGACTTGAAGAATGGAGTTAGAGGGAGTAGCTATGCTAAAGATTTTTCTTGTGCAATGCAGAAGATTCATGACACAATGAGGAAGACATTGATTGAGAACACCATGAAACATAAGACTAAGGTTGATGAAGGAAAAAGAGAAATCCAATTCAATGTTGGAGACTTAGTGATGGTGCATCTAAAAACATCTAGACTATAGAAGGGAGTCCCTCACAAGTTGCAAATGAGAAGGATAGGTCCCTATCCTATCTTAGCAAAATATGGAGACAATGCTTATAAAGTGGAGCTACTGGAGGATAGTGGATTGTCACCTATTTTCAATGTTACAGACCCAGTTCCTTACAAAGTACCCACCCCTGATTTGGATCAAAGTTTTATTGAAATTATCCAAGATGTGGATGAACTCCAATTACCTTCTACCATAGTCAAGAAGGCTGATAGTATCCTGGATTCAAAAGTCTACAAAAAGACTAGAAACAAAGAGTACAAAGAATAGTGGACAAAAAGGCTCAGTCAATCTGATGTAGATGTAGTATGGATCAAGGAAGCTAAGTTTAAGAAGTTGGGAGTGGATCCCACCTTACTCAATGCAAGGGTGGATTGATTTCTTTTGTTTAGGGGAGGATGGTGCAGGAGCACCTAGGCAATCGTCAAAACCATTAAAGTTTTGGCTTGTATATAACATTAGCCAAGTCAGAGTTTGTGTTTAGTTTAGACATTAGGAGGTCTTGCAAGTGTGTGGCTAGATAGATTGATAACTAGTATCTAATCTAACCTATTCTAATTAGTTAGTTTTCTTTATGCTTAGTTAATGTTTATTTTGGTTTGATTAAGGAAATGGTCTAAATGTGTCCTAGACCCTAGCATAGTAGTAAAGCTTCTTTCTAGGAATTTATGAGGTTGGTTCATCAAGTTATTGGGGTTAGAGGCCCTAAAAGATAGGATGGAGGCATAAATGCAAAGATGCCAAATGTTGCTTCAAATTTGTCATGACAACATTTGCAATTTTTGCAAATGTTGCATGCAACTCGATAACAATGGAATCCCCTCATTGTAGGAGTAGGTAATGAATGAACCAATCCTAGAAACAAGGAAGACACATCTTAAGGATGCATATGGCTCATTTCCCAAGGTGGGAGTTAATGTAAGCAAGTTTGAGAATAGTAAAAGAGCTTTTCAATTCTGGTTTGTGAGGACACCGAGCTTTCTTGTGTGATAGTGCTAACATTTGGATTGAATACTTTGTTTTAGTGTTGGATTTTTGTTGTTGGGATAGTTTGAAGGCTTTTTCATTCTTTGTCTAGGTACCTTAGAGTTGGTTTAGTGTCTTGAATAAATTGATTAGAGTCTAGAGGGTTTCCTGGTCCTGTCCTGACCAGTTTGTGTTTTCATGGCTTCCCCATGAAATCTACCAACAAGATCTTCCTAAGGGTAGATGAATTCTCTAGGGGAGCCATTTTTTTGTACATATTTAGAGTTAGGAGGTTGGAAGATTCAAGCTACTATTTTTAATGCCAAGCCCTAGGCGAGCTTAGTGTGCCCGGTTAGAAGTTTGACAATGAAGAATTGAAGATTACATGCAGGGGAATGAAGCGTAGTACAAAATAGTCAAAGTTCTAAATGGGATATGATGATATCATGTCATGTTAGGAAGATTAAGGATTTATCAATCCATTTAGTTGTGATTTGAACAAGAAATCAGTCTAGTCCTATAAATTAGGCCTATTAGCCCTATTTGACCTAGATAATAGGTAGCCTGTGTACGGATTCCCTAGGAACCCAAAACCTTCTAGATCCTTCATAAAATCCAAAAGGGTACTCGAATGTGGAATTGGTTTTTTAATTCTTTTGAGAAGATCTGGCAGGAAATTGATAAAAGACACTGTTAAGGGCTACAAGGAATTAGGCCTAATTAAGCTTCCTCAAGGTTAGTTCTTGAACCCGATAGGAAAGGGCTTGGAGATCCTTCAAAATGGATCCAAATGGAAGCATATGGAATGTTTTCAAGGTATTTAATGCCCCTGCAACCAATTTTAAATTTTGTGAAAGAATGGCACTTGGAGTCTTCTAAGTGTAGGAGAGAGCATTGGAGAACTATAAGGTGACTATCCTTCAAGGTTAAGCACAAAGAGTTTAACTCTTAGAGAAGAGTTTGTAAAGGTTTTAGTTAATCATCTAAACCTATTAAGATCCTAGAGGAGAGTAGGATCCTTGAAGAAGACAAGCAAGGTCTTCTTAGCACTTGTGCAAGAACACCTAGAAGCACATACACCAAGAAGAAGTAGATAATTTGGATGATGAACCTAAAGATCAAGAACAACAAGAAAGGAAATATGAACCTACATTGGCACAATATGTAAGAAGACATCACAAGCCTAAATAAATAATTGGAGATAAAGAATCTGGAATTATGACAAGAAGTAAGTTGAAATATTATACATGCTTACTATGTGAGTTTGAGCCTAAAATAGTAAAAGATGCTTTAGAGAATGATGACTTGATAGAAGCCATGAATGAAGAAATAGAGCAGATAGAAAAGAGTAATACCTAGACTCTAGTGCCAAGACCAGAAGACAAAGAAGTGAGATTGGAGTATGTGAATACAAAGGAACAATTAGCAGATATATTCACAAAAGCTTTACCTAAGGATGCTCATGAATATCTTAGAGGTAAACTAGGCGTGATTCCCCTAACTAAGGCTATCTAGTAAAATGGGAGCACTGCATCAAATATACTAATCAGAATATTTGATAAATTGATGTAGAAAAGGTCACACTTTAGGAGTTTCCTAGAGTTGTGAGAAGTAAAGTAGAGATATTAATCAGTCATAAGCAAGATGACAGAAAGAGTATACATCATACAAAACTGACATGAAGACACCTACATAGTAAAGATGTAAGTGATATATACAAGCTTTGGCATTGTTGTCAAAGAGGGAGAAGATTAAATCAAAACAAATGGAGTGATACAATACTGAGGGAGAAGATTCAATGAAACCCGAGGGAGACATACAAAAAAGATTCAAAGGGAGTAATTGAGCAAGTGGTCAGGTAAACGTAAAAGTTGTGAATCAGAATGAAGCTAAGGATATTAATAAGAATCTGATGCATAGAGATTTTGGATTGTTTGGTAAATCATGGGTTATTCATGTGGTGTTGCCATCAATGCCAAAGAGGGAGATTGTTGGAAACTACAATTGAAACAATTGTTATATTGTCATTGATGTCAAACCTTAACTGGTACGATAGTTTCTATCTAGGATAGTAGCATATCTTTTGATTGATGAAGAGGATTTGAAAAGAGGGGATAACAAGAGGACCTAAGGAAAGGTTGAGTTATGTGATACTTCAATGGGTACTTGATCAGTTGACACATTGACAAGGTAATGAGTTCTTTATCTAAGTAAGAAGAAAGATTGAAAATGTAGGCTTAACCAAGCAAAAGTGAAGAAATCTAGTTTAAGTTGAGTGATGTTAGTTTTGACTGAGTGCTAGTATATTCTAAGTAAATCTAGTGTTGACCAAACATCAGTAATTTTTTAACGATAGGAAATTACTAAGAAAAGACAATGTTTTCCAAGGAAGATAGTTTGTAGTGATGAAGGGAGTTGGTTTGGAGAAGAAATAATAATTAAGAGGAGTATTATTATTATAGGAAAAAATATACTTGGTGAGAAGAGAAATTCATTATTCCCTTAGTTTGGCATTTGGTTGTTTTGGGTGGAGGCTAGAGATTTCATCTAGAAGGAGTCTAAGGATTACTGGAAGGAGACTAACAGGAAGGGATTCTTCTTCACCAACCGGTCTCCGCAGGACTCCAAGTTGGATTCCATCCTGAGAGATAATTATGTTTTCCATATGAATGCTAGTTTTAGATTTATTTGAATGCTTCTGTATATGGTTTTTTTTGCAAAAAATTTTATACATTATTGTATTATTGTATTATTACATAAATGTTTATGCATTATTATATTATGTATTATTATATTTGTAGAACATTGATACATTATTACATATTCTCTATTATTGTATTATTGTTGAATGTGTATGTACATTATTGTATTATTTCTCTCAGTCATTTATTGTTTATGCAAATATAGCCATCTGTTTATACATATGCTAGCCTTTTAATGTTTATGATATATATTGTTTCATTCTGTGAGCCGTTTATCCTTTATTGTATTCTAGCTGTCATTTTTTATATTGTATTCTGCCAGTAGTTTCTATATCAGTATAGTTTGCCAGTCATTTATAAAATATAATACTATTACATTATGCACAGTATTTATAAGGTTAGTTATATTGGATTTTCTGCCATGAAATAGCTTGCACAATATTTCTATTTGATTTTCTTAGTGAATTCGCACAGCATGTATATATAATGTTTTGTTACTAGCATTAGACACTACCCGTGGGTTTCATGTCAAAAATATATCTGCATAGTATAACATTTAGTTTAATTATACAAGTTTAATATTTAGGTTTTCGCTTTATACAAGTATAGTAGAAGTTTACGTACTTTAATTTCTTCTACTTTAAGTTATACTTGTATAAAGAGATTAGGTACCTTTCAGATTGATTGGGATAGGTTTCAACTTCCTAGGAGTTAAGTTGTAACTTCTAATTTTAGATTTTTAACAAAACAATCGGACTTAGTCAAATTTCAGACTTAGATTGAAATTGATGGAACATTATCTTTAGCATATGGAATTTTTATGTAAAACTTAAATATGTTTGGCAGAGGTTATATCCAGTGCATTTAGATGCCTTAATAGGGTCAGGATGTGTGTAGGAAGTAGTTTAGGGTTTAGGGTTGTCTAAGAGGATCAGGACCATTCTAAACATCCTTAAACATTCCTAATTACTCTAAACATCCATAAACTATCTTATTATTTCCTACTCTTGGATGCAGTCTTACAAATGTGTTTATGATATGTTTTTACTACATGTATGATGCAATTGTGATATGTGGGTTAAGGGTAGAAAACCTAACGACACCTAGTGAGTGGCTCTCAGTGCGGGGTCGGGGCCCTAAGTGGCTAGAACCAGGATAACCGACTAAAGAGTTATTTAACAAGTGAAAACTTAATTAAACTTATGGGAATGGGTTCAAACATTAAAAAGATTAAATGTGCCTAACCCATGCCATTAGTGCTATTAAAGGCTATGGATGGGAGTGGGAGAAAGTGCCTATGCGTAGGTATGATCGAATGGCACTTGTCTGTACGAAAGGCATTTGATCCCACATGTGCCTACTTGGGGGACGGGGCCGGAGTGGCTAGTACCAAGACAACCCAAGGAGTGAGGGCTATGCAATGACACTCACTTAGGTTGTTTCTTAGAGTTTCTACCAAGCCTTAGAACCTGTTTGGGGAAAGATTTATACTTTGGCTTTCTTTTCATTTGCTATTCGAGAAAGGTAACCCTACCCTAGGTATGGCCTAGCTATTCCTTCTTTGTGGACCTTGGTGTTTATCTCCTAGCATGGGGGAGTGGGCCTTTTAGGTATCCACATGGTTGGTTGGTAAATCTTTTTATTGAGGTATCTTTTGTGGATGCAGTGTTTGGAGATTCATGCTTGTTTATGTTCCAGTTTGAAGAATGAAGGCTTGTAATTATATTTCATAATGTAAAATTATTGTTACCTCCCAAGTGGAAATGAATGTAATGTAATCATTGATGTAATTCAAAATGATGTATTTTGAATGGGTAGACTTAGGAAAAGGGAAAGGATGAACTTTCTGTATAACATGTATATTGGAAAAGAAAAAGGATTTGGTAACATTTCAAGTATGTTAGTTTGCTTCTTATTATTGATTAAGTGAAAAAGGCTAATGAAGAACAAATGTATTATTTGCAATGTATCAAATGATTTAGATGATTCTATTTGATTTAAAGGTTATATTGTTCATAAAGAATACTTAGGAATATAGATGGTTTTTAAATGGAAAGTTGAAATGAAAATACTTTGTATTCCTTAAAGATATGATGTAGTTTTCTTTGAGAAGTAAATATTGTTGTTAGTTTACTTAATGGACTTGAATGAATCATACATTTAAATGAAAAAGGGAACCTTGGAAGAATCTAAGTTAATCTATGTTTTGTTTATTTAATTTCTTTTAAAATTTAAAATTTTTCATAAATCATTACTTAGGTTTTCTTTTACAAAGAGAATCTTTGTTCTCTCCCATGGATCCCTTGCAAGGCATGACAGATGACCAAGATACACAGTGATGACCAAGGAGATGAACACAATATTGATCAAGAATTGAGAATCCCATCCAACATAGTTGAATTCTTGGGATATGTAAAATGTGTTTGACATTATTAATGAATTGTATGGTGCATTTAATACATGGTAAATCATTTTCTTATGGATTCAAGGAGAAGTTTTTAGATGTATCTAGAAGGAAAAGATGAAGAACATAATGATGGATGGATTCAATGAATCAGACCTAAACCTAAGATCTACAAAGGAGATTAAGTGACAAAAGATTGATCTACTTGATCAAAGAGGTATAAAGGAAAACCTAATTGTAAGCTTACAGAGTATGAATAAGAGGTTGATGTTATTGATTGATAAGTCTAAGAAGAAGGCTGAAGGTGAAATTGTGAAGGAGATTAACAGAGTTGTGATTGCTTGAAGTGAATTCTAAGCAGACCAGAGATGGAAATGGAAATGGAGATCAATCAGTAAATCAACATATATGTGTGAAGTGGATCTGTATTTGCAAAGTGAGTTGTATATTTTTCAGATCAGAAACTATTGTTACTTTCTAACTATTGTAACAGTCTAAATCCTTTAATCAAGGTTGACCTAACTGTCATTGCATAAATCATTTAATCAAGGTGACATTTTAATAGAATGTTCTTAAGCCCTCTAACCAAGCCACTTTTGATAGAGTGCTTTAAATCATTTAATAGGGTCACACCTAACAATGTGTATGTAAACCTTTAATAGGGTTGGCTTTTTCATAGAGCTCACTTTAGAAGAGTGAAAATTAGTAGCATGTTACAAAGTGGTTTTTCCCAAATTGGGTTTCCACTATAAATCCTGATGTTATACTTGTGTGAATGATTTTGATGTGGATATTGTTGAAAGCTTTATATTCTAAAAGTTAATTACTTGTGGATAGTGGATTTCATGTGATATATTTATGATATATGCTATAGAGACCGAGTTGAATTGCTGATTAGATTTAAATTTGTTAAAGTGCTAGAAAGTTCAATTGGTACATCTGGACCTGAGAACAAATGATTCATCCCCCCTTTGTTGTTCTAGATCATTCTAATAGTTAGCATTTCCCTTCTTGAATCCTAAATGAATCAGATACTTATCCAATCTTGCATACCAAGCTCTTGGTGCTTGTTTTAGTCCATACAAAGCCTTCTTCAACCTATAAACTAGATCTTCATTTCCCGATAAAGGAAATCCATTAGGTTTCTCAATGTATACTTCCTCTTCCATGTCTCTATTAAAAAAAGATGATTTCACATCCATCTGATATACTTCTAAATCTTTATAAGTAGCATAAGCTAAGAATAATCTAACTGCCTCAATCCTAGCAATAGGTACAAAAGTTTCTTCAAAATTGATTTCTTCTTGTTGTGAATATCCTTTACATACTAATCTGGCTTTGTTTCTAAAAAAAATTCATTCTTCATTCATCTTGTTTCTATATACCCACTTGGTACCAATCACATTTTTGTCTTTAGACCTTGGAACCAATTCACATGTGTTTTTCTTCTGAATCTACTCTAGTTCTTTGATGTAGAGCTCTCCCCTATCTAGGCAACTTGGTAAATGGTGAGACCTTCAGTGTTACTCTAAACCCAAAGTGGGTTTAGGAGAGTTCTCTACACCTTTAGAAGATCCTAAAACAAACTTACTTACACTATCCTCACAGAAGG
The DNA here is from genome assembly GCA_027943335.1 of Chamaecyparis obtusa. NCBI lineage: Eukaryota > Viridiplantae > Streptophyta > Pinopsida > Cupressales > Cupressaceae > Chamaecyparis > Chamaecyparis obtusa. Next base: position 2,123,447 of record BSBK01001745.1, read on the forward strand.
ATTCAGTGTCTCCAACTGGCTTGTACTCCCTTGGGTTCTACTAGTGCTCAATTGATACTCGGTTGATGCTCGATGCCTATGTTAATTGAGTGACTCAGTAGCTTTACCTAGTGATTTCCTGATGCTCAGTAATGCTTACCGCAAAATTCCTTACAAACTTTTCTTTCTAATGGGAACCTACAAATCTGATAAGGGGATGGAAAGGTTCTATACACAAATGAAATGTCTATTATGGGAGCAATTTCCACAAACACAACAAGATTTAAATAACAAGCCTAAGAGTTTAGACCTTGTCGAGCTTGTAGCCTTCCGACGAGGTTCTAGGGTTCTAGTTCCAACTCCTTATAAGGAATATATGGAAACATAGTATTTTCAGATGCCCTTCAATGAATTGTAACAAACCTCTAGATCCTAAGATCCTAAACACAAATTGACACTTAATGACTCCTTATCTACTAGTCCTAATAGGGCTAATTGAATCGGTTGATGAAAGAAGACTCCACCAGTTGAAGGTTCAAGGTTGACCACCCATTGCAATGGTATTGGGAATCCCATAGAGACAACAATCTATCTTCAGATTGTTTTTATCCACCCCTAAAGTGCTTCTCTCACTTTAGTTTTTCATTTCTTGAACCAAGCACATAGAGATGCTTGGTCTAGAGTTTGTAAATAGTTTTCTCCAGATGATCCCCCTTCTCCTATGCTCTAGAGGAACTAAAATACATTTCCCCTACTTGCATTTCCCAAATTCACATGGGAGTCCCAAAAAGGAAATGCAAGTTAGGGCATTTTTTACCAAAATCCTGGTCCAGGAGGGTTTCTTGAAAACCCAGAAACTTATTCCTTCAACTTTTGACTCCGATCTTCAAACTGAGTGAAATAGAGTCCTACTTCATGATAGGTGTCAAATCAAACAAATTTCTTGATCACATGTTCATAAAAACCCATACATGCACTGTTACAAATCCACAACGTACTATTCAACAACCACATCTTCCACCTACCTGAAAGGGCTATATGAAGACTTTCCTCAATGGATCCAACCATTTTTCAAATGGTTGTGACCATTGGGCGATTGTGTAATAGGTCGGTAGCAACTTTCCAAAGAAGTTTTCGATAACATTTCTTACATTATTGCAACTTTTACAAAATGTTGCATTGTTGCTCTTAATGAGCCTATAGGCCTAAGCCTTGTTATTAAATAACTTAAAAAGACACCTAGGAAACCTAACATCCTAAATGTGCCTTTGGACCATATTTAAAAACCCATGTTTTATAACCACACCAAGGGTGACTAGGTCTTACAAGTAGGCTTAATAAAATTAACGTATCAATCTAGAAGTTGTGAAGAGCGGGGAGTGCTCCTTGTGTGCTCCTGCTTGGGTGCTCCTACACCATACTCCCATGTTTTAAAAACTCAAGTCCCACTTGAGAGCAATTTCTAAACTAAAGTTCCATGCTTGTTGATGCACTCTTCACTCATCCATGTAGCATCAATGTCTGGTAACCCTTTCCATTTGACTAAGTAATCCTTGTAGGTCTTCTTCCTAGTTTGTTTGACAACTTTAGAGTCCAGAATATTTTCCAACTGCAAAGGTTGGGTCGGTGGCAAGTCTTTTATCCTTTCTACCTATGTGTCTTTAGTATCGTACAAAGTGTCAGTAGATCCTACATCACCCTTAAAAGGAGTGAGATCACAAATGTTAAAGATAGGAGAAATAGAAATAGTAGGGGTTAAAGAAATTTCATAAGCATTGTCCCCAAATTTATGAAGTATTTGACAGGGACTGATCTTCCTCATCTGTAGTTTGGTATGCCCCTAGGTATCCTTTCCTTATTTAGGTATGCCCATACTTGATCTCCTATTTTGAAAGTAACATGTCTCTTCTTCTTATCTTCCTGTTCTTTGTACCTTGTTGTATTTTGAATCAATGTATCTCAGACTTGATCATGAATCTGTTTGATCCATGCTGACAGTTCTTCACCTTGTGCACTGACTTTAAAGTTAGTAGGTAACTCTCTTAGTTCCATAACTCCTCTTGGATGGAGTCCATAATTCACTTGGAATGGTGTCTTCCCCGTGGATCAGTTTACTAAATCATTGAAAGAAAACTCTGTTTGAGGAAGGATTGCATCCCAAGTCTATCCATACTATTTTGTTAGACACCTTAGAAGGTTTCCTAGTGATCTATTTAGAACTTCAGTCTACCGATCTGTTTGTGGATGGTATGCAGAACTGAATGATAGATTTGTCCCCAACTTTTTCCAAATGGTTCTACAAAAGTGTCCCTAGAATTTCACATCTTTGTCAGAGATAATGGATGTTGGCAATCCATTAATTCTGACCACTTCCTTAAAAAATAAGTTAGCAATATGTGAAGCATCATTAGAGACTTTACAAGGAACAAAATGTGCCATTTTTCTAAATCTATCAACTATGACAATAATATTATTAAATCCTTGCTTGGTTCTCGGTAGTCCTAAGAAAAAATCCATGCTCACATTATCCCATGGCTTTGTTGGGATCAGTAGTGGTTGATATAGACCTTGATTAGTCCCGACTCCTTTAGCCCTTTAACAAATAGTGCATGATTCAACAAATTTTCTGACATCAGTTGGTAACTGAGGCCAATGATAGTTTCTTCTTACAAGTTCAAGTGTTTTATCTATGCCAAAGTGACCTCCTAGTGTACCACACTATTTCTCTCTAATTAGATTTTCTCTCATGGATCATTTAGGAATACAAAGTTGACCTCCTTTAAGAAAAAGACCATTCTGCAATAAATATTCAGAATAAGTAGTATTATATGCATTTGATAGAGTAGAGAAAATTTGATAGATATCACCAAAATCTGAATCATCCTTGTATAGATGTTTGAGGGCATCAATCCCTATGCTTTGTACCTGCACTTCTTCAACCAGAATCACTCTTCTGTTGAGAGCATCTACAACTTTATTTGAAGTTCCTTTTTTTATGCTTTATGGAAAATGTGAATGCTTGGAGTTGTTCAACCCATTTCATGTGCTTGCAGCTTAGTTTGTCCTCACTATTCAGAAAACTTAAAGCATGATTATCTGTAAAGAGAATAAATTCTTTAGGAAGGAAATAGTGCCTCCATTTCTTGAGGGCTTGAACCATCACATACAATTCTAAGTCATATGTGTTGTATTTCTTCTTTGCTTCATTCAGTTTTTTAGAGAAGAAAGCCACTGGTCTTCCATCCTGACTGAGGACTGCGCCTATGGCCAGATTGCTAGCATCGGTTTCCACTGTGAACAATTTGTTGAAGTTCGGTAGTGCCAAGATGGGATATTGTGCTACTCTTTCCTTCAAGTACTTAAAAGCTTCATCTTCTTGTGTTGTCCTCTGGAACTTTGTTTTTCTACCACCCTTGATGGTATCAAGTAAAGGTGTACAAATGTGACTGAAATTTTTGATAAATTTCCTATAAAAGGTAGCCAATTCATGAAAGCTCTTGACTTCTCCTAGAGTCTTTGGTGTGGGCCAATTAATGATAGCATCTACCTTTTTAGGATCCATTTTCAATGTGCCCTTTGAGATGACAAAACCCAAAAATATCAACTCTTGTTGCATGAATATACATTTTTATAAGTTGATAGACAATTTCTTCTCATGTAATTTATGGAGAACTTGCTCCAAATGTCTCATGTGTTCCTCCATAGTCCCACTAAAGATTAATATTTCATCTAAATAGACCACCGCAAATTTTCCTATAAAATCTTGAAGCACTTCATTCATTAATCTCATGAAGGTGATAGGAGCATTGCTAAGGCCAAATGGCATCACAAGCCATTCATACAATCCTTCAATTGTTTTGAATGTAGCTTTCCACTCATCATTGGGCCTTATCCTTATCTGATGTTTACTAGATTTAAGGTCAATTTTTGAGAAGTAACATGCTCCTCCAAGTTGGTCTAAAAGATCTTCAATCCTGGGTATAGGGAATCGGTATCTGATTATAATTTTGTTTATTGCCCTAGAGTCGGTGCATAGTCTCCATTTACCATCCTTTTTAGGGGCCAAAACACTCAGGACTGCACAAGGGCTAAGACTCTTTTGTATGAGTCCTTTAGTCAACAATTCACCGACTTGTCTAGTGACTTCAACATTCTGATTAGGAGTGAGTTTATAAGAAGCTTTGTTGGGTAGGGAAGCACCTGAGATAAAATCTATTTGGTGGTAGATATCCCTCAATGGTGGGAGTTCATCTGGTGTGTCTCAAGAAACTATTCCTTTGTACTTTTGCATTAGACTATCTACTTCCTTTAGTACTTCATTGTGTGCTATCTTCTCCTTTGGCTTAAGGACTATGGCATATCCTACCTCAGAATCTTGAATAGTACTTATCATCTCTTGTTCTCCTACAAGCATGACTAACTATTCTTTTGGTTTTTCTTGTGGAGGATCAGGGAGAGGGAGCAGATTGTATTTGTGACCATTTTGAACAATTTGGTATTTGTTTGTGACTCCATCATGTTTATCTTGTAGATCATACTTCCATGGACATCCTAATAAAAGGTGACATACATCCATGTCTACAACATCACAAAGGACTCTATCCTTATAGTCTTTAATAGAGAAATCTACCCAAGCTTGTTCATTTATGAGGGTTTTTTGCCTTTTTTTCAACCAAGATACATGGGATGGGTTTGGGTGGGGTATCTTTTCCAATTTTAATTTATCTACCATTTCCTTAGATACAATATTTTCAATAGAACTAGAATCAATCACTAACTTGCATACCTTTCCGTGGCTCTTGCAGTTGTTTCTAAAAAGACTTTTTCTTTGGGGAGGTTCCACCGGTACTGGTTCTTGGATCAAGGTCCTCTTCATCATGAGGCTTACTCCATCTTCTCCCATATAGTCTCTCACACTTTCAACATCATCTTCTTGTACTAGGTTGGCTCTTCTTCCACCTTGGTTATTCTTCTTATCTCCGTTCGGACACCTATTGGTGTAGTGCCCTGTCTGATTGCAGTTATAACATCTAATTTGTCCATTATTTCTTCCCCTATTTCTACCTCTACCATTTCCTCTTCTACCTCAGTATCCACCTCTTGAACTACTTTCTCCTTGGGTGTTCTCCTTGTAGTCTATTGTTTTGTCCTCTTCCTCCAAAGTTTCCTCTGCCTCTTTCATTTTTGGCTTTTCCTCTACCACTATGTTCATTTATCCTTTTGAAATTTTCCTCAACCTTTAATGCCAATTGATAGCATTCATTCATTTTGGTAGGGCTTGTTAGGCTAAGTTCATCTTGAGCTAAGATTCTTAGGCCTTGCATATACCAAGCAAGATTTACACATTCTGGTTCAACAAGCTTGGATTTCATCACCAATCTCTGAAATTCTTCAGTATAGCTAGAGATGTCCATCTCTTTCTATCTTAGACTCATTCTCCTTTTATGAAGTTGGACTTCATAATATTTAAGGACATAAGTTTCCCTAAGTAGGGTCACCATCTTCTTCCAAGTGGTGACTGGATTCTTTCCATTCTTCACCCTATCATCTTGAGTGAAGTTCGACCATGTGAGTGCAGAGACTTTGAGATTTGACTTAGCAATATTCACCCTCTAATTCTTAGGGATGTCCTCACAATCAAAGAAACTATTTAGGGCATCCACCCAATCCATTTCAGTAACTGGGTCCATCTTCCCATTGTATGTAGGCAACTCAAGCTTGGCATCCATGGTTCTCCTCTCCATAGATTTTAGAGTCTTCATAAGTAGCCTCTGGTCTACAAGACATTCTTCTTCCTCCTACTCAAGGGGTTCTTCATCACTCCTTGCTTTGACATCTTCAGAGTTTCCACTACCTCTCTTCTGAAGCTCTTCCCTCAGCCTATCCATTTCTTGCCTCATTTATTGCATCTCAGTGTCTCTCTGATCATCATGCTGTGTCTTTTTCTCTCTAGGGTATCTTACTATCTCTGCATTGGTTATCCTTGATGACAATCCTCCATCATCTTCTCATTCCATGGTGTTGGTATATCTTTACCCTAAGGATCTTAGATGCTTTGATACCACTTAACGCAGAGTTCTCCCCTATCTAGGTAGCTCGGTAAATGGTGAGACCTTTGGTGTTACTCTAAACCCAAAGTGGGCTTAGGAGAGTTCTCTACACCTTTAGAAGATCCTTAAACAAACTTACTTACACTATCCTCATAGAAGAAATCAGTGTCTCCAACCGACTTGTACTCACTCAGGTTCTGCTGGTGCTCGGTTGATACTCAGTGCCTATGTTAATTGAGTGACTTGGTAGCTTTATTGAGTGATTTCTTGATGCTCGGTAATGCTTACTACAAAATGCATTATTGACTTTTCTTTCTAATGGGAACCTAAAAATTTGATAAGGGGATGTAAAGGTTCTATACACAAATGAAATGTCTACTATGGGAGCAATTTCCACAAACACAACAGGATTTAAATAACAAGCCTTAGAGTTTAGACCTTACCGAGCTTGTAGCCTTCTGACGAGGTTCTAGGGTTCTAGTTCCAACTCCTTATAAGGAATATATGGAAACAAAGTACTTTCAGATGCCCTTCAATGACTTGTAACAAACCTCCAGATCCTAAGATCCTAAACACAAATCAACACTTAATGACTCCCTATCTACTAGTCCTGATAGGGCTAATTGACTTGGTTGATGAAAGAAGACTCCACCAGTTGATCATTCAAGGTTGAATACCCATTGCAATAATATTTGGAATCCCACAAAGATAACAATCTATCTTCAAATTGTTTTTATCCACCCCCAAAGTGCTTCTGTCACTTCATTTTTTTATTTCCTGAACCAAGCACATAGAGATGCTTGGTCTAGACTCTGTAAATAGTTTTCTCCAGATGATCCCCCTTATCTTGCACTCTAGAGGAACTAAAATACATTTCCCCTACTTTCATTTCCCAAATTCACATGGGAGTCCCACAAAGGAAATGCAAGTTAGGGTATTTTTTACCAAAACCCTGGTCCAGGAGGGTTTCCTAAAAACCCAGAAACTTATTCCTTCAACTTTTGACTTTGATCTTCAAACTAATTCAAACTGAGTGAAATGGATTCCTACTTCATGATAGGTGTTAAATAAAACAAAGTTCTTGATCACACATTTGTACAAATTTGAACACGCATTGTTACAAATCCAGAACTTAGAGAAAATAGGGATCTTTTATTGATTGAATGCAAAAATTACATAGAGTATCCGTACTGTTCAATAGCCTCATCTTTCACCCACCTAAAAGGGCTAAATTAAGACTTCCCTCAATGGATCCAGCCATTTTTCAAATGGTTGTGACCGTTGGGTGGTTGTGTAATAGGTTGGTAGCAACTTTCCAAAGAAGTTGCCGACAACATTTCTTACATTATTGCAACTTTTACAAAATGTTGCATTGTTGCTCTTAATGAGCCTATAGGCCTAAGCCTTGTTATTGAAAAACTTTAAAAGACACCTAGGAAACCTAACATCCTAAATTTTCCTTTGGACCATAGTAAAAAACCCATGGTTTATAACCATACCAAGGGTGACTAGGTCTTACAAGTAGGCTTAATAAAATTAACCTATCAATCTAGAAGTTGTGAAGATTGGGGGAGTGCTCCTTGTGTGCTCCTGTACCATTCTTCATTCATGGAATTGATCCATGAATCATCTCTACATGCCTCATATGTGGACTGTGGTTCTACTTGCGAGATCAAGAAAATGAAATTTTTATTTTGTGACCTCTCTTCTCTATTTTGTAATCTTGTTCTAGTTCTCTTTATTTTGTCACCAATGATATGATCCTTAGGATGATTTCTCAAAACATGTTTAGGTGTGGTTTGTTCCCTCAACTCTACACTTATGCCATTTTCAATTTCCAAGACATCTTGAGATGCTTCATTCCTTTCATTCTCATTCTCTGTTGTCTGCATATTGTCTTGATTTGTATTCACATTTTCAAAATAAATCTCATAGGGGTTAAAGTCACAATATTTTTCTCTAACTTGAAACTTTTTATCCACTCTCACATTAGCACTTTCAATCAACTTCCTAGTTCTTAGGTTGTAGCATCTATAAGATTTATTTCTAGTAGAATAGCCAAGGAATATGCCTTCATCACTTATAGCATCAAATTTCCCTATACATTCATCTCTCTTAATGTAGTATTTACTTCCAAAAATTCTAAAATAGCTAATAGTAGGTGTTTTACCATACCATAACTCAAATGGTATTTTTCATGTACCTTCTCTAATTTATACTCCTTTCATTGTGTATATTGTTGTATTGATTGCTTCTCTCCAGTGCATATGAGGAATCTTTCCTTATATCAACATGGTTCTTGTAGCATCAAGGACTATATTGTTTCTTCATTCAGCAACTCCATTTTGTTGTGGTGTCCTAGGTGCATAAGTTTGCCTCATAATACCATGCTTCTCACAAAAGGTATTGAATTCATGTGAAGTGAATTCTCCACATCCATCTGATCTCAAACATTTTATATTCAAGCCTGTCTCATTCTCAAATTTTTGTTTATAGAGCTTAAAAAGTTTCAAATGCTTCTGATTTTTCTCTAAGAAATCCAACCCACATCATTCTAGAGTAATCATCAGTGAATTTCATAAAGTACCCATCTCTGAAGTATGACCTTGTCTATGTAGGTCCACAAAGATCTGTATGAGTCAGTTCCAACTTTCCATTTGTTGAGTATCCTTTGCTTGCAAAACTACTTCTTGTCTTCTTTACCAAACCACACTCTCTACATGTAGTGTTAGCATGTTTCACAATCTTAGGTAGATATCTAATATAATTATTGTTAGATGATTTTACCATGTAATCAAATTTGATATGAAAAAACATTATTTTCCATAACTAACTTTCATCAATCTTTGCAACAAAACAACTAACCTCAGTAGAGTTCAACTAAAATATATTACCTCTAGTCTTAGTACCAGATGATATCAGTTCTCTATTAGTTCCTCTAATAGAGAAATTACCATCCTTTAATTCCAAATGATATCCCTTATCCACAAGCTGTACAACACTCAATAAATTATATTTTAAGCCATCAACAAATAGTACATCATCAGTGTTAGTCTTTCTATCTAAAGTAATTGATCCTTTACCAACAATCATTTTAGGAGTATTATCACCAAATCTTACAACACCACCATCAAACTTCTTTAGCTGAATGAATCTACCCTTGTCACCAGTCATGTTATGTGAACATCTGCTATCAATTATCCAATCATTTTTCCTATCAATATGAGAAACTAAGACTTTTTCTTCATAGATAGGATCTTCTTCTTTGATAGCAACAAAACCCAACACATCATTGAATTCATCATCTAAATCTTTAGATCCATCACTAGCATAATATAATTCCTTATCATTCTTTTATTTCCCATATTTAGGCCTATACTTAGGTATTCTAGTTGGACATCTAGATGCCAAATGACCAACCTTATTGTAGTTGAAACATTTCAAGGGTAGTTTTCCTTCAAACTTACCTTTTCCTTTCATTTCCCTCCTGGTGATCAAAGCCATGATCTTCTCATCCAATTGATTATATAGCCTTTGAATCTCCTCCCATTCCTCAACATATTCTCCAAGATCTCTATTGTTCTTGTTCACTCTGCTATATCCAGCTTCAATAGATCTAGCCCTCTAAACAGTTTCCTTAAATTTTGTCTCGACCTTAGGTAGAGTCACTTTTAGTTATGCAGTCTTAAATGTAGTTAACTTAGCCACTAACATTTCTCTGGTGAAGTCTTTGTATTGTGGTATAGTCTCCTCCAAAGAAATAAATTTGGATTTGTAGGAAGGACTCGCAGATCTCAAAATATTTTCTATGACTTCATCTTTGGTATAAGAACCTCCATTGTTTCTTATTCCAATCACACATTCAAACACTCTCTGGATATACATCCTTATTTTTTCATCAGCCTTCATTTTTATTGTCTCCATCTTTGTCCTCCAATTCTCCAATTTTTCCCGCTTAATGTATTCATCTCCTTCATAGAGGGCAACTAATATTTTCCAGATCTCACTTTCCTTTGTTAGATATTTGACCTCTATGAATTTACCATCATATAATGCATTAACCAAGGCTTCCTTTGAAACAACATTGGATACAAACCTTTTCCTTTATTCTTCAGTAGTAGTAAGTGTTTCAAGGTCTTCCTCCTTCATGATAGGCACATCTTTTTAGGTAATGAGCCAATATTTCAACCCCATACACATCAAATGATTCTTCATCTTCTCCTTCCATGTGTCAAAATTTTCTGCATCAAACTTAGGACTCTCCTTTCTGAATAAGACCATCCTGATCTTTACCTCAATTTGTTAGGCTTCCTGACTGAGGACCAAAAGCTCTAATACCAATTGTTAGAATAACAATGTCCTAATCAACTGAGATGGGGTTGGGGGGGGGGGGGGTGAATCAGTTGATTCCAACTTTATCTTTAAGCTTCAAAACAAAATACTAAACTAAAAAGTAAATGCAACAATAGTACACACACACATGAACACTAAGATTTGTTCTCGAGGAATACCCCATTAAGGGAAAAACCATGGTGGGGATGGTAGCCACAAATATATTCACTATGAGTATAATAACCCTATAAGGAGCTGAGTATTATAATAGCCAGGTCCTCGTTAAAGGATAGATGTTGTTAGGAGCCTTTACAATGTGATCCCAATTAAGGAATCAACCCTGCTAGGAGTCCAACCCTATTAGAGGCAATTAACCTATTAGGGGTGTACAATACATCAACCTAATCAAGATATTTGAGAGTTAAGGCCACCTTCAAGTTTTATAAACCTTACAATTTCAAGATTGAGATAATTATGTTCTGAAACTGCTTCCAATACTCAACCACTACCAAGAAAGCTCCACCTTGTGCCTAAGTGCACAACTATTATTCTTAAAATAGTATCCAATGCTACCTCAAGCTCGCATTCACTTCTCCATCTTGCATATGCAATTATTTCTTATTTCACACACCTATTTTCCAAGGATTTCAATCCTTATATACAAGTTACATCAATTATATATAAGCCAGCCTTTATAGGATAAATCCTATTTAAAAAATACAAAATGGACCCATGTGAAGATGCATACGACACCTCTTACAATGTTACAACATAAAAATTACATCAATTTATCATTTAGATCTATAAGTTAAGCTCACTTATTATATTACTTGAAACATGTTCCAAGTCGGCCTCCAAATAGGTCTTTGCCAATATACATGCCATTTATGAAAACAACTGTATGATCACAACTCCATATGATCACAATAAACTCTTTAGCCAGTGTCAAATACAAACCTATGTTCTCACCTCATAACTTAAATAACCATGAGTGCTATCCACAAATTTCTGCAATCAACTCTATGAAAAACACAGTTTATGGACCTCCTAAGAAGCAGTTATTAATAAATCAATCATAACTCTATTAGAGAAACTCACAAGCATGTACCATCATAGATGGTGATCTATGATGTTATGAGTAGTCTTCCTCTAATCTTGCACGTGATAATTATCTGTATTGTGTTTGTATAATTCTTTGCAACTTATTTGTAACTGTCTGCAAGCTTCTAAACAACCAATCAATAATGTATGTTGACATTAATGAAAAGATTTGTCATGAATGAAACACATAGTTACTGTAACATGTATCCATCATGTTAGGAATAAAATTCCACAATAAAACTTAGGGGTTGGCGGGGGGGAGGGGTTGAAACAGTTGTATGACAAATTATTAAACTTTAAACTTTGAATAGCAGCAATATCAAATCCAAAGAGCACAATAAATGCCAACACAATAACACAATATTTTGTTGTCAAGGAAACCCTATTAAAGGTAAAACCCTAGTGGGAATTAACACTCACTAATGATGTACTGAGATTATAGTGTCCTTGTTAGAAGATCTAGCCCTGTTAGGAGCTGATTAAAATATTAAGTACATAATCCTTGTTAGAGGACAAACCCTATTAGGATTCAAGAAAAAGAAGGGTCGGATCACTGCCCAGGCTCACTACCCAAAGAAGGTTATATCCACCTGAAGAACTCACTATTTGCAACACAAGTGTATATGAAGAAATACATAATCTTTTGAACTGTCTGATAGCAACTTTCTTTACTTGATTTGTTCCAATGAAGTATACAATTATCCTTTGCTCTACATCCAATAGACACAAGCTCATAGCTTCCACACAATTCTCCTTTTACATCACATACATTCTCTCCATATCTTTCCAAAAGAAAATATCTTACATATATACCCTATTACATTCTACATGATAAGGTTGGCCAATTAGGCTTTCCTAATATACAAACAATTACATAACTCCTTCCTAAGATACACATGGTATCTAAAATAAGTATACAAAAATTACATTACAACAATTAAAGGACCGACATCCTTAATTCAAGTTCACCAACCATAATACCCACTACATCTCTGAAGGCAACTTCCAAATGGGTTATTTTCATAACACACACCACAGCTGATGTCATCCTACTTTTCCTACCTTGCACTAACCAACAAACATTCTTCGGTACCCTATCTAATATACCTTAAGCTCGCATACATTGAATCTTCATCACCTATAGGATATTCCCAAAACTTAGAGACTAACTCTGTCAACTTCCACAGTCACTGTCCAGTAACCAGTCTTCCCAAAATCTTTTGTAACTCAACCAATATGCACTATTGCATCATGTGATCATAGATATAAGATCACAACACCTTCCAGTACACACAACTGACTTCTCATGATCTAAAACATTCATACAGTATCCATACATTGTAGTAACTAGCCTGTTCTCTTCACAAAAACATATTTTCACATCAATGACCAAATATGAATTACAATAGCAATAATTCCAACAACACTCAACATAGTGATTAAACATATTAAATGTATCAAAAATCTCCCCATTGCATTAGCAATATCCAACAATTTCCCCCTTTTGCATTGATGGAAACATATGGTAAAATCTATCAACCCAAAAGTATTTTCTCAATACCTTTATGATGCAGGAGCATCCTAGGATTCTTGGCAATCCTATATCAACCAAAAATATGTTTATTTTGAAAGGTAGATTAGTATTTTTTATCTTAGTTGGTGAAGTATTTGCTCAGTTTTGGAGTTTGGTTTCTTGGTTTCAATGTTTACTGGGGTGCTCAATCTCTGAAGAAGGCTCAGTAACTGAAGGTGTCAGTTTACTAGCACTCGATTATTTCTTTGTTGCTTGGTGTTTGGTTACCGATGGGTCTCAGTGTTGCTTGCTGGTGCTCCGTATTCTTGCAGACTGACTTTTTTATTTGGATGGATCAGCTTGGTCGACTGATGAATTTAATTTGGGTCGCATTCCTCGAATTATGGATTGACCATTGGACATGTGGGGACCTAGATCTGGCTTGTTGCATTATCCTATGTGAATCTGGAGGCCGACATGGATAAATTAATCATTGTTAGGCTATTTGAGAGCTAACCATGTTTTGCATTTAATATTTGTATACTTTGGAAGCCAACTGGGCTTTGGGATTTAATTTTTTGTAAAGCTGACTTGTGGTTGGGAATTAGTATTTAAATAGATGTTTGGGGTAGTTTTTAGGGCATCAGAGTTAGATGAGATATTTGGAGTTGGATCTAGAAATATATCAGAGTTAGTAGCTTGTGAGCTTAGGCACAAGAAGATTTCTTGGTGGCCTGAGTGCACAATTTTAGATCTTCCTTGGTGGGCCTATCAGTCTTCCATTATGTTATAGACTAGGACTAGTTGAGAGGTGTATTAGATCCTACATGATCTTGTAGAACTATTCTTGCTTTGTAATTGGCCATAACCAGGAAGGCCTTACAACTCAGCACATTGCATGTAATCAATTGTTGATGAATAAATATACTTGTTATCTCTCAGATCTGGTATTATTCCTAGGTAATTCTGTTGTGTTGTAGTTTGGGTTTGTATAGTCCTTAATTGGATCCTCCATCCTTGACTGCACCAAGTGGTATCAAAGCGAGTTGATCTTGAATGTTTGGACTAATCAATGAAGGAGAGACAATTTTCACCAAGACCTTGGATTAAAGATGCCTTTGAGTAGAGCTCATGAGATCTGAGAGGAGGAAGCTACTAGAGAATTCAGTCTTGATAACTTGAGGGATTTGTAGAAACAAGTGCAAGATCTGCAAGAGGAATTGAGAAAGAAGAAGATTGCACTGAAAGAAGATAGTGATGATGAATCTAAGGAAGAAGATCATTTTGAAGAAGTTGTAGAAGAAGCTAGAGATCCTGAAGAAAATAGAATCCTAAATGCTATGTCTAAAATTGGGAAAAGACCTAAGATTGAAGTTTCTGCATTTGCTAGAAGCCTTAGGCCAGAAGAGTTGATTGATTGGATTAATGAGATGTATGAATACTTTGAGTATGAAGAAATAGAAGATCCTGATAGGGTTATATTTGCAAAGACTAAACTGAAGGGCCATGAAAATATTTGGTGGAGGGAAGTTCAGTTGGAAAGAAGTAGGAGAGGAAAGGATAAGATCACTAAATGTAATCGAATGGTTGACAAGTTGAAGAAGTAATTCATTCCGGTGGATTATGAGTTAGGCATGTTTAAGAAGATGCAATCCTTGAAGTAGAATAACAAATCAGTGCAGGAGTACACTGAGGAGTTTAATAGAATCCTGATTAGGACTGGTCATTCTGAAGCTGATAAAGAGAAGGTTTCTAGGTATGTTTATGGTTTGAGACCTAGTATTCAAGAAGAGTTACTTACTATTTGGATGAAAAAAATAGGAGATGCTTATCAGATGGAATTAAAGATTGAAGAAAAGCTGAATAAGAATTTTGAAGGAAGACAAAACAATAGGAACCGAGGTGGTAAGGCTGGTGAAACAGTTGCTGAAAGTAATGTGGTAGAGAATCCTAAGAAGATCGATGTAGGATCTAGCAGTGGTCAAGTCACTAAGAATTTCAATACTAGACAAAGAGGAAGGTAGAAAAATGAGTTCAACAATACTTGTTATCAATGTGGTGAAGCAGGTCATAGAAGTTTTCAATATCCTAAGAAAAGGGTTGCACTAACTACCGAGGAAGACATTGAGAATGTTGTCAAGAAGGGTGAATTTTTTATCACCAGGATGTTGGCTACATGTGTCCAGGAACTAGTGCAAAGAATAAATTTATTTAGAACCAGATGTAAGTGCAAGGATAAGATATGTAATGTTATAGTTGATGGTGGAAGTTCTGAGAACTTTGTTTCAGAAGAGATGGTTAGCAAGTTGAATTTGGAAAGAAAGAAACATCCTAATCCTTATCAAATTGGTTGGATACAAGATGTGTCTAAGGTTAGGATTGAAGAACAATGCTTGGTTAATTTTTAGATTGGATCTTATCATGATGAGATATTGTGTGATATATTGCCTATGGATGCTTGTCATCTATTGCTCAGTAGGTCTTGGAAATTTGATAGAAATGTTTTGTTTCATGGTTGCACAAACACCTGTGTGGTTAGGCATGAAGGATCCAAGCATAAGCTATTACCTTTACAGGAGAGAGGAGCTAAGGGATGTGTATTTATTAGGTGTTGTCCTTATGACAAACATCAGGAGCAGAGGATTGATGAACCTATTCCTACAAAGCTTAGTTTGAAAGAGAAGGAGAATGATATATCTGAAGAGTTTGTTGAGATTAAGAGATAGATGGTCTTTCTAATAGAAATAGTATAGAAGATAATGACATTTGTGACATAAAGAGATGTGGAGGATGTCGAGTTGATTGAGAAGTTCGAAGAGGATGGTATTTACCGAGGTATTGATGTGGTCGGTAGTGGAAGGAATGGTCAGAGTCGGTTGTTATCAGTTGCAGATAGAAAAGATAAGAGAAGTGGGAAGTAGGAAAACTTGCTGTAGGGGATAGTGGATAAAGTGAAGACAACTTGGAATGAAGGACAAGAGGAGATATGGGTTAAGAATAGATATGGCATACCTATTTTGATTCCCTTAAGACGTTCCTAATTTCCTTATGAGAAAATCTTCTTTACCTGGGGTGTCTGATGTAGGAGCATCCTAGGATTCTTGGAAATCATGTATCAACCAAAAATATGTTTTTTTTGAAAGGCAGATTAGTAGTTTTGATCTTAGTTGGTGAAGTATTTTCTCGGTTTTGGAGTTTGGTTTCTTGGTTTCAGTGTTTAGAGGGGTGCTCTGTCTCTAAAGAACATTCAATAACTGAAGGCGTCGGTTCACTGGCACTCGGTTATTTCTCTATTTCTCAGTGTTTGGTTACCAACAGGTCTCAGTGTTGCTTGTTGGTGCTTGGTGTTCTTGTAGACCGACTTGGTTGTTTGGATGGATAGGCTTGGACGATTGATGCATTTAATTTGGGTCATGTTCCTCAAGTTATGGATTGACCATTGGACATGTGGGGACCTAGATCTAGTGTGTTGCATTCTCCTATGTGAATCTAGAGGCTGACATGGATAAATTAATTATTGTTAGGCTATTTGAGAGCTAGCCATGTTTTGCATTTAATATTTGTATACTTTGGAAGCCGGCTAGGCTTTAGGATTTAATTGTTTGTAAAGCCAACTTGTGGCTGGGAATTATTATTTAAATAGATGTTTGGGGTAGTTGTTGGGGCATCAGAGTTAGATGAGAGATCTGGAGTTGGATCTAGAAATATATCAGAGTTTGTAGCTTGCAAGCTTAGGCACAAGAAGATTGCTTGGTGGCCTGCATGCACAAGTTTAGATCTTCCTTGGTGGACCTATCAGTGTTCTGTCATGTTACAGACCTGGACTAGTTGAGAGGTGTATTAGATCCTATGTGATCTTGTAGAGCTATTCTTGCTTCGTAATTGGCTATAACCGGGAAGGCCTTATAGCCTGACACATTGCATGTAATCAGTTGTTGATGAATAAATATACTTGTTATCTCTCAAATTTGGTATTATTGTTGGGTAATTCCATTGTGTTGTCATTTGGCTGCAAGTTTGGACAGTCCTTAATTGGATCCTCCATCCTTGACTGCACCACTTTACCACACAGTCTCTTTCCCCAACTCATAGTCTCTTTCTTGTAGGATTTTCACATAGTCTCTTTCCCACTTTGACAACAATGGAAAAGGGTGCCATAAGTCATCTATCTTCAACACTTGTCTTCAATGATCACTCCCCCTGAGGAGTAGATCCCTACATTAAGTCTAGAATATGATAAGGCTCTGAAAACCTTTGGACTGATGCATCCCTTCATCATTTAATTCATAGTAGGGGGGGGCCTAAACCCCAAGCATACCTCTGAGATATTGAAAGGTATTTTTTGGCAATGGATTGGTAAATATTTATGCCACATGTTCCTTTGTGCTAAGGTATTCCAACTTTATTTCCTTCTTTGCTATCTTATCTATCAAGAAGTGATACTTGATAGAAATATGCTTAGTTTCAGAGTGCATCATAGGATTCTTTGACATGTTTACTATACTGGTGTTATCACAATGGATAACCACCGGCTCATCAAAAGTTATTCCAATGTCTTTCAAAATTTGTTTCATCCAAACAATTTGAGTGAAGTTAATAGAAGCAACAACATACTCTGATTCTGCAGTAGATTGAGCTATACAATCTTGCTTCTTACTTAGCCATGAACCTAACTTTTTCCCAAGGAAAAATGCACCTCCACTAGTGCTCTTCCTGTCATCAATATTCCCTGCCCAATCAACATCAGTATAAGCATGAAGTTAAAAGTCATCATTCCTACCATACCATAAGACATATTCAATTTCCCCTTTTAGATAGCTAAATATCCTTTTCACAACAGCTAGGTGTGTCTCTTTAGGTTCTTCCTGATATCTAGCTACAATTCCAACAACATTAGCAATATACGATATGGTGTGAGTCAGATATTGTAATCCTCCAACCATTGATCTATACTTGGTCTAAAAAACATAATTTGTCTCATCATCATTTTTCAGCTTATTACCAGTCACCATGGGTGTACTAATTGGTTTACAGTCTTCCATTCCAAAGTTTTTCAACATTTCTTTAAGATACTTAGTCCGAGAAATAAAAATGTCATTCTTGTTCTAATTTATTTTCAATCCAAGAAAGAATTTCATTTTGCCTATCATGGACATCTCAAATTCATTTTCCACCTCTTTAGAAAATTTCTCACACAATTCATCATTGCCTCCAAAGATACTATCATCAACAAAAATTTCTATTATCAAAACTCCATCAACAATTCAGCATTACCTTTTCTAAACCCAAGGCAAAGTAAGTATTTTTCTAACCTTGCATACCAAGCCCTAGGAGCTTGCTTTAGTCCATGTAGTGCATTCTTCAACTTGCATACCATGTCTCCATCTTCTCATAAAGGAAATCCATCAGGTTGTTCTATATACACTTCTTCTTCAAGATCCTCATTCAAGAATGGATATTTCACATCCATCTGATATACCTTGAAGTTCTTATGTGCAGCATAAGCCGAGAACAATCTCATAGCTTCTATTCTAGCAACATGAGGAAATGTCTCTTCAAAATCTATGCGTTCTTGTTGTGAATAGCCTTTACATACCAATCTTGCTTTGTTTCTCACTACAACTCCTTCATTCATTTTGTTTCTGAAAACCCATTTAGTTCCTATTACATTTTTGTTTTTAGATCTAGAAACAAATTCTCAAGTGTTATTTTTCTCTATCTGATCTAACTCTTCCTTCATAGCATTTATCCAAGATTCATCTCTACAAGCTTCATTTGTAGTCTTTGGTTCAACTTCAGAAATCAAACAAATATCTTCTCTAGCCTTTGATCTAGTCATCACCCCTTGATTTGTATTACCAATAATTTGTTTCTTAGGATGATTCATCTTTACATACCTCAGAGTCTTAGGAATCTCAGTGGCCTCATTTGTGGCATCATCACAAGTCTCATTTTTGCATTCAGCCTCAACAAGTTCTTCTTCTATAGCAACAGCCTCCTTGATCTTTGTATTCTTATTACAATCATATATTCTCTTTTCTATCTGAAATCTTTCATCTATCTTCACATTTTTACTTTCAATCATCTTTCTTAATCTCAGATTAAAAGTACATTTGTAAGCCTTTCTATTAGTAGAATATCCAAGGAAAATTCCTTCATGACTTCTAACATCAAATTTCCCTATCTCATCATCTCTCTTGATATAGCATTTACTACCAAATATTCTGAAATATTTTACAGTAGGAGTATGATCAAACCAAAATTCATAATGAGTCTTACGTGTACCTTCTCTAATTTGTATTCTATTCAATGTGTACACTGTTGTCCCAACAACTTCTCTCCAATGCACATGAGATATGTTTCCTCTAAGCAACATTGTTCTAGCAACATCTAGTATTATTCTATTCCTTTTCTATGTTTCCCATTCTATTGTGGAGTCCTAGGAGAAGATATTTGTCTTTTTATTCCATGCTCTTTGTGGTATGAATTGAATAAATCTGAAGTAAACTCTCCACCTCTATCTGATCTCAAACATTTTATCTTTAAACCTGACTCATTCTCTACTTTTTATTTAAATATATTAAATTTATCAAATGCTTCTGATTTCTCTTTCAAGTAAGTGACCCACATCATTCTAGAAAATTCATCAACAAAAAGTATAAAATACCTTTCACCATAAAATGATCTTGTCCTTGTAGGTCCACATAGGTCTGTATGTACCAGATCCAACTTTCCTTTTGATGTATATGCTTTACTTTTGTAACTGCTTCTAGTCTTCTTTCCCATAACACATTACATGCATACAGTGTTAGATGGTTTCACAATCTTCAGTAGATCTCTTATTGCATTAGTCAAACTTGCCTTCACAATATTATCAAAATTAACATGATAAAATCTTATGTGCCATAACCAAGTGTCATCTACCTTCACAAAAAAACAAGAAGCTCTAGATGTATTTAACTCAAATACATTACCTCTAGATTTAGTACCAGTTGCAATCAAGTTTCCTTTCTTACTTATGATAAAACATTTCCCATCAAAGAACTTTAACTGAAATCCATTATCCATCAGTTGTCCAACACTCAACAAGTTATGCTTAAGTCCATCAACAAGCAATACATTGTCAGTATTAGTCTTTCCATCCAAAGTAATAGATCCTACTCCTATGATAGATTTAGGAACATTGTCTTTGAATCTTACAACACCACCATCATAATTCACTAATTTAAAAAACTTGTTTCTGTCTCTAGTCATATGATGTGAGAAACCATTGTCTATAATCCATTCATATTTCTTATCAACATGAGATACTAAAGCTTTTTCCTCATGCACTGGTTTTTAATCTTTTATAGAAATAAATTCAATCTCCTCATAATCCAAATCATCATCATCAGAAATACCTTCACTAGCATAATAACATTCCTTATCCTTTGAATATTTAGACTTGAAAAACTTAGGTTTGTGCTTAGGAACTCTTGTTGGACATCAAGATGCAAATTGACCTATCTTGTTGCATGAAAAACATTTCAAAGGTAACTTTCCTTCAAATTTACCCTTACCTGTCTTTTCTCTTCTAGAAATCAGTGCAACAAGTTCATCCATATTTCTTTCTTCTATTTGTATTTGTTCCCATTCTTCAGCATATTCACCGAGCTCTTCTTTTATGTTCTCACTACTGGTGCTCGGAAGTGCAGACATTGTCTTCTTATGTGTAGATGTTTTAAATTAAGTTTCAACTTTAGGTACAGAATCTCCCATTTCTGTAGCTTTAAAGGTAGTAAGCTTTGCAATCAATATTTCTCTGCTAAAGTTTGGAGTTAAAGATATAATCTCTTATATAGCCTGAATTTTGGTCTTGTACATAGGTGTCAATGATCTAAGAATCTTTGAGATGACTTCTTCCTCTTCAAAAGTGCCTCCAAAATTTTTGATTCCATTCGTAGCCTCTATAACTCTTTGTACATAAACCCTAACACTTTCATCATCCTTCATTTATAGCTTCTCCATCCTTATTTTCCAGTTCTGTACCTTTTCTCACTTTGTAAACTTGTCTCCTTGATACGATACTTCTAATCTTATCCATATCTTGTCTGTTGATTCCAGATCTTTAACTTCAGTAAATTCTCCTTTAGAAAGTGTGTTGATCAATGCTTCCCTTGTGACCATGTTATATGAAAATATCTTCTTCTTATCATTAGTATATTTTTCCATTTCATCCTTAGTCTTCATAGCCACCTGATTCTTTGTAATCATCTAGTAGTTAATTGCCAAACATAGCAAATGAGTTCGCATCTTGTTCTTCCAACTGTCAAAATTTTCAAGATCAAATTTCAAACTATCCTTCCTATATAACGCCATCTCCAAGATCACCTCAAGTTGTTAAGCTTTCTCTCTGAGGACCAGTAGCTCTGATACCAATTGTTAGGAATAATAGTCCACAATACAATTGAGAGGGGGGGGGGGTGAATCAGTTGTATGATAGATTATTAAACTTCTAAACTTTGAATAGTAGCAATATCAAATTCAATGAACACAATGAATGCCACCACAATAATACAATATTTTTTTGTTGAGGAAACCATGTTAAAGGTAAAACCCCGGTGAGAATTAACACCCACTAATGATGTACAGAGAGTATAGTATCCTTGTTAGAAGATCTAGCCCTATTAGGAGCTGATTAAAATATTACATTACACAGTCCTTGTTAGAGGATAGACCTTGTTAGGAGTCAAAAAAAAGAAGGGTGGGATCATTGCCCAGGCTCACTACCCAAAGAAGGTTATGTCCACTTTCAGAATTCACTGTTCGCAACACAAGTGTATATGAAGAAAGACACAATATTTTGAACTGTATGATAGCAAGTGTCTTTTCTTGATCAATTCCAATGAAGTATACAATCATCCTCTACTCTACATCTAGTAGACACAAGCTCGCAGCTTCCACACAATTCTCCTTTTACATCACATACATTCTCTCCATATCTTTCCAAAAGAAAAGATCTTACATATATACCCTATTAGATTCTACATGATCAGGTCGGATAATTAGGCTTTCCTAATATACAAATAATTACATAACTCCTTGCTAAGATACACATGGTATCTAAAAAAGTATACAACAATTACACTACAACAATTAAGGACCGACATCCTTAATTCAAGTTCGCCAACTATAATATACGCTACATCTTTGAAGTCGGCTTCCAAATAGGTTATTTTCATAACACATGCCACAACTGACATCAAATTTCTTTATGTACCTTGTGCTGACCAACAAGAATTCTTTAGTACCCTATCTGACATATGTTAAGATCACATACATTGAATCTTCATTGCGTGTAGGATATTCCCAAAACTTAGAGACTAACTCTATCAACTTCCACTGTCACTGTCCAGTAACCAGTGTTCACCAAATCTTCAGTAACTCAACCAATATGCACTATTGCATCATGTGATCTTAGATATAAGATCACAACACCTTCCTATACACACAACTGACTTCGCATGATCTGAAACATCCATACATTATCCGTACACTATAGTAACCAACCTATTCTCTTCACAGAAATATATGTTGACATCAGTGACAAAACATGAATGACAATAGCAGCAATTCTAGCATCACTCGGCATGGTGATTAAACATATTAAATGTATCAACAATTTCCCCATTGCATTAGCAATATCCAATACATCATTACTAGGATACTCCCCCATAGGAATACCCATAGGAATACCATCAACAATCATGCTAACAAATTCTAGAAATGCAATTGTGTGCACTTCCATTTCTCCCGTGATGCTACTCTTCTCCCAGAATTGGATGTATTCTCCTTAATTCCATCTTTCCAGCCCAATTTTTGTAGAATTAAAATAGAACTCCACGAAATTGAAATTTTTGATATAAGTCAAGTATAACTAGTTTTTGGATACTAATCAATTGATGGATGAGAATGTAATTGCATTTTCTAGGAGATTTAATCTGAAGTATAATTTTTACTTCATTTTTTAATCTCATAAAGGATTGTAGAACTTGTAAGAAGTATTTCCACCTTGAATGTTGTAGAAATTTATTTGATTTTTAAAACTAGAAAGTTTTTAAATCTCTCTAAATTTATACAGATTTTATGTCTAGACAATTTGACTTTGGTTTGTCAATAATTGGCATGAAGAGAAGGATGTGTAAGATGCTTTGGAGAATCATCATGGAGGAAAATAATTTCATGATACATGCCACAAAACTATTTGAAGACAATATTAAATATGATAGTTATAGGTTTCCCTCTTATGCTAGCATATGAAAGTAAAAATGTTATGATTATATTTCTGTAAATGGGAATTGTTCGTATTGTATGAGATTTTGTAAGAAGGTTAAGATTGATAAGTAGGAGATGTTTTCCATAACATGTCAAATTGTGATACTACATGTAGTTCTTGGGTCAAACTCATTGACCCATTTTTTATGAGTAGTGGCTCATAAGAACTCATCTCTCATGAGAATGAATGAAACACTTAACACTCATTACATCTAGGTGATGCTCATAGAGGTGAAGCACAAAGACTTCCTAGGAGATCACCCATTCAGTACTACTCCAACTCAATTGCGCTTAACCATGAAGTTTCCTTGAAGGTTAAGATTATTTATTTCCAAGTAATTTTTAAAGTTGCACATTTCCTAAATTTTTGATGTGAAATTTTCATCAAAAGGTGCTTCAACAATATCAGTGATATGGATGAGCTACATGTATGTGGTTTAATTATTTATGGTACAAAAGGAGATTCGTTGATTCATTTATGTTTACATTCTTTTGTAAAGATGAAAAAAATGTAACAAGATCACATTGGAGGTTGGAGGTAACAGAGGTAGGAGGTTATCTATCATCTTGAGCTAGCTTACCACTTAGAGATGACCTATTGCATAAGAAGCACTAAATTTGTGTCCCTGAAGAAAAAAAAAGGGACTTAACATATTTGCACCATGTCCTTGATGAAAAGAGGGGGCTTGAGATCATGTTTATCCCTTCAAGGAGTAGGGAGGGCAATATTTTATGTGGGCACGCTTTGTGTATTCATGTTTGAGAGAAGATTTGCCAAGAAGTTAAGGAGACATTAGTCACACTCGGAGGAGATATGGACTTTTGGAGGAAACATTGTTTAATGTGTATTCCTAGAGTTAGGAGATCTATTGATGTATTCAGTTCGGTGTTTCCATGAGGCTCTACAGTCAAGAGATCCATTGATACAGTCAATTTGGTGTTTTCTAGGTGACCAAGGAGGATTGGTGAAGGTGCTTCATCATAGTCTCTAGAAGGGTTGGGTTCAAAACCCTTGCAATTTTTCACTCTTGTTTGGATCAATATAATAAGGAGGGGAATATTGGTGGATTATATTAAAATAGGTTAGTTTTCTATTTAGATTGATTAATAAATAGTTAGTTTGGAAAGTTATTTCTATAGGTAGTTTTCATAAGGGAAATAAGGCTTTAAAAATCCATTGAACTATGATGTGAGATAATCAATTTAATTAGCTCTTTCCTCTCTATGTTTTCAAATGTGACACCTCATCAATGCAATATCTTGTCTATGTGGCATCTTTCTCAAATGGAAAGTTAGGTAGGGGGTAGATAGGATATTTGTTCTTTATATACCTCCACTTCTCTTCTATGTACTCACTCACTCATATACACATTCATCTTCATTTGGTGGTGATTCTCTCTTTTTTGTTATTTCTATTTTCCTAGTGTTCCTAGATGAATCTCAAAAATATCATTTGTGAGAAAGAAGTTGATCTTTACATACTTTTATTTTATTTTGTAGGTTCCTATCGAGAGTGCATATTGCAGGATACACTTAGGCAATGACATCTTGCAAGGTCCATTGATTTACATGGACGTGCTTTTACATCATTTGATGCTTGAATATTTAACTTAGGTTCATGTTTATGAGTATTATAATTTTGAGATACATGATTAGTTTAGAATTTGCACACACCTTAATATGGATGAAAAATGTAATAATGAAATTTGCATACTTATGTTATTACCCATTTTTCGCAGCCTATTTTGAAGAAATGCCTTGATACATGTACATGGGAAAATAGTGCAATATTGTGTAAAGTTGGACTCATTCCCCTAACCTTTGCCTATCCTTATAAGCGCATATTGCCATATATTTAGTTTTTGCCTTATTTTATATACACATACCCCAAAGCATTCACTGAATCTCTATATTAATCACATATTTCTACACTTCTATACAGTCATTTTCCACCTATATGTGACTATTTCCTTATCTAGAGTCATTTCCACAATCACAAAATTGTTTTTTGCTTTTGTGAAATTAAAATTAAAATTTTAACTAATTTTGCTCCCTTTTTTTCTTTACTTTAAACCAATTATACACATTTTATAAAATTTGGTAGTTTATTTTAGACATCTAAAATATACAATTTTATTTTATTCTAACACATTAAAGAAAAAATGAATAAAAAGCATTAATGCAATAAAATTACTAACAAATCTGCCTACATCATTATAAATCGCTTCTGTATTATCTTTATTCTTTAACGTACATTAATAAAAATTGATCTCAAGAAAGACTAGAAAAATTGAAAAACATCTAAGTGGGCATTAGAACGTACTTCCACATATTACTTCAGATCAAATCCAAACTCAAAGAGTGAATAAATCAACATTAAATTTAACTCAAACCTGCAAATTTGATCTCTGGTGTAGAACAGATCCAAAGCCATTTTAGTGATAGAGAGATGCTATTTCCAGAGCAGAAATAATCCAGAGTCCAAAGTTACATTCGAATAATTCACTATCCAATTTCAAACTAAATAGTCTTATTCTCTCTTTTTAAAAATATTTCTCTTATTCTTATTTACTTTCATAAAATAAATGTTGGAATTTTTTTATTTACCAGTCCCAACCAAGGCTTACATCCAGAACAAAAATTAATCTATCAACAGCATAACAGTTCAGAGAGAGTATATATATCATACCTAACAAAGCATCATTACTGAATATGAATAATCACTTTGTAGGGCCAATAAGAATAATTAAACAAGTGTCTGAATTTTACAGATGTGGGGCAAATATTCCCAAAATTAGGTCAAGATTCTACGTAAAAGGGTGGTCATTTCCATCAATGGTCTTGCAGATATATGCCCATATCATGGGAATTGTTTAGAAATGTAAAATATTCTCTAGTAAATACTCATGAATGAACAAGATAACAATCATTTGGAGTTTTTATAATTTCTTTCTGTGTTTATTGATTCCCATGACAGTGGTTGATTGATTTACTGACTTAATATCGGTGCTCTACATGCTATTTTGGATGTCAACAAGATGTACAATCGTTTGTTTTGTATTGTTTTCAAAGCTTTTTGATACCTTTTTAAGAATTGCAGGCAATGAGAGGAAACAGTGTGGAGAGTATTTATAACGTGGCGGGTGTCCACATGATATCTCTGCCTTTGCAAATGTGCAAATGTTTGATATTCATGTTTCAAAAGGTAGAGATAATAAAGAATTTCCACTATGGAGGATCTAACAGCTTCATTAGTTGGCTTTTGTTGCAGGAGTAAAGTAAATGCTGATTTGCCATTCTACAATGGCAGCAACATCTATAGGATGTCAACATAATTTATCCAAGAGGAAAAAAAACGTAGTGAGCATTTTAGAAGTGAGCCACCCATGGTAAAAATTACCTTAATCAGTGTTTTTTTGTTATGAGAATCAACTTCTTTGTGGTTTTCTCATATTGGATTTTTCTATGTAAAAATTAGGTGTTCATTGTGTATGATTTATATGTGTGATCTTTCATGTTTATATATGATTTGATTAAGTGGACAAATTATTAATCTGTTGATTCTAGATTTGTGAAATCGATAAAAAATTAAATTAGGCAACTGATTCACCACCTATTATTTGTTAGGAACATTCAAAAGCATGTTGATGGTTTTGAAGTGCCATTGTGTTTTATGGACTGATTTTTAGAGTGTAGAATGCATTTTTTTTTGTATTCTCATCGAGCTTCTTTTTGCCCTAATTTGCATTGAAAAAATATTCAGAATGCTTTCCAAAAATTAGCCCAAATTGGGGTCTATGTGAACAAGAGATCACCCCAAATAGAGCACCCAAATTCTTTCCTTTGAAAGCTCCAATGTTGTCATGGTTTTTCCCCAATATTGGCTACAAATGGCACCCAAATCACTATGTCTAAAACCAAAAATTGTTGCATGGCTAGCCAATATCTTTGGCAATTCTAGGAGTGCACTTGTGTGCACTTCCATTTCTCCCATGGTGATACTCTTCTCCCAGAATTGGAAGTATTCTCCTTAATTCCATCTTTCCAAATCTTCGTAGAATTAAAATAGAACTCCACGAAATTGAAATTTTTGATAGAAGTTGTATAACTAGTTTTTGGATACTAATCAAGTGATAGATGAGAATGTAATTCCATTTTCTAGGAGATTTAATTTAAAGCATAAATTTTGCTTTGTTTTTTTCTCTCATAAAGGATCGTAGAACTTGTAAGAATTATTTCCACCTTGGTTGTTGTAGAAATTTATTTGATTTTTGAAACTAGAACATTTTTAAATCTCCCTAAATTTATGAAGATTTTATGTCTAGACAATTTGACTTTGATTTGTGAATAATTAGCATGAAGAGAAGGATGTGTAAGATTCTCTGGAGAATCATTATGGAGGAAAATAATTTCATGATACATGTCACATAACTATTTGAAGACAATATTAAATATGATAGTTATAGGTTTCCCTCCTAAGATAGTGATGCAGGAGCATCCTGGGTGTAAGAGCAATCTTGCATCACCCAAAAATATTTCTATTTTTGTATTCAATAAGGGCTATCTTATGCAGAGCTGCTATTTATGGGAACTTTCTATTTTTAGTAAATTGGTCATATGATCTCGGAATGTTTTGATTTTACATGTGGAGGTTCATCTCAGTCATATCAGCCTGCCAGCAAAGTTTCATGGCTAGATCAGGTCTAGTTTTGAAGATATTGAAGATTTTCGGTATTGGCAACAGGTTACAGAAACTTTGAACTCAGTTTTGAAGGCTTTAGAGGCCCTGAATGAGGTCAAAAATTTGGGTGACGGGCGCTTGCACAAAACAAGCCTATAGAGCGCTTTGTGGCATTTTCGAAATGGGGTTATAATAGTCAATCGGGTCAACTGGTGATGACTTCTGGTCTCTGGAAGTCAGGCCACCTGAAATGGCGAAAAATAATTTTCTTTCAAAATTTATGTTCGAATTTCAAAAGTTATTTTGAGCCGACTTTGATGTAATAAATTGAAAAATAAAATAATTCTAAGTCTAGTCGGCCCTAAGGGCTAAATTTTCGGAGCCTTCTCGGGTGGTGGAAAATGCCTATATAAAGAAGGCCCGTAGTGTTTTCTAGGGTAGTTCTAGGTAGTAGATCTAGGTATTGATTCGAGGCTTTGTCCTATAGAATGTTGTAAGGGAATGCCCATGTGGCTTTGCATATTGTAATTCTGAAAGTTTGTAATTCCACATTTGTGGAGATAATAAGAAGCCAATTTTATGTTCTTGCATATTGTTGTTGTTATTCTCTATTTCTGTTATGTGTTTGTGGTATTAAGGGGAGCACCCTTCATCAGATAGTGTATAGAAGTAAAAGTGTTATGATTATATTTTTGTAAATGGGCATTGTTTGTACTATATGATATTTTGTAAGAAGGTTAAGATTGATAAGTAGGAGATATTTTCCACAAAATGTCAAATTTTGATACTACAGTTAGTTTTTGGGTCAAACTCATTGACCCATTTCTCACAAGTAGTGGTTCACAAGGACTCATCTCTCATGAGAATGAATGAAACACTTAGCAGTCATTACATCTAGGTCATGCTCACAGCGGTGAAGCACCGAGACTTCCTGGGAGATCACTCATCCTAGTACTACTCCAACTCAAGTGTGCTTAACCATGAAGTTTCCTTCAAGGTTAAGATTATTTGTTTCCTTAACTTTTAAATTGCACATTTCCCAAATTTTTGATGTGAAATGTTCATCAATGGGTGCTTCAAAAATATCAGTGATGTGGATGAACTAGAGGTGTGTGGTTTAATTATTTATGGCACAAAAGGAGTCGCATTGATTTATTTTTGTTTACGTTCTTTTCTAAAGATGAATAAAATGTAACAAGATCATATTGGAGGTTGGAGGCAATAGAGGTAGGAGGCTATCTATCATCCTGACACAATTCAAGGCCGAGAGAATCCCCAAAGGAGATGTCCAAGCCCCCAACTAAACAACCACACAATGGAATCACAACAGAGTAGAAAGATTTGATAACAATCTAAACTCTTATTCATAAAATAAATGATTACATGTAATGTGTTGGGTTGTAAGGCCTTTCTGATTATGACCAATTACAAAGAAAGTAACAGTTTTGTAAGATCCCTCAAGATCCAATTCAAACTCTAACCTTAGCTAGCTAGATCTGAACAACACATCAACCTGGTAGAAACATCTAGCAAGATCTAAACTTGTGCTCACAAGCCACCAAGAAATCTCCTTGTTCCTAGGTCACAATCACTAGCTTTGCTCACAAATTCACAACTTTAGATTCCTAACTTGAATCTCTGGTATTCCCCTTCTTCCTCTTTTTTCCTCTCCTACAAATCTACCTCAAACCTCCTTATATACTACTTCATCCACATGTCAGTTGGAAGAAAGAAAGAAATCCTAAATCCATTCGACTACTAAAGACAAATAATTATGCCTCAAGTCATCTTACAAACAATATTAAATCCACATAGGATAAAGATCCAAGACCCAAATAGGCCCACACACATCCCCATAATCAATCCACGTCACGATCACATACTACACACATTAAATGCATCAAGTCGGCCGATCAAATCCACAAGAACTCCATTCGGCAAGCCAAACTGCTGAGTGTCAGCAAAACCGCCGAGCAAGCCAGGCATTGTCGAGCAAGACTGTCAACCGAGCTCCATAAGAATTTTCAAGTACAGGTTCTGTGAAGAACCAAAAATTTTGTCGAGCCCTTTAGCGACCAAGACCCTTCAGCGACGGAGCCCCTCGGTCAATACTACAATCAAGCAACAACAACTGAGTCCCAATAGCAATCGAGTCCCTTCAGCGATCGAGCCCCTCAATCAACACTGCAATCGAGTAACACTTCTCCAATTGAGTACTCCAACACTAAGGCCAAAGCACTCCAATTATGGAGGATTTCTAACTACCCAAGGATGCTCCTTCATCACATCCTAAGCTAGATTACCACTTAGAGATGACCCATTTCATGAAAAGCACCAAATTTGTGCCCTTGAAGACAAAAAGGGACTTGACATATTTGCACCATGTCCCTGATGAAAACAGGGGGCTTTAGATCATTTTTGTTCCTTCAAGGAGTGGGGAGGGCAATATTTAATGTGGGCACGCTTTGTGTATTCACGTTTGAGAGAAGATTTTCCAAGCATTTAAGGAAACATTAGTCACACTCAGAGGAGATATGGGCTTTTGGAGGAAAGGTTGTCTCATGTGTATTCCTACAGTCAAGACATCTATTGATGTATTTAGTTTGGTGTTTCCAGGAGGCTCTACATTCAAGAGATTCATTGATGCAGTTAATTTGGTGTTTTCTAGGTGACCGAAGAGGATTGATGAAGGTGCTTCATCACGGTCTCTAGAAGGGTTGGGTTCAAAACACTTGCAATTTTGCACTCTTATTTGGATTAATCAATGAGAGGAATATTGGTGATTATATTAAAATAGGTTAGTTTTCTGTTTAGATTGATAAATAAATAGTTAGTTTAGAAAATTATTTACGTCTAGGTAGTTTTCATAAGGGAAATAAGGATTTAAAAAACAAATGAACTATGATGTGAGATAATCAATTTTGAATTTAATTGAATATCAATTTAATTAGCAATTTACTTTCTATGTTTTCACATGTGACACCTCATCAATGCAGTATCTTGTCTATGTGGCATCTTTCTCATATGAAAAATTAGGTAGGGAGTAGATAGGACATTTTTTCTTTATATACCTCCACTTCTCTTCTATGTACTCACTCACTCATATACACATTCGTCTTCATTTGTTTGCAATTATCTCTCTTTTGTTATTTCTATTTTCCTGGTGTTCCTAGATGAATCTCAAATATTATCATTTGTAAGAAATAAGTTAATCTTTACATACTTTTATTTTATTTTGTAGGTTCCTATCGAGAGTGCATATTGTAGGATACACTTAGACAATGACATCTTGCAAGGTCCATTGATTTACATGGACCCACTTTTACATAATTTGATGCTTGAATATTTGACTTACATTCGTGTTTATGAGCGTTATATATTTTGAGATGCATGATTAGTTTAGAATTTGCACACACCTTAATGTGGATGAAAAATGTAATGGTGAAATTTGCATACTTATTTTATTACCCATTTTTCAGCCTATTTTGAAGAAATGCCTTGATACATGTACATGGGAAAATAGTGCAATATTGTGTAAAGTTGGACTCATTCCCCTAACCTTTTCCTATCCTTATAAGTGAATATTGTCATATATTTAGTCTTTGCCTTATTCGTATTCTTATACACATATACCCCAAAACATTCACCGAATCTCTATATTAATCACGTATTTCTACTTACATTTGTGTTTATGAGCGTTATATATTTTGAGATGCGTGATTAGTTTAGAATTTGCACACACCTTAATATGGATGAAAAATGTAATGGTGAAATTTGCATACTTATTTTATTACCCATTTTTCAGCCTATTTTGAAGAAATGCCTTGATACATCTACATGGAAAAATAGTGCAATATTGTGTAAAGTTGGACTCATTCCCCTAACCTTTTCCTATCCTTATAAGCGAATATTGTCATATATTTAGTCTTTGCCTTATTCGTATTCTTATACACATATACCCCAAAACATTCACAAAATCGTTATTTATTTTTTTGAATTTGAAATTAAAATTTTAACTAATTTTGCTCCTTTTTTTTACTTTGAGCCAATTAAATACACATTTTTAAAAATTTGGTATTTTGTACTAACATTCATTTTAGACATCTAAAATATAGAGTTTTATTTAATTCTAACACATTAAAGAAAAAATGAATAAAAAGCATTAATGCAATAAAATTACTAACAAATCTGCCTACATCATTATAAATCGCGTCTGTATTATCTTTAATCTTTAACGTACATTAATAAAAATTGATCTCAAGAAAGACTAGAACAATTGAAAATCATCTAAGTGGGCATTAGAACGTACTTCCACATATAACTTCAGATCAAATCCAAACTCAAAGAATGAATAAATCAACATTAAATTTAACTCAAACCTGCAAACTTGATCTCTGGTGTAGAACAGATCCAAAGCCATTTTAGTGATAGAGAGATGCCATTTCCAGACTCTGGAAATAATTCAGTCTAAAGTTACATTTGAATAATCCATTATCCAATTTCAAACAAAACAGTCTTATTCTTTTTAAAAAAAAATATTTCTCTTATTCTTATTTACTTTCCTAATATAAATGTTGGAATTGTTTAATTTACCAGTCCCAACAAGGCTTACATACAGAACAAAAACTATTCTATCAGCAGCATAACAGTTCAAGAGAGTATATCATACCCAACAAAGCATCATTACTGAATATGAATAATCACTTTGTATGGCCAATAAGAATAAGTAAGCAAGTGTCTGAATTTTACAGATGTGGGGCAAATATTCCCAAAATTAGGTCAAGATTGTACGTAAAAGAGTGGTCATTTCCATCAATGGTCTTGCAGATATATGCCCATATAATGGGAATTGTTTAGAAATGTATAATATTCTTCAGTAAATACTCATGAAGGAACAAGATAACAATCATTTGGAGTTTTTATAATTTCTTTCTGTGTTTGTTGATTCCCATGACAGTGGTTGATTGATTGACTGACTTGATATCGGTGCTCTACATGCTATTTTGGATGTCAACAAGATGTACAATCGTTTGTTTTGTATTCTTTTCAAAGCTTTTTGACATCTTTTTAAGAATTGCAGGCCATGAGAGGAATCAGTGTGGAGAGTATTTATAACGTGGTGGGTGTCCACATGATATCTCTGCCTTTGCAAATGTTTGATATTCATGTTTCAAAAGGTAGAGATAATAAAGCTTCATTAGTTGGCTTTTGTTGTAGGAGTAAAGTAAATGCTGATTTGCCATTCTACAATGGCAGCAGCATCTATAGGATGTCAACATAATTTATCCAAGAGGAAAAAAAGTAGACCCAAAAAGTGAAAGTTAATTTATTTCTAAAATGTAGAAATGAGAAATAATTTGTTTTTAATTGTTA
Source organism: Chamaecyparis obtusa (assembly GCA_027943335.1). Lineage (NCBI taxonomy): Eukaryota > Viridiplantae > Streptophyta > Pinopsida > Cupressales > Cupressaceae > Chamaecyparis > Chamaecyparis obtusa. The sequence continues at coordinate 2,156,790 of BSBK01001745.1, forward strand.
AGTAATAATGACGTCTATCAATGTTTTTTACATCAATTCTTTCAAAAATAAGTATATTAAAAAATATAATTGAAGTTGTTATATTTATGTAATAGTTATTTGTGTGAGGTGAAGTATGTTTATATGTTTAAAAATTTCTCTTGTTTTCTTATAGTATAAATGTTTCAGGTATATTGCACCTAGAAAGAATAATATTCTAGAGGAAATGACTTATTGAGGATGTTCTTGTTATAGAATTTTATGATTTAATTCTCAATATCTTCAATGATATAACACCTATAGTTTTGACTTTAAAGTTATTAGTGTTGATGATGAATACCAATAATTCAATTAAATGTATTCCTCTAATCTAAAAGACAACAAAACATGTGATGCCACATAAAGGCACAAATAAAACATGGTTTTTAGTATAAAACTATTGGTGTAACTTATTTTTTGGTTCACTTTGGAAACAAACAAAAAGAATGTTGATGTGGGCCTTGATTTTTTTTTTTAAATGCCAAATTAAGGAGCTAATTTATGGGGTCTAATGTTTTCATATGCTAGAATACATTATTTATGCCTCTGCCCATTTTTTTTCCTATTTTGAAGAAATGTCTTGATACATTTACACATTGGCATATAGTACAATATAGTGCAAAGTTGGATTCATTCTCCTAGCTTTCACTTGTCCTTATAAACACAGATTCCCATATATTTAGCCTTCACTGTATTCTTATATGTATATGACCTAGTACATTAAAATAATCTTTATCTTTATATGTGTCCCCACATTGACTTCTATATAGTTATTGTCTACCAAAATATGACCATTTTCCTATGAGGACCATTTCCACAATAATAAACTTGTTCCTTACTTTCCTAAAACTAAAATTAATTTCGTTGTAGATTAACTTAAATCTTTTTAATTATATTTATTATAAATAGTATATATAATTGAATTAATAGTTATTTTATAAGGTGTGCTATGTTTTATAATTAATTAAAATATATCTAATAATTATAATACATTTATTAATATTTGAATTATATTTAGATATAAATTAAAATTAATTATAAAACTAAAGACTACTAGTATATTATTTTTAAAAAATTAATTATTAGATCATTCATATAAAGATTCTTATCAATTACACATAAAATTATAATTAATTTTATTACTCTTCTAACTAAACTAGATTCCATATATTTATTTATTGCATGTTGATATATATCTAATATTTAATTCTTATTTTGTAAAAGTACCAACAAATTCAATAATATTTATTAATTTATATAATATATTACCAATAAAAAATTTACACCCACAAAGTAAAAAATAATTTAACAGGTGGAAGAGAGTGGTTCAAATTCCTCCCTAAGAATTCAACTAAATCAACCCACGTACTTTAAATATTTATGAATACAAAATCTAATTCTCACTTTATAAAATATGAATAATTCTCAACATTATTCATGATAAAAGAAAATAACAAAACCTTATTCCTTCGCATTCCTCTCTTGTTTTTTCACCCGTGGCATTTTTCATAAAATATTATATTCACAATGCGATATGATATAAGAGTTCAATTCGTCAAATGAGATAACAAAAAAATAATTTCTAGATATTATAAAGTTAAAAAATTTGCATCTATATTTTAGAAATGAAAAAATTTATAATGAAATATAAAATATAATTTAATCACTAGTTAATATAAAAAACTCAAAAAATGATACAATAGTACTTAGCCTACCTGCAAGTACTAATAACCAATGCTTCCTTTATTTTTTATTTTTTTTGTTTTACACATCTGAAATATACAATTATTCTTTTATTCTAGAGTATTAAAAAATCACTAGTAAAATATTTAAACTTATGCAACAAAATGAATAACAAATCTACATACATCATTATAGTATACTTCTCTTCCTTAATTTTTAACATACATTCATGAAGAAACATGTTTAATGTGACATAACTACAACCCTCCTGAGCTAAATTGAAAATACTACCAGATCTATATATTAAGAAAGATTAGAGAAATCGAAAAACATCCAAGTGAACAATAGAATAAAATCTCATATATTATTTACCATCAAATCTGAACTCAAGAAAATAACAAACAACAGATTTGATCTTTGGTGTAACTTAGATCCAATGTCATTCTAGTGATAGACATATGTCATTTCTAGAATCTACATAATCTTATTTCTAAAACTAAATAATTCACATCTGAAAGTTACATTTGAATTATCTATCATGGAATTTAAAGCTAAATAGTCTTATTTGTATTCTTATTTATTTTCAAAACATACACAGAGTGTCTTAGTGTGCATAGTTTTCTAATAATAGTTGCATGAGCTTATTTTATCTAGTCTAGTTTGTTAACAATCTAACTATTCTATCAAGGAAATAAACTCGCGCAACTATTATCAGAAATAGTATGGGTTGGGGCAATCATATGTCTACAAGCTAAGTATATGCCAAATTAAGATACTCAACTACCATATCCAAAGTATTTATTTGTTAAAATATATTATCCCACAAACCTAAATCAATTGGGAAGACTTGAAACTTAAAACTAGTGGGATCAAGAGGACAGGCACCATGATAAAAACTGTGCAGTCTTCACCTCCTTTGAACAAAGTCAGTTAAGACAACTGATACAAATTATAGGGATGCTGCTATTCTCCACATAAAACAGAATCATCTTAGAAGTCTATACAAAAACCCAATTTTATATATGACAACAAATTTTTACAATTTTAACTAATTTGATTCTAGTAATCTACTTTTACAATACTATAAAAATGAAAAAAATATATATTATATTATGTCTATTTATAATTTTATAATCATACCATTTTATATAGAAAATAACCAGAACTCAAATTATATGATTCCTAACTAAAATCCGGAGAGCAAGTGCATTATGGTACTGGCCTTTAATACCTCTACATGTCCTTTCAATTAGATCAAAATCAGCATCTTTACTGACATTTGAAAGACCAGATGGGTGGGCCTCATATACGATCACATGCACTCTAGAACAAAACCCGCATTCATTAACATGGTACAAGAAACTGATTTCACAGGAAGGAAAAACAAAAAAACAAAAAAAATGCTGGTAAAGCCCAGTTTCACGCTCCTGAAGTGATAGTAGGTACACAATACATTATGAAATCCAAGCTCTTGTTCATGTTAGTCTCTGATGGGAGTAAGTCAATTGCTAAGTACTTTCTCCAGTAGTAGGCGGTACTTAGCTAGGTTAAGAAAGTCTGAGCTCCAAATTAATGGAGAAGAGTGAATTGGTACCATGAAAAACAGGAGGGGGTGCTCAATCAACATAAACTCATGTACAAAACCTTTCTGACACAGTTTAACAATAATGAAGAACTCAAGAGGTATGTGAAAAGAACTTTACGATGTGTATTGTTAACGTAGGACAAGGTGGTCCAAACAGTTAACTTGTGCGTACTGCAACGCCTGGTTTTTGTATGGAACCTCGGAATACAAATCTATGGAGGAGTTTCAAATAGTATTGTATGGATTCATTGATGAAGGAACATGAAAGCAACATTTGGGTTGTTTTGAAAATCATGTTCTTGTCTTTGATTTCGCTTTATTGTTTAGCATGACAGTAAGATTTTATTGTTGCTCATGTGATGCTTTCTGTTCTCTTGGATCGCCTACATGAAGGACAATGCATTCATTATGTAGGGTTTCCATGTTTTAGCTTTGCCTTTCAAACGTTATGTCATGATTAAAAACAAATCTAACATTTTAAAAGGACAATGAAGCATTTCTCTTAAGCACTTAGAAGAGGATACTTTTTGGATATTTAGGAAGTAGAATGTAATGGTATGATTGTGTTTATAAAAATTATTTATTATTAAATAAATAAGATTTTTTTATTTATTGTTCAATAGAAAGGATGTTATAATTTAGATGTACGTTTATTAATCATATTGTAGTCTCTTTATTTATAAAGAACAAAGATGCTAATATATATGTAATATTTTTCATAAAAGAAAGAAGAATTATGAAAATAAGAGCAATAAGTTTTATATTTATGATAATTGAGAAACTTTAAAAATCTATTTTATAATAATTATACAAATTCTATTAAAAACAAGGGATAACTTCCAAATGCCCAAAAATAATGAGGGAACAAACCCCCAAAGTAGCTAAAGAAAAGGAAAGAAATACTAGATGGCCTCCTAAAGTAGCAAATTACATTTTATAAAATTTTGGTAAAGATATTAGCAATATGCTCAATAATCATAGAGTTTTACAAATAATTAATAGGTCTATATAAATAAGCTTCCAAATATATAGTACATATAGACCTTTTTGTGTGGGGTCTATTAATTGTGACCCATGTGTCATGAAATCTAAAGAGTACTATGGTTGTCATGTGAATTAGATACGAAATCTTATGAGAATATAATAAAGCCAAATGACCTTACTGGAAACATCCATAGTCATTATCAATAGTCATTTGATAATGGATCTTTTTGGAAAAGAAAGTAATAGCATGCTACTCCTTACTTGATATCCATATAAAACATAAACTAAATTAGAATACCAAGATACGTTTAAATCTTTAGTTATCATAATTAAAGATTGTAGATTAAATTATTTAAATAATTAAAGATTAAATAGCATGGAGGACTAATTTGGGACATAAATTAGTCCTAAATAAGAAGTTGTAGCTTAAAATAGACTTGCAATCTTTAGAATCATTTATCTAGTTTGAAACAATATATCAAATCAATGCTTTATGAATTCCTATCGTATAATGAATCTCATGATTGTGAGTACCCTACATGTAGTAGAGAATTGATTTGCTACCTTTTGGTAACTCAAAGTCATGAAGTTTTCTCTTTCTCTATTCATTTTTTTGTTTTCTTATATCCATCAAAATGTATGCAGTTGAAATTTGCATGCATTTTGTAATGCTTGTTATAAAGTGTATACATTATAATTTGATTTTGAAATTCTAATTTGTAAGGTTGGGTTTACTTGTAAAATTTGACTCAAAGTGTTGGACCTCCATATGGGATGGTTAAATGTGATTTTTAGGAACATACAAATTTACAAACAAATATTAAGTGTCTTCCTCATCAAATTTGCACATTTTAGAATATTATTACAAAAAATATTGTTGGCAAAATAGTCAGCGCTCCCCTCGGGATTCGTGACATGTTTTAACAGCCTTCTGTGTTCTATAAGTCTAGTGGTTGTATCGGGCATTAATAGGTCGATATTTTGGTGCAACGACAACTACTACTTGTAACAAGTGGTATCAGAGCTTCTGTGTTCTATAAGTCTAGTGGTTGTATCGGGCATTAACAAGTCGATCTTTTGGTGCAACGGCAACTACTACTTGTAACAAATATGTTGTGATAATTTTTCTTCATCTCAAATATTTTAACAATCTTTATCTTCAACTCTTTTGGTAGGTTCTTAATGTTTTGACAAAAAAATCTATATATTTCTCTTGATTAATCATTATGTGTGATTTGAAACATCGAACAAATAAACATACACAGTTTAACCCAAAATAAATTATTATCAAATTTCCAATCCATTTCTAATACAAATATTTGTATTTAAAATTTTTTTTAAATACAGAGTCGAATCTAGAAACAAATATTTGCACCAAAAAAAATCGACACTCTAACATTTTTTTGTGTCATTTTTATCCACTCATAAATTATTAAAATAGATTATATTTTTCAAAACTCCATTTTATACACATTGATGCTGTCAAGTTTTAATAACTTTCTCAAAATAAAAGTGATAACACAATAATTTTTTTCATTTTTCAAGAACTATCTACTTTACAAATTAGTAAAAATGATTTATTCAAGATTCTACCTAATTGATCTTCTTAATAAATTAATAATTTAGAAAATTAAAACTAGATTTTTACCTAGATTGGAGCTCCTAATTATGATGAAGTGTGAAGTTGGTACCTCTGAGCAGATGGCATTTTGTCGTGTATGAAGAACAAGAGTGGATTATCAATCAACATAAAGTGTACAAAATTATTCTGATAGTTTAGAGATCACTTTACAGTAATGAAGAATGTGAAAAGAATTTCACAATGCGTATTCTCAACATAGGACAAGGTGGTCCAAACAGTTAAATGACTTGTAATGCAATTCCTGGTATTTATGGAACCCTAATATATAAACGAATTTATGGAGCCGTTTCAAATATTATTGTCTGTATTGATTACTAATAGAACATGAGAGCAACAGTTGGATTGCTTAAGGTATGATGTTTTTATCTTTAATTTTGCTTCATTGTTTGGATGCCATTACGTTTTATTGTTTTCTTTTTGTTCTCTTGAGTTGCCAACAAGAAGTACGATAAATTCATTATGTAGGGTTTGCGTGCTTTAGCTTTGCCTGTCAAACGTCGTCTCATGATTTGAAACAGTTAACTTTTCTAATATACAGTGAAATATTTCTCTAAAGTGTTTACGGGGAGACTGAAAATAATTCCACTTTCCTTGGTTTCTCTATAAATATGTATCGATATATATGAAAATTTGGTGTCTGAAGTAGAGGGTAATGCATTATTATGTTTATAGAAAAAAAAATATTATATTTTGAGGTATAATTAGATTAGGTTTGATCTACAATTCACTTTGATAAATAAGATTGATTTTTTGGTAGTTGTTTAGTGGAAGAATAGTTTAGATTTAGATGTATGCTTACTTATTATTACAATATTCTGTTTGAAGGATTGAGGTAAAACTTGGTGGATCAAATTTTTTTTTTGAAACATAACAGTCAATACTCAAGAAACACAACATAACATGTTGCACTCGTACTACAATTTTTACACATATATCATGGGTGACACAAAGGAAACACCAATAACAATGACCTCACCATTACATATTCAATGAGATATAATGGATGACTAAACAAACATGGGACAAACCCACCATGATGAACCTATGAGAGTGAGGAAAATACTCGACATTGATCGAGTACTAACCCATATTCAAGTTCTCTTGCAATACTTTATGACAAGGATGGGATAAGGGGAGATGCCATCCTCTTGTTAGGCCCAAAAGAAGGCAAGCACAACTATGGGGGGAGGGGAGGGGGGGAATTACTTGTGTACAGATCTAATACTTTTAATTTCACTTTAACTACTTAGATCTGAAAGATAAATAGTAATGCAAGATCCACAGCATATAACACAAAACACCAAGATTTGTTCTTGAGAAAACTCGATTAAGAGGAAACCTGGCGGGAGTCAAACCCACAAGATGAATGTACTATGTTAAAAGTATTTCCCAGTTAAGAGCAAATAGAGAACAAAGGATACACTTACAACCACATGCTTACAATCGAATCTATAGGCTCATTGCTCACAATAGGACCTCAGATCTAGCCCTCAGTTGGGTTCACCGATCTATCTCAATTACAATAGGGTGGAAATATAGTCCATTACAACCGGACTAACAAATAGCATCTCCTATGCCAAAATAGTCCCAATGAAGTACAAACTCTTCCTTAAGTGCAGAATACAAATACCAGCCTCTCTTTTACAGATACACACTCCTCACTCTTCACTACTTCTCACAATTACAAAATAATCTCTCATTTATACCGATTATAAAGAATAATCAACCACTAGGTCAACTAAGACCTATTACAATAAAATATATAAATATTATGCTCAATCTCCAAAGTGATCCAAATCAAGTCGACCAAGACTTAGATAGGACCCAAATATTCAACCATGAACACAATTGTGTGTTGCCAAGACATCATCAAGAATCACAACATGTTACTCCATCAAGTCAGCAAGGACCTAAATGAAGAAACACCAACACGCTACCAAAGTAGAAAATTCGATCACCTCAATCAATGCGGACCAACAACATGATCATCACATGATCCGGGCATACCAATAAGAAGCATGAATACCATCTAGAACCTTTGCATCATGTCTTCAATATGAAATCCAAACTCATCAAGTTATCTCTGATCATCAAGAACACTAAAATATTGAACTTTGTCATAACAAAAGATAGTTTGTTGTACTTTGAATCATGAACAACACTAGTTGTGAGCACAATGATAAGGCACTATGTAACCACTAGCTTCGCAACCTCTGGAACATCAAATCCAAGACATACGAAACCAAATATTCATCTATTGTACACAAGAACACTGCACCATCAACAACGAACAACTCAATCATACCTCACTCAAACTGTCATTCAAACTTTTGTGAACCTTTGTAGACTATCCACAGACACCTCTGAACAATACCTTACAATCGTAACTTAAGATCTTCAATGTATCATCTGATCAACTGAAATCCTCTTCATTGTACATACTGAACACACTTTTTGAAACAATAATTAGTATGTTGACTTTAATGACAATACATTAATGTCAACACATCCACGTACTAAACTTTGACATGATCAAAAATATTCCTACAATCTCCCCCTTTGGCATTGATGGCAACATGTGTAGTGAAAAACTAATCAATGCACAAAGACATTACTATATCCACCCGATCACTCTGAATATCCATCTTCAACATAATATCTCCCTAGCATAATTACCTCCCTTTCTCACACAATCTCTCCCCCTTTGACATCAAAGGAAAAGGACCAAAGACATCAAAAGAGCTGAACTTACCTCAAAAGGAGAATGAAAAATCTCAGTACTAAACCATAATAGCCATAAGACTGCTCCCCCTAAGGAGTAGCCTCCAAACTCATCATTCCAATGAATGATATTATGATAGATTTTTATACCAATTCTATGCTCAACATCATTAGTTTTGATCGAGAGGGGCTATCACCCCAAGATTATCCCTAGCTAAGATACTCAAATGTATCCTTCAACAAAGGATTTGTGAAGATATCAACAATCTTCTCCTTAGTAGACATAAATTCTAGCTTCACTTCTTTTTCACTAACTTTATCCCTCAAGACATGATACTTAATAAAAATATGCTTTGTCTTTGAATGTAATATAGGATTCTTTGAGATATTAAAAGAACTAGAGTTATCACAATGAATAACAATAGGTTCATCAATGTTTATCCTTATATCCTTCAACATTTTCTTCATCCAAACAATTTGATTACAATTTATTGCTGCACCAACATGCTCAACCTCAACAATAGATTGATAAATACAATCTTTCTTCTTACTAGTCTAAGAAACTAGTCTCTTACCCAAAAAGAATGCAACCCCACTAGTACTTTTTTTGTCATTCACATTACCTTCCCAATTAGCATCAGTGTATTCACATAGAGTAAAGTCGTCATCTTTTCCATACCATAATCTATACTCAATTGTGCCCTTCAAGTATCTGAAAATTATCTTAAAAACAACCATATGTGATTCCTTTGGTTCAGTTTGAAATCTTGCAACAATTCCAACAACATTTGATATGTCTGGTCTAGAATGAGTTAGATATTACAATTCATTGATCATAGATCTGAATAATTTCTAATTAGAAAAAGGGGAATAATCATTCTTAGTTAACATGCAACTAGAAACCATAGGAGTTCCAACCGATTTTGAAATCTTCCATACCAAATTTTTTCAAGAATTCTCTGAAATATTGAATACACTATCTGAAACAACAATTAGTATGTTGACATCAATGACAATACATTAATGTTAGCACATCCAAGTACCAAACTCTGACATGATCAACATTATTCCAACACCTCCAATCAATGTTGAACACACAATAACAATAATAACATGATGACAAAGCACACATAGGAGAAAACATTGCTCAACTAGACGATAATAGTATTAAATTTTAAGACTACTAATTGAATGAGAATATTCTCCTCCAATCCACTCTAAAAGACCAAAGATGATTCTTTAAGATAAAGGAAAACCTACACAAGAGGTTTCCTAACTAGGAGACCTTACTACATTTCAACCCCATTAGTCCCTAGTGGTTGCGGTTGGACTTAAAACTCTTCCCCTAAGAATGATGAATATTAAGTCAAAGGCTTAGCCTCTGAGTTACAAAATATGACAAGCTACTTATGATTGAGGTGTTGGGGATAGGCCTTTAGCCTCACGCCAAATGTTGCAAGGCATTAAGGTAAGGCCCTGATGAAACATGGGTATCTGGTTTTTGATCATATTGCTGCCCCATATACATAACCATCGAGGTTAAACTGTAAGGGATGGAACCCAAGAAACTTGAGAATTGCAAAACTAAGAGAGGACTTTTTGAGAAATCAGGGATTAGTACTACCTTATCTACTTTCCAAAGAAAAGGAACTTAGAAGAGATAAACTCCACAATTCAAAGTTAGATAAACTTATAAGAGATTCTAAGTCTAATAGGAGAGTTATTGGGGATTAGGGGTTGAGGATTTGACCTATTTCACCACTTGGGTGGAAAATAAAAAAAGAATAAGATCAATGCTCAAATTTTGATAAATAATGGTGATGAAATCCTAAAGGTTATACTTGGGGAATTGGGAGTGAGACTTTCCACTTACCATAAGTTAATTTAAGCATTAAGGTGAATGTTCAATATTTGATGATCAATGCACTTGAATAATTTTGGTGAAGAAGATGTTAGAATGTGAAGTTTATGTTGTTAATGTTGTTGTCATTGATGTCAACATGTCCAATGCATAGAGGAGATTTACGTATGATTTCATTGATCTCTCTATATCAGTCGATGTGTACTAATATCCTTGGCATATCAGTAAAGGTGTTCACCGAAGGATGTTCTTTAAATGTTTATTCTTATATGTTTTGGTGGTGGTTCTATTCTGTACACCACCTATGGTGGATCAATTATTTGGGTTCAATCCTATTTGGAGCATGTTCATTATGTTTCAATCCCAACAACTACCATAGAAAGTGTTGATCATATCCTTTAGAACCAAAACTCTTGGAGATGGTGTAGCGTGTTGATATGCACAAGGCATGTTGTATTGTGTAGGGTGGTCCATGTTTCATTCCTTACAACTGTGGGAATATTTTGGTGTGACCTATTTTAAATCAGTTTTGGTCGGCTTGGTTGATAGCATAAAGCAGTATAAGGAGAGTGATATTTTTAGTTGTTCATGTGGATGGTGTGATGCTAGTATGCGAAGTGAATGCAAATATGACAATATAAGATCTTTGTGTTGATCATGTGTGTGGATGCAATCGATAGAAGACTGATATATAATTTATGTATTGCAGGGTATTGATGACAATAATCTCATTAGTGGATTCAATCTAATTTCTTATATTCTGGTAGTGAGCCTATTTATTTTGGTATCGAGCCTATTTATATTGGTAGTATCTATATTCATATTTTAGGTTAGTTGGAAGAGGAAGAGTCAAACTTCAATTCCCCAATGGTAGAGTAAAGGGAATTGATGGAGTACTTCATATACTTGGTCTGGCTCAGAACCTATTATATGTCATTAAGTTGAATGATGTTGGAGTTCAGGTAATTTTCCACTGCCTGGGAAGGTTCTAGAAATTTAGCCATTAAGGCCAGCCAACCCTAGAATTATTTTATTTTTCATTTTATTACATCAAAGTCGGCTAAAAAATTTTTTTGAAACCCGAACAAAAATTTTGAAGGAAAATTAATTTCTCCCATTTCAAGTGGCCCAACATCTGGACACCATAAGTCATCACCTGTTGACCCGATTAACTATTACGACCCCATTTCGGAAAGGGCATGAAGTGCTCTACAATGTTTGAATGGAGCAAGCTCATTCAACTAAAGTTTCGACCTCATCCGGGGCCTCTAAAGCCTTCAAAATTGAGTTCAAAGTTTCTGTACCCTGTTGCCAATACCAAAAAATTTCAATATCTTCAAAACTAGACTTGATCTGGCAATAAAACTTTACTGGTAGGCTAATATGACCAAAATGAACCTCCAAGGAAGAAAATAGAACATTCTGAGATCGAACAGAAAACTTACTAAAAATAGTAAATTTCCAAAAATAGCAGCTCTACACAAGATAGCCCTTATTGAAAAGAAACTAGAAATATTTTTGGGTGATGCAAGATTGCTCTTATACCTAGGATGCTCCTGAATCAGTGCAACCCCCAACCTTGGTGAGGGTCCCTAGAGACTTTTCAGTGCTTTCCTGATCAATCACCACAACATAACAAAAAGTATGATACATATGTTTTATCTTTGGATTTTATGAGATCTAAATATGATCACTGTGTGTACTATAAAGCTAAGGATGATCAAACACTTTGTTAGTAAATGAATTTATCTCTTTTTCAGATTTATTTCTACACTCTATAACCCTCCAAAAAACATTAAATCTTTACTAACAAATCAATTAAACATAAGATATTTAATCCTCTGAATTATGGTACAGCTCCCAGAAATATTTTCAATGAATTTTTATGCAAAAGAGTGATGCATTTCTGCAAAAATCAAACTTTTGACCAGAAAGTTGATAAGGCATAAATAGTAACTTTCATCAATATGACATAATTACTGTGAATTGGGAACAACTAACAGATCTGAAGCTCATAGACTTCAATAAGTAAACATTATACTAATCTAAGGCACAACTTAAACTAGAATTCAAAGAAAGATAAAGACATTCAACCAATAAATTCTGCTCAAGGTAGGATATCCCAACAGAGATCCACCCAAAAATATAAACCAACAGATCTATATTGATAAGTTTCTTTTCATTCACTGATTCAGAAAACCTTAATCCAAGTCTTTACAGAAATTACTAAAAACATAAGTTGTTCTATTACTATGCAGAAATAAAACTAACATCCCTTTAAATAGTTTTTTCCTAGCTTTATATAGCCATCGGTTACAAATTTCAAAAATAATAATGTGTATGAAACTCCTAGAGTTTCTGCCCGGAACTGCTTCAGATAACCGAAAATATGCTAAAAATAGAAAATACTAGAAACTGAAAACAATGACCCAAAAAGATGGAAAATAACCACTACTCGTGGCTGAGCTGGATGTCTTAGATTCAATTCTGGGATGACCCAACCACACATGCCTGCTTCCACTCTTCATGAGCCAATGATGCACTGATAACTGTGGCGTGATATGGTAGGCTAATGAGAGCAATTCTCTGCCCGAGAACTTTCCTATCTTTGCATATTTGATCTAGCCTTGATCTATGAGACTCAAGGTGATCTACACAGACGACCAACATAGCCTCAATGTTAGCTACGGAGGTGAGATCTTCTATTGTGAGCTCTTTTCTATCTCTGATAGTTGTTATACCTGCCTCCAACTCCTGAGTTATCTTATTTTCTTTCTTTATATCCTGAGTTCCCTCATCCATTAGAATGATATTCAGGCACCTAAGATCCTTTTGCATGGTATCAATCAAGCCCTTAACATCATTAAGTAAGTGGGTCACCCCATCACATCTGTCCTTGATGATTGAATTTCTCCATTCAATACTCTTTGCGGAAACATATAGGACCTCCTCATTCAAGCCATGAACTAGCTTTTCCATAAGGAATTTAGGCACTCCGTAGTGGTCAATCTCCATCAGTTGACTGACTATACCAGTCCATTTCTTCTTTTCTTTCCTCCATTCTGCCAGTTCATCCAACAGTTCTGAGATTATTTTTGTCACGATTCCATGAGTTTCAATTAACTGAGTGATGTAATCACTTCCCCGTTGGATCATCCTTGCAACCCACCTGTTAAAAACATCTACTACTAGTTTATTTCTTTGAATTTGGTCTAGAGTTTTGTGGACTTCTGGTGAATGAGGGTTGAATGTGTGAGGCACTTGGGCTAATGGAAGTGGATTAGGCTCTTGGACCACCTGAATAAATTTTTCCAATCTCTGTATGGTAGCCTTTAATTCCTTCTTGTCCCTTTCATCTTTGAAAGTCATGTGTAGTATCTTTCATGTAGAAGACTCCAAGTGTTTTGCATCCGCTGCCCTACTTGCCACTCCCAAATATATTTTTTCAATAGTAAAGTCCTCAACAGAGGCTTCAGAAACATGTTTGTCAGACTTTGGTATTGCTCATTTTGTTGTCCACCTCCCAGTTTTCTCATCTATCTCTATCATTGACTCCATCTTAATTATTTTGGGTTTCACTATGGCTCCCAAGCACGCACTTACCATGTCCTTGACTGGAATATTTATTGGTAAGACATTTCATTTCCTGCTGATAGAGCTTCCCATCCAACTGAGGGTGGGAGATGCAGTTTCCAAGGTGTCACTCACCATGGTTGTTGAGGGTTTTCTAGAATCTAGCAGACTACTCTTTGGAGTCAATGTGTCTTTTCCTAGGCTATCTGAACTAGCTTGCTCTGACATATGAGTATCCATGAGATCAAGATCAATGACCTCTTTATCATCAACCAGCTTATCAGTTTCCTTATTAACTCTACCCCTTAAGGTCCTTCTTACTGGTGAAGAGCAAGGAGAGGCTTGTTTCACAGGATTAGCTGAAGATTTCTTCTTATTTCTAGTTTTGGAGGTACCTGCAAGGGAAATATTTTTGTCAGTAGAATCAATGGGTTTGACAATAGAATCACCATGTGTTGCTCTTCTTGGGTTATGTCTTCTTGAAATAGAGGCTTCTTACTATTGACCCATTTCTCAATTCTTTTAATCACATTGAGGGTCTTGATTATTATGCTCTCTCTCTCATCAATACCCCAGTCTATTTTAGGTAGTGGCGTACCCCTAACTCAGGTTTTGAACTGGTCATCAATTACCTCTGCACCATCATCTTCATCTATTGTTGTGATATCAATCTGAATATTTAGGGTAACAATCTATCCTAAGGTAAACCTTGACCAGGTTCTTCTTCTTACTTCAAAATCATTAGCACAACCCTCCCAGTAATCCTCTATTTGGGGAATGTGTTGGAACTCAGAGGGAAAATTGAAATGTTGAGCAACATATCCTCTACTGCAAAGTAAGTTTTCTAGATTCGATTTTGAGCAGCATATCCTTTACACAATCGAATCCAGAAAACTTACTTTGCATTACTAATGGATTTTGGAAATCTTATGTTGTTAATATCCTCTACTATCAAAATCTTTTCTGAGTGCAAATGTTTTCAAATTTAGTTTCCTTAATTCATGCTCTAGATTTAGGGCATCTAAAGAAGTTTTGCAAGTATAATACCCTAATTCAACTGGGAAGATGGACTTTGCTTTGCCTTTCCTTTCCTTGACTCCTTTATGAACATATGCTAGTTGACAAGCAACTTCTGCAATGATCAAGCTATCAAAAGCATATTTGGGCAATTTGAATGGCTCCCCTTCAGAACCACCCACTATGAGATATGTGAATCTTCTGAATTGGATGAAGAAACTTCCATAAGTATTGACAAAGGTTTTTGCCTCTTTGAACATTCTTTTCTCAGTGTTCCCTTGCAGTTCATATGTCGAATTCCCAAAGAAAACCCCATTGACTTTAAGAAAACTATTAACATGATATTCTTTCTGCAGGTTAGGGTAGTAATTGTAGACCTTCATATTTGGGAGGGGTTGTTCATGGAAAAGGCCTTTCCACTCTCTAGTACAGGCTAAAATATAGAACAAGTAAGAGGACATGTGAAAGCTACTGCCAGTTGGAAAATTTTCCAACTGATGATTGAGTTCATCAGCAATGGTTTCAGCCCAGTCGATATATTTTTCCCCTTCGAGAGTGACCTGGATGTAGAAATACATCTAGTCATGCCAATAATATGCATGATGGTTTCCTTTAATTCTATTTAGAAGTATAACCAGCTCAACTACCTTGGGCTTGAAATGATCTACAGTAAGTGGCTTTGGGAGCCTGGACCCTCCATTTTGGGCTTTCAGCAACTAGTATTGAGCTATTTCATTCCTATAGACTTGTCTCTTGGTGGTGAAGACTGATTGAGATGAGGGGATATTCCACCATTCATATGGGTCTCTTTCTAGAATTATTATTTCCTTTTGGATGACATCTCTACTTATGTATACCAGTGGACTCCTATGAACCTTCTTGATACACTTCTCAAAACTATATCTTTTTGCACATTCAACAACTAGCTCTCGACAAGGGGCTACTATAGGGAAAGCGATTGCATCAGTCAGACCACTCTGAATGGATTTTTCTAGCATGGAACCTAGAATGGGTTCTTTGACTTGGCTCATAATGTCTTCTAAGGCTCTGGTTTTGATCAGGGTGTCTTCATACTCGGGTAGGGAGAAAATCAAAGGAGAGGTATTCCAAAATTTGGGACTGGGTTCTTCATTTTGACTTGTAAACTAGGAAAGAACAAGAAGACACAGTAGCCTTAAAGGAATTTGAATTTGACAAAGTAACAAGCTGTAACTGAAACGAGGCCAAAAAGAGAGACTCACCTGGTTTCTTATGTGACGAACTAAACTCTGTGAGGAGGAAAAGATACCTTCTTTCGCATTGGCTGCATGAGATGTCTCAAACACTATGAACAGAACAGGCTTAGCTTTCCAATTTATCATAAAACAGTTCACAAAATCTTGAGAGATTCGCAATAATGGAAAAATTATGTCGCATCAAGTTCAATTAATGATCATCGGGTAACTTGCACCACTTTAAGCATTGATTACTGTACTTTCCCAAGTTGAAGTAACATTTAAATGTCATTTCAATTAATTACAACATCCTCGCCACGTGCAGAAATCATAATCAATTGCCAGATGTCCTTTATATCAAATCACAACTTTCCACTTTTGCAAATTATGAACTTACATTGAACCTTGATCCTTGAACTACAAGAGTTCATAGTTCAAGTAAAATGCGAAGATAGAAGGACTACCCTTTGGCACAATTGATAAAATAAAGAAAAACACAAGCGACAAAGAAAGAAAAGATAAATTAAAGGAAGCATTTGCAAAAAGATAACGTCCGTTGAACTTTGAATCTTGAACTATGAGAGTTCAAGGTTCATGGTTCATTGGATGAGTGTGCGCTACAAAGACAACATGCCGCTAAGCTTGCGAATGAAGAGATACAATCATACCAAAGGGTGTTATTGAACATTGAACATTGAACTACGAGAGTTCAAGGTTCAAGTTCAACCGACAAGGTGTATATGTAAGGAAATGAAACTTTGAGTGAAACACACCTTTAAAGATTATGGGGTGATTTTGGAAAAATTGGAGCCTAAGAAAATTAAACAAAATATATTGATAACACACTTATTATTGCTCTATATGTAGATGATATGAACTATTTTTAGGAAATAGTAAGGGAATGATCTCAAATTTAAAATTTTTGTTGTCCTTGAAGTTTCAAATGAAAAATTTGGGCGAAGCTAAATTTATTCTAGGGATGGAAATAAAGAGGGATAGGAGTGGTAGGAAAATTTGGCTCAGTCAAAGAAAATATATTATTCATGTTCTTTAGCGGTTCAATATGATTGATTGCAAGCAGCAAGCAATTCCAGTTTTATAGGGAATGAAGTTGTTGCTTAGTGATAGTCTAAAATCTCCATATGAGGTTGAAGAAATGAAGCGAGTACCTTATGAAAGTGCTATTGGAAGCCTCATGTACACAATGGTCAGTACAAGACCAGACATTTCCCAAGAAGTGGGAGTGTTGATTCAATTTATGGAAAATTCAAGGAAGTCGCATTGGGATGCCATGAAAAGAGTGCTTATATATTTGAAGGGTACATCACAATATGATTTGTTCTATCAAGGTAACTCAACTAGATCTAATAGATCCATTAACATTCAAGGTTATGTGGATGTTGATTGGGCAAGGGACATTGACAAAAGAATATCCACTAGTGGATATGTATTTACAGTGAATGGTGTTACTATCAGTTGGATGAGAAAACAATAGATGATAGCCACATTATCAACAACTAAGGTATAATACATGGAATCTACTCATGCATGTCAAGAAGTTGTTTATCTTAAGCGCTTGTGTTCTGATATTAGTTTTGATTATTATCTTCTGTGATAGCTAGAGTACAATTTTTTTGGCAAAGAATCATACTTTCCATGCCAAAACAAAACACATAGATGTGAGATATCACTTTGTACGTGACATGGTTGAAGATTGAAAGGTGAAGCTAGAGAAGGTTTCACTAAGGAGAATGTTGTAGATGCATTGACTGTTAGAAATAGGAAATACTGAGAGGGAGGGGTGAATTAGTATTTCAAAAACTTTTACTTTTTCCCATTATGGATATATGAAATTAACTTGTAGCATGCATAAGAAACTAAACTAAATAAACTGAACAATAAGCATAAAAATAAAATGAATGAACTCATAACACCATGTTTGTTATCGAGGAAACCCTAGCCAAGGGAAAACCTTGGTGGGGATGATACCCACAACTGATCCACTAATCAAAAGTATCTGGTTAAGGATATTGACCATGTTAGGATCCTATTACATCTGTATAGTGTCTCAAAACCTGGTTAAAGGACTTTAGGCCTTGTTAGAAGCCTCAACTCTATTAGGAGTTGTTTTTACAAAATATAGATGTATGCAAGATGAGCTCAATACCCAAACATGCAATATACAATGATAACTTTAGATACAAAAGGTAGAATACAAAAACCTTTTACTATTGTTGAATATCTTCAATATTCTGATCTAGCTTTGTAGTCTCTTCACACTGACATCTGATACTTGCTTTCAACTTCAAATTTCTTATAACTTACAATTTTTGCATCATATATTATTATATGTCAACATCATATATTCTCTTTTATATTTACTTACTTATATACAAGTTATTACAAAATAACTTTCTTGTCGGCTCACAAAATATTATACTCTTCTCAAAACATAAAGTCATTTCAAGTTGCCTCAGGGTTAACATGATGCAGGACAGGTAAGGAGGATCCAATTAAGGACAATCCAAACATGTAGCCAAACACCACAATGCAGAACAACACACCAAGACAATGTTTTCAACTAAATTTTCATTAACATGCCCAACTGTAAGGCCTTCCAGGTTAGGGCCAAATACAAACACAAAGTATTTCTACAATCTTCTAGCTAGTCTAGCTCTGAAACAAATCAACAACTTATGGAAACCCTAAGGCAGATCTAAACTTGAGATCGCAAGCCTCCAAGCAATCTCCTTGTCTCCAAGCATGCAAACCACTAGCTCTGTTATTACAACTATCAGATAACAATCTGATCTTCAAGATCTCGTAGGATCTAGATGTTATCCTTCACACTGACTTCCACTAAATGAATCCCTAAACATCTACCCAAACACTCCTTAAATATATTTCCTCAACCAAAAGTCAGTTGGAAGAAATAATTAACTCCTAACCCAAGTCAGCTTCTAATACAAACAAATATTAAATGCAACAACAATCGGCTCTCAAATAGCCTTACAAACATTTAATTCTCCATGTCGGCCTTTAGATATACATAGGAGAATACAATAAAAGCTACCAATAATAAATGCACCAAGTCAGCCAAACAAATCTTCAAGAACTCTAGTCAGTAAACTAGAACAACCAAATGCCAGAGAAATAACTGAGCACTAGTAAAACAACCGACTGCGCCAAGCATCATTGAGAAAGCACATCGACTAAGCACCACAGGCATCACCAAGTATAAGTTCCATTAACTACAAGAGGTTTCACTGAGTTCCTTCAGTGACCGAACTTCCTTCAATAACCAAGACCGTCGGTTAAAGCTGCAACCGAGTAACACATAACCAAAACAACACACCTCCATTTAGATTTATCAAGTACCCTAGAATTCCCCTACATCAGACACTCCAATTTAGAAAAGATGTTCTCATAGGCTGGAATAACATCTTTTAGGATTCAGCACATAAACCCCGAACTGGGTCTTCACATACAAACCCTTCAACTCTTCATCTTGCATATTCTTCCACTTTTGTTTCCTCTGTCTTTTCAAATATTTCCTTGATAACACATAGGCTTGTTCTCCAAACTGACCCATCCTTTTAGAATTTCTCAACTCATCTCGGCTACCAAAGCTCAGGTTTCTCCTACCGAGTGTTGTATCTAGCAAAGGCATCAGGGAAAGCTTCATGTTATTCTTCTCAATAGTAAACACATTCTTGACACAATCATACATAGCTTTGCAATCATATTGCCAAGGTCTACCAAGCAATATATGACAAATATTCATCTCCACAATATCAAACAACACTAGATCCTTATACTAGCCAGTCTAAAAATCAACAAAGCACTGCTCCCTTACTTCCAAAGCATGAACATCTTGTAACCAGCCAATCTGATAAGGATAAGGATGCTTCCTTCTCTTCAAACCAAGTTTCTAAACCATATCCTCAGCTACAAGGTTATCAATACTACCACTATGAACAATTACATCACAAAGTTTACTTCCAGACTTGCACCAAGTTTTGAACAAATTACTCCTCTGACAAGGTTCCTCCTTTGCACCGAGAAATGTTCTCCAAACTAGCAAGTTCTCAAATTTAGGTTCATTCTGAATGTTCTCATTTACTACAGCAGTCCTTCAGTAACCAAATTTCTTTTGTGTGCACTCAAAAGATAGGTGTCCTTCTTTGCCACATTTATAACAAGGACCCTTAAAGATAACCCTACCTGTCTTCTTTTTCAATTCCATAGGTTTCAGTTCATCTTCAACAGTCAGTTTATCTTTCACCGAGTGATCAATCTTTTCCTTCCCTCGAGGATTATTATGTTATCTCCTCTTCAACTTATCTTCTGCCTTCAGAGCATACTGATAAGCATCTTCAACTGAATCAATCTTCAGCATACCAAGCTCATCCTGAATATTAAATCTCAAACCATTCACATACCGAGCTACCTTTTCTTTACCAAGTTCTCTGTGTCCAAACTGAATAGTCAATTTATAAAACTCCTCAGTATAGTCTTCCATAGTCAAATATTTTTTCTTCAGATTCTACAACTTCTTAAACAAGTCAAGCTCATAGTCAGAAGGTATGAACTTAGCTTTCAATTTAGTCACCATCAACCTCCATTGATTGATCTTCATTTCACCTTCATCTTCTCTATCTCTTTGTAATTCTTTCCACCAAAGAGTAGCATGTCCTTTCAACTTAGTTTGTGCCAATCTTACTCTAAGAGGATCTTCAATTTCTTCAAGCTCAAAGAAGTCTTCTAATTTACCAATCCAATCAATCAAGTCCTCAGGTCTAAAAGTACCAGAGAAAGTAGAAACTTCCATTTGGTAACTAGTACTTAACCGAGCTCCAAATCTATGTAACTGACCAGTTTTGTCTTCAACAGATCTATCTCTACGGTCATCTCCACTAGATCCAGCAACTTCAAAGTCTTCAGCATCTTCCTCATAACCATCATCAGTACCAAGATTCCTCAGCATACCAGCAATAGCTCTCATGGCCTCAACAATCATGTCATTCCTCATCAATTCCATCTTAGATCTTAAATCAACTTTAACTTTCTCTGTAATCTTCAATTCCACAACATCACAAAGATCTGCAGTCGCTCTAGGGTCCAATCATCTTGGAGGTATCCTTCAAGATCTTAAAAAAACCCAAAGCAATAAATCACCAACCAAGGTCCTAGTGCAAACAACCTCAACTCGGAGATCAGTTTACACACTCAAGATCTTCAAGCTCTGATACCACCTAACACAGGACAGGTAAGGAGGATCCAATTAAGGACAGTCCAAACATGCAGCCAAACACCACAATGTGGAACAACACAACAAGCCAATGTTTTTAATTTAATTTTCATTAGAATGCCCAACTGTAAGGCCTTCCAGGTTAGGGCCAAATACAAACACGAAGTATTTCTACAATCTTCTAGCTAGTCTAGCTCTGAAACAAATCAGCAACTGATGGAAACCCTAAGGTAGATCTGAACTTGAGCTCGCAAGCCTCCAAGCAATCTCCTTGTCTCCAAGCATGCAAACCACTAGCTCTGCTATTACAACTATCATATAACAATCTGATCTTCAAGATTTCACAGGATCTAGATGCTATCCTTCACACTGACTTCCACTGAATGACTCCCTAAACATCTACCAAACACTCCTTAAATACATTTCCTCAACCACAAGTCAGCTAGAACAAATAATTAACTCCTAAGCCAAGTCAACTTCTAATACAAACAAATATTAAATGCAACAACAATCGGCTCTCAAATAGCCTTACAAACATTTAATTCTCCATGTCGGCCTCTAGATCTACATAGGATAATACAACAAAAGATACCTATAATAAATGCACCAAGTCGGCCAACCAAATCTTCAAGAACTCCAGTCGGTAAACCAGAACAACTAAGTGCATGAGAAACAACCAAGCACCAGTGAAAAAATGGACCACACCAAGCATCACTGAGAAACATAGGCATCACCGAGAAAGCACGTTGAACAAGCACCATAGGCATCACCGAGTACAAGTTCCATCGAGTGCAAGAGGTTTCACTGAGTTCCTTCAGTGATCGAGCTTCCTTCAATAACCGAGACTGTCGGTTAAAGCTGTAACTGAGTAACACAAAACTAAAACAACACACCTCCATAAAAATTTTCCAAGTACCCTAGAATGCCCCTGCATCTTAACATCTAGGTTGTCATCCCTAATAAGTTAAGTCATTATTTTGATAAACAAAATAATCCCTTAACTCAATATAATCAAATTTTGATCCCTACTCTGTTCTGGTTGGCTCAATATTATATCTGTAAAACATCGATATATCTTTTCGTACATGGCGTACAAACTTGTGCTCTTAGATGTATCTTCAATATACCTGTAGTGATATATGTTCAAGTGCGCATGCATTGAATTTTCTTTTGTGAACGTCGCTAATCAAAATGGTATGTGTAGACAGATAAACATTGTTATACTTAGACAATTTTTATGTGTTCTCATACATAACTTCTTCCTCTGATCATGTTGTCTCAATGCTGAATATATATTTCCATAATGAAAACATTTTGATATCCTACTTAGCCAAATTTCCAACAATCTCCCCCTTTTTCATTGGTGGCAACATATGGGAAAATTAGCCAAGTCCCAAAAAAAAACTTTATCACAAAATTTCAAAAGGTGTAACATACGACCATTACAAAAAATTTGTGCATCATACATATCTACTTATTTCTCCAAAATGATAGTCCCCCTAAGAGTATACTTCATACTATTCCACATATCTATATCTTCTACATATATACAATTTTCATACTATACTACTCCCCCTTTGACAAAAATTACAAAGGTGTCAATTATATGTATATGATAGACAAAATTTTGATTTACCTCCTTGATTTCAATATTGCAAGGCTGGAAGACTTGCTACACAATCTACAAAATTTTTCTTCATATTTTCAATCTCTTTGTCCCATATCTTCTTCACTGAATCTGAAACATTGAGTAATGCACATATCCCATAGGACACTATCTCAACTACCTTAAGGTTTGAATATCCAAACTTTCCATACAATGTCTTTGATGAAAGACATTCTTCCAGTTGATTCTCTACATTACTTATCTTCATTGTTAGATGCTCTCTGAGTAGAGAGAATCTCTTCAATTTTCTTTCTTTTTCATTCTCAAGAAGTCTTATCTCATCATATATTTTTCTTATTTCTTCTCAATATTTGTGATCTTTACACTGGGATTCTGCAAATCATTCACTGTGGCTTGCAACTCTACTTTATTTTTTAACTTCTTTGAAATTTTTGATATGTGGCTGTGTGATAATGTACACTGGCTATACAATGCTCTTCCTTTCTCTAAGCATTTCCTTAACTCTTTTATACTTACATCTAAATTATCCAAATCATTCCTAATATTCTGATAAGTGACTTGAAATAACTGTGCATCATGAGATGTTTGAGCTTTTACTGATGCAACATCTAATAGATTAGTAAATTCACTGTAAAAAACTCTCATTACCTCTTTTTATTTGGCTTAGGGATCAACCTCACTAACTTGAGTTGATATAACTCCTTGAATTTTATTGGTTACTTCAAGTAACGCTCCTTCCAATCTTTTCACTTTCTTTTTCTTTCCAATGATTTTATTTAGAGATGAGATCAACTATATTTGATCATCATCATAAACTTCAGCTCCCAAGTTTGCTAAAACTAATTCCTTAGATAGATTTTCTTTTGTTCTCTTATGTGGTGAAACTAATTTAATCTTCTCTTCTTGTACTACTTGCTTTTCTTCTGCAATCTTAACATATAATTCTTCTTTCTTATTGTATTCTCTTGTCTCTACTACTTCATCTTCTTTACTTGTTGCTTCATCCTTCTACTCAATAGCTTCTTGAAAATTGCCAACATCTTGCCCTTGGTCATCAAATGGGTTCTCTTCTCTATCTATGGTGATGTTTGTGCCTTCAATATTCATAGACTCATCATCAATGTGGATAGAGGGTTATGGAACTGGTGTTGTTTGTGTCTATGGTTCTTCTTCTGTTGTTGGTATTCACTGAATATCTCTTCTGGTTAAGAGGTCATTACCTTTACAACCGCTTCCTCAGTTTCCTTGTTGATCTCTTCAAAGTTTCCTCCCATTATCAGAACTGTTCTTATTTTTCTTCTCAGATGTGTGCTAATTTTTTTCATAATTTCTTTGAAGTGTTCTTCATCTTTTATCTCACAAAGATTTCTCACAATTCTTTCTCTTATACCTTTATCTTCTTTTATTGCTCAATTTTTCTTGTTAACCAATTTCACATAAAGATTATCTAGAATCTTGTCTTTTATGTCCTCAAACTTCTTGTCAGCAAGAATCATGTGTCTAACAACTGCATTCTCACGATTCAATTTCTCAAAGTTGTTATACAACTCATAATACTTATTCAACTTGGTGAAATCTCTTTCATTAATGATTAAGGGGTTCACTTTATCAATCTTAGGCTTCCATGGTTTCTTTTTACTGTTGCCTGCCTTTTCATCTACTTGTGGATTTACTTCTGGAGTCCTTATCCTTTCTAGTGGAGAAAAAATAGTCTTATGTGTTGGACTACTGTGTGTGTGAAAATTGTACCTATTCTGTAGACACAACACTTCAGTAAAACATTAGAGGTTAGCTATAATCAAATCATCCAAAATTGAAATCTAATTTAACCAAGTGATTTACTGCCTTCTAATAGGTGCGAGATTAATGTTCTCTGATTGCTATCAAGATCAGTGACCTAGATGACACCTAAATGAAGGATTTGAATGCAATTGATCTAGATATGAATTGAATGCAATTAATCTATTTTTTTTTTATATTTTCTATGCAATAATATGATGAAAACTGATATGAATCTATGCTATGAAAACTGATATGAAATCTATCTAACAATGATATGAAATATGAATCTAAATGAATGCAAAACAAGATTGATCTCACAAAGGTGTCGATTCGCAAGAGCTTTGATTTTTCCAATTCCAATTCTCCAGCGTGATTGTGCAAATTTGTGGATGAGTTATGAAGAGCTGAACCTTGGTTTTATAGAAATCCAGGGCTTTGGAGGTGCATGAGAAAAAGCCATAAATCACTCAAACAACTTAGGTTGATTTTTGAGTTATTTTTAAATAATAGATAATTAAGTCACAAAAACATGCAAAAGCTAAGTTTAACTCAAAATAGAGTTTAGCTTTAATTGATAATTGATAGTTGTCTGCTTTTATGATTGTGCATGTTTTATTTATGAATTAATTTAATAATAAAGTGATTTATTTCCAACTTAACTACTTTTAAAAATAAAACAATTGATTTATGGGTTAATCAATCATTTAATCAAACTTTTATTAAAAACTATATTATTAAATAATGACAACTTACTTTAATTAATTAAATAAGAATTTAATCAATTATTCATAAGATTCAAAATTTAAATAATATAATTAATAATAGATAGAATTAAATTTAATTAAATAATTAAGTGGAAAATATTAAATCTAATTAATTAAATATGAAAATATTCAATTAATCAAACTTAGGATAAATGTGATTTATTGCCAAATAATTATTAAATTAAAGATAATTAAGATAATTAGAAATATTGCTAGGAATATTCCCCGATGCAGAATTTAAGATAATTAATTAGGATTCGATGATGTGCAAATGTGCCTTAGGTTAGGACTTTGATGTCGATTTTGTTCGAATTGTTGATATAGAAGATTAATGAACTTATAGCCCATTTTTGGGGTATTACATTTTGCCCCTCTTTGAATTACTGTGTGAAGCACAGTGGTTCAAAGAAAGTTTGTGTTTGATAGAGATATGAAACTGATTCGAAATTGATAATTGATATGAGACAGAAGCTGATTGATATTGATTTGATATGGAGGTAATAGGTCTTGAATGACCAAAGATAATGTTCACTATAATAGCAAATGAACCTATGATTGCGAAAAAGTGTCAAAATGCCTGATTCCAAACCTTAGGATTGCAAAGAAGTGAGTGACCGGTTCTAGACTCGATTGTCTTAGAAAAACTAGCAGGTATCACATCCGAATCCTTCAGTTGCCGAAGAACCAAGGAAAGAACACTATGATCCAATGGTTGCAAAAATTGATACAATTTACAAGATTAGGAGAATACCAGATTGATATGGATTGACGAATCTAATATGCCCCAAGTGATGATAGATTTTCCCCAAGCGATGAGGACTTTTGATGAATCAGTAACTAGACATGGTTGTTGTCTTGATTACTGAGGAAGATATGATTTCCATAAAGATATGATTTCAAATTTGATTACAGACTTTGAATGATGTGCAATACCATGCCCCCTTCAGGATTAAAATTGAAATATGACAAGAAAAGTCAGCGTTGAGAGTTCAGAAGCATGTTAATTGATTGGAAAAGTGGTTATACACATTCAAGAACATGTTCTGCATCGTTTGGAGGTCCAGAAGACCAAGTTTGACTAGGTTTGACCATGAGTTGACCATGGTTGACCAAGTTGAAATTTTGATAGTTTGATGTAAGATAATCAGTTAAGTTGAATACTGGATTTCTGTGATGGTCGAAGGTCGAATATGCAAGCAGTAGACTATCCTAGGCCCAAAAATTTTAAATTGCAATTTTGACATAATAAATGATCTTAGATTTTGATTTTGATCTTGAAAATGGATTCAAAACGTTGAAATTAGCCAAGGGTGCAATTTTGATGAAAAATGGAGCACTTTTGAAAATTAGGTCAAATGCTATATAAAGGCCTGAAGGGTCATTTTCAATTCATTTCAACCATTTGAATTTGGAAATTGTGCGGAGCCCTCTGAGCGCGAAAATGGTAGAACAATGAGATCTAAAGGTTCCTGTGAGTTTGCATCAATTTGAGCATAGCCAGAGATACCAGAGACCTCAACAATATGGACATCCGGTAGGTGGACCTCTGTTCCCCTCTGAAAATGCAAATTTTTCATGTTTCATAGCATTTTTTAATATTTTTCGTACGCGTTTTGCTTTTTAATTTTTGCATGTGTGAAAACTCGTACGAGTCTCCACCCAGACTCATATGACACTTCATTTGAATTTTCTTTGTCATTTCAAGTCCACCCAAGTGTCGTACGAGAGGGACCCTTATGTCGTACGACATTTCGCTGGGTCCCTCGAAACTCGTATGATCGCGGGCACAATGTTGTATGACCATGAAATGTCGTTTGCCATACTGTGGAGTGTCGTATGACATTTGATGCCAGTCTGGACTGTCGTATGAAAAATAGAGTGTTGAAAACTAACTTTTAGGGCCAAATTTTAACTTTTCTGATGCCTGATGCTAATATCTGACTGGTTGACCTACCTTCTGAAGTACCTGACTGTCCAATTTCTATACTATTAGCCTGTTATTGACCCCAATTTTTGATAGAATGCCCTATTTTTGTATGATATAGGTGACATATCCAGATGTACATGTTCGACATTCATACCTGGTCACCCAGAGATTATGTGTCATGCTTCCGGACCCAATGAGGGTTCATCTTGTTGCCTGTGGATTTGAGTATTTGATTCATTTACCCGACATTAGGGTAAATCATGGCCTTTTGACTGCCTTGATTGAGAGATTCCATTCAGAGACACAGACATTTCATTTACCTACTGGAGAGATGACCATGACTCCAGAGGACGTCTATAGGATATTGCGCATTCCATTTCATAGCAGTCGGCATCCTGAGTATGTGAGTTCTGGTTAGAGTGGTCTTCATGCCTTTAGGCGTCTATTTGGAGATGAGACACAGTTGATGGGGTCCATTTCCTGGGAGACCCTTGTACAGCGATATGGTCAGACACACCGTTTAGAGTGCATTATTGCTGGTATGATCGGGGAGCTCATCATGCCAGGCCATCAGCAGAATGGCTTTTTGATGGGATGGGCTCCGATGGTAGCACTTCTTATGGCTATGCCCACTGAGCTTGCCTGGGGTTAGTGCTTCTTGGCACATATGTTTTCAGAGATGCATGAGATCATGTATCAGGATTGCAAGAGCTTTGCTTCAGGAGCTCTTGTATTACAGATATGGGCCTGGGAGCATATCCCAGTATTGAGACCAGTTTTTTAGACACAGCGGAAGCCACAGGAGCCAATGATATATGCATATGTTGGTTATGTCACACAGGTCTGGATGGGTCATATCGAGTACTTCTAGCGATGTCTAGATGACATGACTTTTGTTCATTGGAGGCCATATTTGCAAATAGAGGTCTGGCCCACGGCGAGGGAGCAGTATAGTTTTCTATTTCAGAGTCGAGTACTTATTGGCCACTCTCCCACTGTTCTGGAGAGATTTTTTGATTAGCAGAGTGTGGCATCAGTATGGGCGCAGACAAGATACCCCACAAGAGTACACTGCATATGCTCGCATTATGCATGAGATCAGGCTCGGATGGACATCGAGGCTCTCCTATTCCTTATGTGCAGAGGAGTACAGTGCCATTATAGGTAGAGATTGGGACTACCAGCCATAGGTTGTCGATGCAGGAGTGATAGACAGATACATTGTGTAGCTTGTAGATCATCCCATTCACAGATTCTCAGATCCTACAGAGTTGATACCCTCCATGGAGAAGGCGATGGATGTTACAGGTGCTCCTATGGTACAGGGTCGAAGACCACAGGTAGTGCATCCTACACCACCTAGATAGAGAGCAACAAGTCCATTGCAGAGATCATCTGGGCATATGAGGCCTCCCCGTCCTTCTACCTCTCCCATAGGCACATCCACAGGGTCACATAGATGATCCAGGGGTGAGAGGGGTACTTTGGGCAGTATCAATGCGACAGATGAGGTGTTGGTAGGTGAGTAGTTTGCAGGTGGTGATGTAGATCCCACACAGGTAGACACCACTTTTGATTTGGGTGCGGAGGTCAGACGCTGCAAGGCGCATAGATCTAAGACCACTAGACGGTAGCCAGAGTAGCCAGTACAGGATATAGAGATGCCAGCAGCTACAATAGAGCCTACTGTTCCTCTCACTTCTGCAGAGATGATTAGACAGCTTAGAGCTCAGGTTCAGGATGTGAAGGTATAGAGTACCAGATGGGAGGAGAGGTTTCGGGAGGCTGACGAGCAGCACACTGAGCTTCGTGTAGAGCTTCATTCAGAGGTTTAGAGAATATAGATAGAGGTGACCCATCAGACCTCACGGGCCTCCTATTATGTATCTGCATACTATGTTGTTGTTCCTACTGAGCAGAGAGTACCTACATACTCTAAGTACATGGGAGCCTTAGAGGGAGCTAGGGTACTGAGGGTAGCAGTCATACCAGATGCACCACCACCTCCTCCACCAGATATCGAGGACCATGCTAAGAGTTGATTCTCGGGGTCATGTTTTGATATATTCTATTCTTTGTGATCACTGATATACCATTCTCATTCTGATAGCTTTCCGGATCTCATTCTTTTGTACATTGTGCCAGTAGTGCACCCCTGACACATTTCAAGATTTTTGATATATATGAGATCGATATTTTGATTGTAACTTCATGTGTACTTGTCATGATGTGGATTTATGATGATATCATGTTATGCTTATGCTATCATTAGTGTAGAATGTATGTATGGATCGATGCAATGCAATGATTTCTTTCATATGTATGGATGTTATGCAAATGTAATTGATTATGACAAGATGTATGTGTGATTTATGCTTATGCAATGAATGTAATGTATGGTAACAAATGATAATGATATAAGATGTAAATGCAGTGATACACATGATATGTTTTTGTAGGTTGATGAAGACAAGTACTCAGTCCTATGTCAAAAGGATGTTTAACCATGGAGGGTTACTGCTCACAGTTTGATGAAGAGACCTTCGAGTGAGACTCAGCTCACTTTAGATGTGAAGAATTGATATGAAGAATTGTTTAAGCTTTGAAGTATTTCCAAATAGTTGTGAGATATGCAAACATGCAAAATGCAAAGAGACATGCAAAATGAAATGCAACCTAAGATCTAGGACCTAGTCATTGATCATGTGTCGATTTGTTATCATCATTGAACTTTTAGGTAACCGGATGAATCAATACAATGCCCACTAGCTATGAAACCATAGACATATGAATATCGATTTGTATGCACAAGAATCAATACAACACCCACTAGTCAACAACCATGGACATATGAATATTAATTTTATTTTCGGAATGTCGGAATAGATATAAGCACCAAGGCATAAGCGCCAGGATGACCTAAATATCATGTCCATTTTGATATAGAAATTTGTAAAAAGCATCAAAACATGAACGTCATGATGACCTGAATATGCCTTGCATTGACAAACACATCAAACAGCCAAGAGATTATTCTAAATCCAATGTGAATTACCCGTAGTGACCCTTTATCATTCACATCCTTAGGTAAGATCGCATTCACAATAGGAGAAAGAACTCACTCAAAAGACAATAGTTAGATCAAACTTCCTTGAATTTTCTGGGTATCAATGGTTGAGGTACGCATGGCCATCCAATTCAAGATAGAGGCTCTTACAGTCAGACACCATTTCAATCTAGAATTTCCAAAGTTGTTAGATTTTCACATACAAGCAGAAGACAAAGAAAAGATTATGCCCCGAGTCATCACTCTCTAAATCCTATAAAGGACATCATCAAAGAGCTTGAAGGGACACAATATGCAAAAATCTCAATGCGAATCAATAAGCATACAAGGAGATAAAAGCATGAAAAGCATAGATTGTTTTCAGTTTGAGTTTGATTGCGTTGTTGTAGATGCAAAAACCTTTCTGGAGACAAGACAGACTTGAGTGACTCAAATGAAGCTTCAAAGGACTATGACTGGATATGATACATCTAAGATACACCGAAGACCATAAGATATGACATTGATTTCCCCCAAGTGTTAAACATTGATAGGATACAGACGCTTGAGCAGATTGGTAGACAAACCGATTTATTGAAAACTGGAAATGCAAAAACAAACCGGGAGATATGTACAAACTAAAGCAAGACTGAAAGCTAGGAAAGACCAAGATTGCACTGATAGATGGAGCATTTTGAAACAAGTGGTGCTCGTTTGCCAGGTTTTCACCATCTTGGCAGAGATTCTATTTTTGCTACCAAGGCACCTGTTTCCAGGTTTTCACCAAGGCACTTTTTTTTCTTTTTCATTTTTTTTGTATTTTTCATTTTTCAATTTTTTTTGTACTTTTTTTTTTTGTGAATCGTCAAGGCACCTATTGCTAGGTTTTCACCAAGATGTTCATTTTTTTCAAGACCTTTTCTAATTTTTATAATTTTTTCCAGACATTTTACCATAGACTGAATGCCTTAGGCGTAGAATTTCTTCAGATGGAAAACGTTGATTGGTTCTCGGAGCTATTCTCCTTTAGTCATTGAGAGTTGATAGGCACTAGAACCAAAAGTAGTAGTGATGACAAAGGGACCCAGTCAGTTGGGTTCAAACTTCCCCTTGCCTTCTCGATGGGATTGATTTTTAGGATTTTCTCTCAAGACTAGATCACCAACCTGAAATTCTCTGTGTCTGACTTTCTTGTTGTAACCTCTAGACATTATTTTCTGATATACTCTGAGATGATCATACGCTGCTTGTCTACGCTCATCTAGTAGTTCAAGTTCTTGCAACCTAGACACTCTGTAGTCATCATCAGTTACTACACCATGCATTTTGATTCTTAGTGATGGGATTTCAACCTCAATAGGTAGTACCGCTTCAAACCCATAAACTAAAGTGAAAGGCGTAGCCCCTGTAGGCATTTTGATACTTGTTCTATAGGCCCATAGAGCTGGATTAATCATGAGATGTCAGTCTCTGCTAGTTTTGTTTACTGTTCTATGCAAGATCTTTAAGAGATTTTTGTTAGAAGCCTCTGCTTGTCCATTCCCTTGAGGATAGTAGATAGAAGACCAATGTTGGGTGATCTTGAATTTGGCACATAGATCATCTAGGTCTTTATTCCTGAATTGCCCACCATTATCTGTGATTATGGAATGAGGTATCCCATATCTGCATATGATATAGTTCAATATGAACATAGATATCTATTTCCCTATTGCTTGTGTCAAAGGGACTGCCTCTACCCATTTTGTAAAATAATCTATGGCTGTGATTATATGGGTATGTCTGTTAGAAGAATGAGGATGAATCATCCCGATAAGATCAAATGCCCATTGATGGAAAGGCCATTGTGTTGTAAAGGGGATTAGATCCCTCCTTGGAGCATGAATTAGGTTGCCATGTACTTGACACTTTTGACAATTCTTGGCAAATTTGATAGCCTCTTTCTCCATTTCAGGCCAATATTACCCAGCCCTAATAATTTTTTGAGCTAGTGTTAAACCATTTGAGTGTGACCCACAAATACCATCATGGACTTCCTCTAATGCACATTGAGACTCTTCCCATTCTAAACATCTAAGAAGTGTACCATCTAAACCTCATTTGTATAAATCATTACCAATGATGACATATTGGGAGGCATTACGGATAAGGTATCTCTTTTCATGGTGGTTGAAGGTATCAGGAATGATTTGGTCTTGGAGATAGGAAAATAGGTTTTTATATCAGGATGAATCATGACCTACAACAGTGCAGATCATGCGGGTTTCAGGGGAGTCATATGCAGGATAAGATAGTGCTTCCACCAGGAACTCGTAGCGTAGCTCATGTTCAAGCTGCTGTAATAAAGTAGATAGTGTTGCCATTGTATTGGCAGCCTTGTTCTCCATTCTAGGAATTTTCTCAAATGTGATAGATATGAAATATTTCTTAAGATCATCTACCATTCTCTTGTAAGGAATGAGCTTTTCATCTTTAGTTTGGTACACATCATTGACTTGATGAATAACAAGTTGAGAGTCTCCATGAATGTGTAGCTCTATTACTCTCCATTCAATTGCTATTTTCATTCCATTCGAAAGGGCTTCATATTCTGCAATATTGTTTATGCAAGGGAACTTTAGTCTGTATGCTTTTGGGATGGAGTATCCTTGAGGAGTTATGAACAATATGCCTGCTCTAGATCCATTCTATGTATAGGAGCCATCAAAGAACAATTGCCATTCTCTAGAAGATAGGTGCATAATAGAGGAGCCTGGAAATTCTATTTGCATTGGTGTGTTATCAAACATGGGTGCATTTGCTAGTTCATCAGCAATAACTTGACCTTTTATAGCTTTTCTTTCAACATATTCAATGTCAAATTCGCTTAGAAGCATGACCCATTTAGCCAGTCTACCTGTGAGGGTAGCCTTGCTTAGTAGGTATTTTAGTGGATCAATTTTTGCTACTAGATGCATGGTATGAGCTAACATATAGTGTCTCAGTTTCTGTGATGCAAAGATCACAACGAGACAAGCTTTCTCAATCATACAATAGTTCTTTTCATATGCCACCAATGTTCTGCTTATATAATAAATAGCTCTTTCCTTTTTCTCTTCATCATGTTGTGCTAGCAATGCCCCCAGTGATGTGGCTATTGCGGAGACATATAAGATCAATGGCTTCCCATGAATAGGAGGCATCAAGATAGGCAGATTTGATAGATACTTCTTGATATGGTTAAAGTTGTTCTCACATTCTTCATTCCATGAAAAGGTCACACCTTTATGTAATGTTTTTGTAAAAGGCTGTGATATGTCCGCTAGCTGTGATATGAATCTTCTAATAGATTGAACTCGTCCTTGCAACGTCCTCATTTGGCTGATATTTGTGGGAGGTTGCATCTCTATTATAGCCTTGACTTTAGCTGGATCAACTTCAATGCCCTTCTTTGAAACTATATATCCTAAGAGCTTTCCAGAAGTGGCACCAAAAGCACACTTCTTAGGATTTAGTCAGAGACTAAACTTTTCCATTCTGTCTAGGATCATGCTCAAGTCCTTTACATGTTCAGTTCTGATCATAGATTTTGCTAAAGTATTATCAACATAATCTTCCATAGTTTGATGCATCATATCAGGGAAAATAGATGTCATTGCTCTTTGATATGTAGCTCCAGCATTTTTAAGCCCAAATGGCATGACATTCCA
Source organism: Chamaecyparis obtusa (assembly GCA_027943335.1). Lineage (NCBI taxonomy): Eukaryota > Viridiplantae > Streptophyta > Pinopsida > Cupressales > Cupressaceae > Chamaecyparis > Chamaecyparis obtusa. The sequence goes on from BSBK01001745.1 coordinate 2,191,174, forward strand.
GCAGAAGGTGCCCCATGCACATGTGAAAGAAGTTTTCTCTTGGTCCTCTAGAGAAATTTTTATTTGGTTATATCCAGAGAAACCATCCATTAAGGAATACATCTCGAAACCTGCAGTCATGTCCACTATCATATCAATGTTAGGTAGTGGAAAGTCATCCTTAGGGCATGCTCTATTCACATCTCTAAAGTCTGTGCACACTCTGATTGAACCATCTAGTTTAGAAATAGGTATAATGTTAGAGATCCACTCTGCATAGTCAATAACTCGGATGAATCCAGCGTTTAGGAGCTTCTCTAATTCATCTTTTACCAAGAGTGCAACATGAGGATGCATCTTTCTTAATTTTTGCTTGACAGGTTTGACATTTGGAGCAATAGATAAATGACGCATTATGAGATTAGGATCCAAGCCTAGCATATTTGAATATTTCCATGCAAAGTTGATCTTCTTCTCTGTTAGGAATGTTGTAAATTTTTTCTTCTCTTCTTCTGATAATGATTGTGCTACATGTACCAATTGTGGTTCCTCTGTTGTACCCAAATTGATGGATTGAGTGGGCTCAATTAGAACTGGAGATCTGTCCTGTAAATGACTCAGAAGGACATCAAATATCTCATCCTTAGGCACCTCAGAGAGGTTTTCACCTTTGGATACATCTTTTAATTTTACTTTTCTAGGTTCTGAGACTGCCACAAAGTGGTTTTCACCCTCAGAACTCTTTTTCTTTTTCTTTTTATTCTTGTTTTTCAAACTAAGATATTTGATGTCCAACTCGGTCATGCTGACACTCATTTCACTGATGGAAGTACTCATAGGCTCAACTGTATTGAGGTAGCAAGCAAGGGCATAGTCATTTGGGAAGGTATAAATACCATGGCTCAGATTCGTGGAGGTTTGATCAATAAGTTCTGGATATTTTCTAGTCAAAGTAGGGAAAGATTGGGAGATAGTGTTTACGGATATGGATCTATCATCATTGGTCCTAACCTGATGCTCAAGTTCAAAGGTGATACTACAACTTAAGATATTCAATTCATGAATAGGCTCAATGTCATCGTGGGAGTCCAATTTAGCCATAGGTGGATCAGACTCGATAGGTTCATCATTTCGCTCTAGACTTACGTTGGTTTGAGGTGCATATTGGTGAATAACATCAACATGTTTCTCTATGATAAGATCATCTAGTTCTAGAATGGCTCCCCATTCATAGTCATTAGATTCATCTTCTGATTCAGGATCTCTAGGAAATCTTAGAACATGAGTAAAGTCAGGATGAATACCCCAAGAAGGGTTACCCTCTGATTCTGATTTGTATTCATACTCATGAGAATCTGTCTCAGAATCACTACCACTTCCCTCTTCTTGATTATTTTTGAGATTAGCTGGTTCTTATGGTGCAACTAGCTCTTGATTGATAGTAGGTTCTTGTGTTTCTACTACATTAATTCTCTTGATAGGATCATCTTTATCATCAAGAATGTCTTTGATCTCTTTAGGCAATTTTTCATAGGGGATGAGTTCTGAACTATCTGAATCACTATTTGATGGTTTTGTTTCTTCTTTCTTAAGAAGAGGTTCCCCTGGTGCGATCTGCTCTATGACATGAGAGAAATTACCTTTGAGGTGATAGGGTTTCTTCTTAAAGCCTAAGCCAACTTTATTTTTATTTTCTCTACCAGTATGTGGGAGAGGTGTCTCAAGACCTTTTCCTCTAATTCCTAGAGGTCCTGTACCTGAATATCCCATCTTAGCTATTAATTTATCTCCTGGACCATATGACTTGGAAGGGATTTTGGAGATTGCAGAGTCACTAGTTTGCACAACTTGAGATTCAAGTTCATCTTTGTACAGCCATGATAGCACAGCCTCATCCTCTTCAAATTCTTGCTTGGATACTTGTTCTGCTACAAAATTCTTTTTATATGTTTCAAGAGGTGCTTTAGAGTCTGGTTTGGATTGTTTCAAAGATTTCCCATAAGACTTAGGCGAGATAGGGAGAGATGTCAAAGATAAGACTGGCTCGATAGTATATTCTCCCATACTATTTTATTTTATATTAACCTCTTTTGCAAGATCTTCCATTTTAGATGTGGATGCTTCCTTAGTTGGTTCAATGGAAGATTCTCTATTTTTAGGTACAAACTTATCTGCACTTTCCTTCAAGGTGTTTCAAGTTGTATTCAGATCTGCGGGGATAGTAACCTCTACTCCTTCATAAGGAAACTTCAAACATTGATGGTACATAGAAGGAATAGCTTGCATTTCATGTATCCATGGTCTCCCTAGAAGAACATTGTAGGCCAAAGGTAGATCAAGCACTTGACAAATGGTATCTTTGATAACTGGACCCACTCTGATAGGTAAGACAATGGTGCCTTTAGAAGATCTTTCTTGTTCATCATAGGCCTTGATGGTTATTTTCTTTCTAGGATCAATAGCCAATTCTGAAAATCCCAATTGTGTGATCAAGCTATAAGAACAAATGTTTAGGCCAGCGCCCCCATCTATCAACACATGTTTGACTCTACGGTTCTGGATCAAGACTTCTATATGAAAAGGTTGATTATGTGGGTGACTCAAGGAGTTGTCATCTTCCTCTGAAAAGGAGATATATTGCGGAGATGTAAGATGTCCAACCATAGTCTGGAACCTATCTAAATCAAGGTCATCAGGAACATTGGAACTGAGCAAAGCTTTATTGAGAATGGCACTATGAGCTGGAGATATTCGAAGCAACTCAAACATGGAGATTTTTGCATTAGTGTGCTGGAGTTGTTGAACAATGCTATAAGATGTAGGCCTTGTATCCTTTGGATTGGAAGATTTGGAAGTAGCCTTCTATTTAGAAGCAGATGAAAGATTGAAGGGCACCTTAAGGACATTTGATGAATCTGGGATTTGTCCTTTCAGATGCATTTGAGCTTGTGATCAAGTAACTGTGTTAGCTGAGGAATGATTTCTATCTCTTCATACAATTGTGATGACACTGCAACTTTCAGAGAGACATGGTTCAACCATATTAATGACAACATTATTTCCAAGGTGGGCATAGTTGACTTTTGCCCCCATATTAGGCTGAGAAGTTGAAACTTCTTGACCATGTTTCAGAAATGGTTCTGTGAATGTTGTATGATCGTTATTTCTCATGGGATTGTCAATTGTGATGTCTCCACTATCGATCAGATCTTGAATGGTATGTTTCAAGTGATAGCAACTACTAGTTTTGTGACCTTTACTCTGATGGAAATCATAGAATTCATTTTCCTTCCACCATATCGGTTTGGTTCCTGAGCATTCGATCGAATTGGTGGTAAAGAGATGATGTTATCAGCTAGAAGAGTTTTCATAACTGATTCTAAAGACTCTCCTAGAGGAGTAAATTTTTTATGTTTATCCCATTTTTTGAATTCTGACTTCCTTTGAGATGGTTGAGAAGAATTTTGTTCTAAAGCTTTAATGGCTTGAGTACTGAGAGTGAGATTGTAGGCTGGTGCCTTTGATGGGGCACGGATAGTGTCAACAATGCCATCCGTGATGATGCCTTTGTTCTTGTTCCAATTTTTGCTCTGGTCTTTAGAACTAGATCCTGACTCGTACTTGTCTTTTTGAAGTGTGATTTCTCCTTTTTTCACAAGCACTTTTTTTATTTTGATAGCATTATCCACCATCTTATCAAAAGATGTATGATCTTGCATTTGTAGAGGATAATTGATTTCTGGAACAAGGTTGTTGATGAAGATTTCCAATTTTTCTATTTCTGGAATAGGTCTGGCATATAGAGAGAACTTCTTCCTCCATCTCTTGAGAAATGTTAGGAATGGTTCCCCTGGGTATTGTTTGAGATTATAGATATCGATCATGGTGACTGGGTGCTGAATATTGTAGGAGTATTGTTGATAAAACAATTTGACCAACTCCTCAAAAGTTTTGATAGTAGAAGGCAATTTTGAAAACCAATGAATGGATGCTCCCCCTAGAGATCGAGGGAAGAGGTGCATAAGGTAGGTTGGTTCATGCATGAACTCCATTGATTGTGTACAAAATTCCCTGACATCATCTTGAGAGTCAGAGTGCCCATCATATTTGTCATACTTTGGCATCTCCACACTTTTTGGAAATGGTGGCATGTACAAGTCTTTGTCAAATGGAAAAGGACATAGAGCCTGCATGGAGAACTCTTTAGGTTCCTTCTCTTTCTTGAGATTGTTAAGTTCAACTTGTATAGCATGCATTTTTTTCGTCATAGCCATGAGTGGATTCTCTTCCTCATGCGTAATGATGGCTTCAACATTAAAGTTGGGAGGAAGTTTAGCTCCTTGATGAGCTAATCGTAAAAAGTATGCTTCTCTATCTTCTTTCAAGAAATGCTTCATCATTCATTTGAAGTTATCATCATTTTGATATTGAGCAATTTCTTCAGGTGTGGGTTCATGATCTACACCATGTTGAGATTGAGCTCTTTGAGAGCCAAAATTTGTCCCTACTTGAGACATGGTAGGAGTTTGTGGACTCCTTGGATTAGATTGATGAGGGGTATGTTGAGTACCTCCATGACTTGATGGAGGAGGTATGTAACCAGATTTCAATCGATAGTTGCCAAGACCATCATCCTCCTAAAGACCAGAATTGATGAGTTGCTTAAGAGTTGGAGTTTGGAGAGTGGTGATAGATTTCTTGTGAGAGGAAGCTCTAGTCTCCACCATTCACCTCAAGGGAAACAAAAGGATAAGATCTAGATAATCGAAGAATGAATTGAATCAAGATGATTAGATGATGCAACCTTGTCAAGGTTTGATTGATTTGAAGATTTGATTAGACATGGATGAAGGATACTATGCCTTGGATGTATGGGTAGGTTCCCAAAAGATAGCGGACAAAATATCACAACACTTAGTCATTTTGATGATTGATTGAAGATTGATAGTTATGACAAGGTTTTCACAGAGGATGATAAAGACTCAAATCGATTAAATAGAAGGCTGAATCAAATTCAAAAGGCCACTTTAGGAAAATGATTGGACTCTTAATAGCTACTGCTCTATTCCTGACATAGTGATTCGTTTGACAGATTCTAAAATTACGTTGAAAAAGCTAAATATTTGGCAATTTTGACAATTTTCTGACAACTTTCAAAAATTCCCCAAATGACACTCTGCAGACTCGTACGACAGTGGGTGTCATGTGAAATGATAGTTGCAAAACTCGTATGATAGTTGCAAGCAAGATTTTGACTTTTAGAATTTTTTGGCATCAAAACTCGTACGACACTAGGTGGGTTATCATACGACAGTTGGGTAGCAATGAAACGACAGTTGAAAATCTCATACGACAATTGCAAGATTTTGACTTTGAGAATTTGCTGGCATGGAAACTTGTACGACACTGGGTACTCAATCATACGACAGATGGGTTGTAATGAAACAACACTTGATGGAAACTCGTATGACTTTCTGACCTCCTGAGATGACTTTTGACTCCAAAAAAGGATTTTACTTTAGATTTTGCAAATTTTGAGTTTTCAGATTTGAATTGTTTGCAAATTTCAATGTCCAGATTTGAGGATTGTAATAGATTTGTTCGTTTTCAATAACCAGATAGATAAACAAGCATGAAAATAGCAAGCAAGTGATTTCAAGCATGTCTGAAAACAATGAAAAAGGGAAAAAGCAACCTTGTGCATGAACAATCAAGTGACTTATTCATTCTAATCCTTAGAAGCGCTAATTGTGTAAGTTCCAAAAATGTTTTGCAATAACGCACATATACCCTATAAAATGAAAATTTGGCCTCACTAGGGTTTTTAGTAATGGTTTGACTCTACAACTTTTATGATCCAAAGGGGTGAACTCCAATCCCAGTGCACCAGGGTTTTGACACAGTCTAAGAACTTAATCTTCAGGAGCTACTAGGGAGATCTAACAACCCAACAATGAACCATACCCGTGGAGATTTCTTCCACAAGGACATTTATATAACAGCTGTCACTACCACGGTGAAAATGGCTATTACCGCTTGAGGTTCCATTAACGTAGTTTTCCCTATGAAGGGATTGTTCACTATGGTTAACCCTTTCTAAAGGTGACTCACAATAGTATACCACAAGGGGACTTGGCTCCAGATCCAAGGTTTTGATGCCTCTTCACTTTTAACCCAAACAAAGCAAGCAGATTAATCTGACATGCTAAGACAAAGTTTTGCTTCACCAAGGTCTATGATGTCAACTCCACGTGATCTATCAACCTCTCCGGGGAGAGAATGTATCAATCAATAAGAGAAGGCGCACTAACCAATTTTGATTCACCAAAGCTTGTGATGTCAACCCCACATGATCTATCAACCTCTCCTGGGAGAGAATGTATCGATCAATAAGAGAAGATGCACTAACTAAGTTGAATGTGAAATGCACTAAGTATCCTCCCTACCTACAAGGATTCTGTCATCAAGAAGGATTTCACTGTGAATCCAATCTCTCAAGAATCACGAATAGTGTTCATAGGGCCTAATTACTATGTGAGCACAGATGTATGTTTCCAAAAAGAAAATCTACCAAAAGTACCCAAAAAGCAGAAAGAGGAACACTTAACGCTTAAAGAAAATATTAGATGAGTCCACAAGGTGGAACACTTAACACCTCACACAAGCTGAAAATGAGTCCCTAACTTAGAAAACAAGTGAGTTCCTAAAAGCACAAAAGGGTTGCCAAGTGGAACACTTAATGCTTCTGTCCTGTTGACCCCTCCCCTTTATGGCATTGAGATTGCAACCACGGGGTGGAATGAGGGGCCGGCGGATTTGCGAGTCCAATAACCCAAGATAGCAATCAAGATCAATCACAAGTATTTGAGACTACTTAATGAATCCTTAAGAGGTCACAACCTAGTATCAATTATGCAAGTGTGTAAATCAAAAGCATGAAAAGAACCACCCAAGCTAAACACACGAGAGATTTATTTTAAGCCCCAAATCAAAATATTATCAGCACAAGTGGAATACTTGAGATCCTCACAATGCGCTTAGTAGATCTTTACCTAATTTTGAGCAATTCTTGCACTTTTTCCAATCAAAACCAGCAGAAATCAATCAGAAATAGTAAATTTCAATTGTTAGGGTTAGCTATTAGTCAAAATCCAGAAATCAAATCTGACAAACTACCTATAAAAATGAAACGACAATCAAAATCTGGTACCGAAACTCGTACGACACTAGGTCTGTTACCAGACGATAGTTGAAACCTAATGCTGAAACTCGTACGACACTGGGTCTATTACTAGATGACAATCCAGAAACTTGTACGACACTCGGTGTCTAATGAAATGACAATCCAGCCTCCAAATGACAGTGGGTGCCTGATGAAATGACACTCGATCAACTGCCGTACGACAATGGGTTCAAAATCATATGACTTTTGTTAGAAACTCGTACGAAGATTGTACAGACAAAAAATAAAAATTGTATTTTTGCACAAAAATCGAGGAGAAAAAGATAGAAATTGATAGAATTGAATTGGAAACCCATTTAAGGGCCCCACGGTGGGCGCCAAAAATGTGTGTGTGAAAATTGTACCTAATCTATAGACACAACACTTCAGTAAAACATTAGAGGTTAGCTATAATCAAATCATGCAAAATTGAAATCTAATTTAACCAAGCGATTTACTGCCTTCTAATAGGTGCGAGATTAATGTTCTCAGATTGCTATTGAGATCAGTGACCTAGATGACACCTAAATGAAGGATTTGAATGCAATTGATCTAGATATGAATTGAATGCAATTAATCTATTTTTATTTTTTTTCTATGCAATAATATGATGAAAACTGATATGAATCTATGCTATGAAAACTGATATGAAATCTATCTAACAATGATATGAAATATGAATCTAAATGAATGCAAAACAAGATTGATCTCACAAAGGTGTTGATTCGCAAGAGCTTTGATTTTCCCAATTCCAATTCTCCAGCGTGATTGTGAAAATTTGTGGATGAATTATGAAGAGCTGAGCCTTGGTTTTATAGAAATCCAGGGCTTTGGAGGTGCATGAGAAAAAGCCATAAATCACTCAAACAACTCAGGTTGATTTTTGAGTTATTTTTAAATAATAGATAATTAAGTCACAAAAACATGCAAAAGCTAAGTTTAACTCAAAATAGAGTTTAGCTTTAATTGATAATTGATAGTTGTCTGCTTTTATGATTGTGCATGTTTTATTTATGAATTAATTTAATAATAAAGTGATTTATTTCCAACTTAACTGCTTTTAAAAATAAAATAATTGATTTATGGGTTAATCAATCATTTAATCAAACTTTTATTAAAAACTATATTATTAAATAATGACAACTTGCTTTAATTAATTAAATAAGAATTTAATCAATTATTCATAAGATTCAAAATTTAAATAATATAATTAATAATAGATAGAATTAAATTTAATTAAATAATTAAGTGGCAAATATTAAATCTAATTAATTAAATATGAAAATATTCAATTAATCAAACTTAGGATAAATGTGATTTATTGCCAAATAATTATTAAATCAAAGATAATTAAGATAATTAGGAATATTGCTAGGAATATTCCCCGATGCAGAATTTAAGATAATCAATTAGGATTCGATGATGTGCAAATGTGCCTTAGGTTAGGACTTTGATGTCGATTTCGTTCGAATTGTTGATATAGAAGATTAATGAACTTATAGCCCATTTTTGGGGTATTACAACTACAACTGATTTGGAATCTGATTGAAGAATCTGTGATTACAAGACCACTGAGGAGTTGCTGATTAGATATGTAATATGATTAAATCAGTATTATGTTGTCATTGATGTCAACTAGTTTGACAACACTTATCTTTTAAGTTACTATACCGACACATCTAAGGAAAGGTGAAAAAGATGAAGAACAGAGAAATCTACATGAGGAAAGATGTACATGACAAATGAGGATAAGGAACACATTGAGTAACTTGTTGGCAAGTCTATGACTTGATGATATTGACTTTATTATGTTGCATTCATCTATGATGAAGTATAGAGCTAAAAGACACAAAGCAGTGTTGTCGGTAAATGAAGCATTTTTAGTATACACCAACGAAGTGTAGTGTATACCAATCACAGTATTAATTGAGCTGTGTTCATCGACGCATTTCTTTGTTAACCGAGTGGAACAGAATGAATCAAATGATTAGTTTAACTGATAGGATTGATGATCTGGCAAGTGTATAACATCGAGGTAACATATAATGTTTGTTACAAAGATCGACGGTTGACAAAATTCAAGAAAGATCTAACAAAGAAGATTGAAATGTGTTATTGACACAAGTACCAAGAAATTTTGAAGCGACAAAATCTATGAATGTGGTTAAGCAAAAAAATTTGATGGTGGAGAAGAAAATAATTTACTAGTCTATATAAGAGAACAGATTTTCTTTAGTAAAATGTCAGAAGAAGAAGAAGCTGCAGGACTATTGTGTGAATAGTTACCGAGCTACAAAGAGCAATTACCGATGGACAATAAGTTGATATAGTATTGAAACTAAAGTGAAATATTGGTTAGAAGGATTTGTATGGACTGAATATTGATTTGTAATCTACAATTGAAGTTGTATTAAGTCAGATCATTTATTGTTACACATTTAACCATTGTATAGAGTTTAAATCTCTTAACTAAGTGGACTCTAAAAGTCTTATGATGTATCATTCATAGAATGAACATTGTTATCCTGTCAACCTATAGTGAATGCTAGTTGGATGATAACTTCTAGTCTAAAATCCTCTAACAAGGTCACACCTCACAGTGTGTTTGTAACCTTTAACAGGGTTGGGTCTTAACCAACCTCACTTCAAAAGAGTGAATAATTTTGGGTTTCCGGTCCTAGGTGGTTTTCCCTTTACAGGGTTTCCAAGTTAAATCTCTTGTGTTACGTGTTGATTGTGATATTTTTTTGTTATCATACTTTGCATATTTCATGTTAGATTTGATCGGTAAACTGTTACAATTTTAGACTTGTAATCAGTAAAAGCACAGATAGTGAGAGTTATTATTGCTTACCGATGAGCAAAATTTAGAGAAGTTGTTTTGAATTATACATTTTGTTTTGGGACACTGGATAACTGATTCACCCCCCTCTCAGTTATTCTAGCAATTGGTATAAGAGCACTGGTTTCTTGGAATAGAGTTTTAAGGACTTAAGCATAAAGGTCTCAAGATGTATAAGAGGGAAGTACTGAAACTAAACAAAGAGAACTTCGCAGTATGGAAAAACAAAATGAAGTTGCACATATCTAGAATTGGGAACTCAGCACTAGATCTGATGGAAATTGGCTACATACAACTGCCCACTGGTCCCTTAACTATTGATCAACTAAAGGACAAGCATGAACACAATGTTACTATGATGGAACTTGTTGTTTTCTATACCAACGCTGAATTTGAAGATATCAAGAATTGCATGACTACCAAAGGAATGTGGGGTAAGTTAACACAAATTTATAGTGGAGATCTGAATGTCAAAACAGCTCGAGTTGAAAGTCTGATAGGCAGATTTGATGATATGAGAATGAAAGAAGGTGAGAACATTGTCCAATATACAAATAGACTCAAAGAGGTGGTACATGCTATTAGAGCATTTGATGGAGTGATTGATGATGAAACAATGATAAGCAAGATTCTTAGAACTTTGCTACCGGTTTATGCAATCAGGATTTCTGCAATTCATGAAACAAGAGCTACATCCAACCTTACTCTTGACACTCTGATTGGTAAACTTACAACCTTTGAATTAAACAATTTTGATAACAGTGTTGTTCCTTCTGTTGAATCCACCTTCATGTCTTCTTTGAAGATTGGAAATTCTAGCAGGAATAGTAAGAATTGTGATAGTGATGGTGATACCGATGATGATCTTGATGAGCTTGAAGCACTTATGGCCAGAAGATTACCCAAAGGAAGAGGAAGGTATAGAGGTAAGCTACCTTTAGCATGCTTCAATTGTAAAGAAGTCAGTCACATCACTGCTAGATGTCCTCAAAAGAAATATGATGATAGATCCAAAGACCAATCTGAAGGAAGCTATGGGAGAAGAGTCAACAGAGGCTACCGACATTACAATAGAGATAACCGAGATGAAAAAGGAAAAAAGGTATGTTAAATAGCCAAAGATATTGAAACTGAATCTAATTCTAATGATGATATAGAAGTTGTATTTGTTGCTATGAAAGATGATTCAGAAGAGAAAGAGAAACATGAAGAGAAAGCATTGATCTCTAAAGTAAGTAGAAATGATACATGGATCATAGACAGTGGTTGTACACATCATATGACCGGTGATGTAAAAAATTTTGATCATCTTGTTGAATATAATGGAGGATCTATGAGAATGGGAAATGATGCACCTTGTATGGTAAGAGTTAAAGGCTCACTGATGATCAATGATAGACTACAATGTGAAAATGCATACTGGGTAGATGGATTGAACTATAATTTTTTAAGTGTGGCTCAGCTAAATAATTCAGGCCACCGACTGGCTTTTGAGAGCAAAAAGGTGAAGATCTATGATGATGGAGGAAGACTTGTTGAAACTGGTACACAATCTAGAGGTAATCTATTCTATCTTGATATGGATCAGTCTTCTTGTTTGTTAATAAAGGATGAAGATGTTTGGTTGTGGCACAGAAGGTTATGCCATGTGAACTTTGACAACATGATCAAGATTAGTAGAAAGAAAAGAGTTAGAGGATTCCCTAACTTGACAAAACCTGACCATGCCATGTGCCATGAATATCAGAGAGGTAAGATGACAGTCCAGTTTTAAAAGTAAAGACTATTCAACAAAGAAGATACTTGAGTAGGTTCATACCGACCTATGTGTTCCTATGAGAACTTAGAGTTGTTCTGGTGATAGATATTTTATTCTTTTTTTTTATGATTATACTAGACTAATGATTGTCATGTTCCTAAGAGAGAAATCTAAAGCTTTTAAAATGTTTAAATGGTATAAAGCTAAGGTAGAGAAAGAAATTGGAAAGGAAATAAAATGTCTAAGATCTGATAGAGGAGGTGAATTTATCTATGATGAATGTACTAATTTTTGTAATGAGCATGGAATCAAAAGGCATGTTTCTGCACTGAGGACACCTTAGCAAAATGGCATTGCTGAAAGGACGAATAGGTCTATAATTGACTATGCTAGAGCTTTGATGATATAGAAGAATGTTGCCCAAACATATTGGAGGGAATCTGTTAGTACAGCTATGTATGTTCTTAATTGAGTACAACTGAAGAAGGACTCAAACTGAACACCTTATGAACTATGGTTTGCACACAAACCTACTGTAAGTTATTTCAAAATTTTTGGGAGTAAATGCTTTATTTTGAAAGATGAAATAAATGGCAAATTTGATTCTAAAGGAGATGAAGGAATATTTATGGGATATTCCACTACAAGTGAAGCCTACAAATGTTTGAATAAGGTTACAAATAAGATTTTTGAAAGTACTAATGTTCATGTTGATGAGTTTGATGACAAGTACACAAAGGAAAGTACAAGGGAATCAAAAGACTATGGTAGATTCACTTACATTGAACATCCAGAGTATCTACCGACATTGCAAGCAGTGACAACCAGTCAGTAGAGAAATAATGCAGGACAAAAGGCACCACAAACCGATGAACATGAAGAAGCTACCGAGCAAGAGAATGACCTTGAACAAGATGAACAAGAAAGGAGAAATTAATTTTTGGCTAGTTTTGTCAGAAGACATCATCCTGAAAAACAAATTATTGGAGACAGACATGCTGGAATGCAAACTAGAAGCAAAACAAGACAAGGTACATGTCTAATTTGTGAATTCGAACCTAAAACTGTGAAAGTTGCATTAGAGAATTAAGAATGGGTTAATGCAATGAAGGAGGAAATAGAGCAAATAGAAAAGAACAAAACCTAGTCCTTAGTACCCCGACCAAAAGATAAGAATGTTATCGGTACTAAGTGGATATACAGGAATAAATTGAATGAAAATGGTGAAGTCACAAGAAATAAAGCTAGATTGGTATGCAAGGGATATGCACAGGAAGAAGGCATTGACTATGGTGAAACATTTGCACCCGTTGCTAGATTAGAAGGAGTTAGAATGCTACTTGCCTATGCTGCACATAAGAAATTCAAAGTCTATCAAATGGATGTGAAGTCAACATTTTTAAATGGTATACTTGAAGAAGAGGTCTACATTGATTAACCTGAAGGATTTTTTGATCCCGACAATAAAGACATGGTATGTAGATTACATAAAGCTTTATATGGTCTCAAGCAAGCATCGAGAGCATCGTATCAAAGATTGCATACTTATTTGTTAAGTATTGGATTTGTGAGAACAAGTGAAAACATCAATCTGTATGTGAAAGGTGACACTGATAATACTATTATCATTTCTGAAATATTTGTTGATGACATTATCTTTGGAGGCTCAGATCTTGTCTACAAGGCATTTGTTGATGAAATGCAAAAGGAATTTGAAATGTCTATGTTCAGAGAGATTAAGTTCTTTCTCTGATTACAAGTGATTCAACAGAGTGAAGGAATATTTATCACACAATCTAAATATATAAAGGAAGTATTGAAGACATTTAGCATGGAAGATGATAAACCTGTAGGAACACCGATGGCTACTAGATGAAAATTGACAAAGGAGGATGAAACTACTGAGGTAAATTAGACACTTTACCGATCCATGATTGGTAAGTTAATTTACGTAGTTCATAGTAGGCCAGATATAGCACATGTTGTGGGTATAGTTGCAAGATTCTCTGCTAATCCTAGAGATTCACACATGATAGCTACAAAAAGGATCTTAAGATACTTGAAGAAAATAGAGAATCATGGATTATGGTATCCTAAGGAAGGGAAGTTTGAATTGAAAGTTTACACTGATGCTGATTGGGCTAGAAATTTGGATGATAGAAAAAGCACCACCGGAGGAGCATTTTTCTTTGGTGAAAGACTTGTAACCTAGACAAGTAAAAAGTAGGCTTGTATTTCTCAATCTACAGTAGAAGTAGAATATGTTGCTACTGCTACTAATTGTTCAAACATTGCATACATCAAGCAAGTGTTGGAAGGAATGAATGAGGTAATCACTGACCCAGTGATTATATATAGTGATAACACTAGTGCTATTAATATTTCAAAGAATCTTGTGATGCACTCTAAGACAAAGCATATATCTATTAAGTATCATTACTTAAGAGAACAAGTGCAAGAGAAGCAAGTGAAGTTAGACTTTGTTACATCAAAAGAACAAGTTGCCGATATTTTTACAAAGCCTCTACCAAAGGACACATTTGAATACTTGAGGACTAGACTTGGGGTCCATCCCCTGTCTATCGATCACTAAGGTGATTTGGTTGTTGCATCAGCCTACTTTTATCAGAAGATCAATCATATTGATGCAACATAGTTCATAGTTTGAATCATGTTCAAGGTTCTGATTAAGTTTGAGAACTTGAACCGATTGGGATATCAGTATTTAGAGATACAGAGGAAGACAAAATTTGTTGTTTATTTGTTTCTTTGGCATTGTTGTCAAAGGGAGAGATAAACAATATGAAATTAAAAGGGGAGAGACAAAGAGGATATGAAAAGGAACAAGCATCGATGAGAATTATCTAAGGGAGAGACAATCTGAATGAGACAGAGTATTGAAGATCAGTTATAGAGAACAGATGCAAGAACAAGAGAACTGAAAAGATCACAACTGCAGAATGGTAAAGTTGTATTATTTGATGCTGGTTTAGTAACGTAGTGATTAAACATATTAATTCTATTTGACTTACAACATTTGTTCACAAAGTTGTAGAATGTATGTTTGGTATGTGTATGGTACATTTCATATTACTTGAGTTGCCATCAATGCCAAAGGGAGAGATTGTTGGACTACAACTGATTTGAAATCTGATTGAAGAATCTATGATTACAAGATCACTGAGGAGTTGCTGATTAGATATGTAATATGATTAAATCAGTATTATATTGTCATTGATGTCAACTAGTTTGACAACACTTATCTTGTAAGTTACTATACTGACACATCTGAGGAAAGGTGAAAAAGATGAAGAACAGAGAAATCTACATGAGGAAAGATGTACATGATAGATGAGGATAATGAACACATTGAGTAACTTGTTGATGAGTCAATGACTTGATGATATTGACTTTATTATGTTGCATTCATCTATGATGAAGTATAGAGCTGAAAGACACAAAGCAGTGTTGTCAGTAAATGAAGCATTTCTAGTATACACCAACGAAGTGTAGTGTATACCGATCATAGTATTAACTAAGTTGTGTTCACTGATGCATTTCTTTGTTAACCAAGCAGAATAGAATGAATCACACGATTAGTTTAACCGATAGGATTGATGAGCTAGCAAGTGTATAACATTGAGGTAACAGATAATGTTTGTTACAAAGATCAACGGTTGACAAAATTCAAGAAAGATCTAATGGAGAAGATTGAAACGTGTTATTAACACAAGTACTGAGAAAGTTTGAAGTGAAAAAATCTATGAATGTGGTTAAGCGGAAAAATTTGATGGTGGAGAAGAAAATGATTTACTAGTCTATATAAGAGAACAGATTTTCTTTAGTAAAATGCCGGAAGAAGAAGAAGCTGTAGGATTATCACGTGAACAAGCTTTCATGCATTCTGATCATGTAATACCCCAAAAATGGGCTATAAGTTCATTAACCTCCTACATCTACAAATTGAACGAAATCAACATCGAAGTCCTAATCTAAGGCACATCTGCACATCATCGAATCCTAATTGATTATCTTAAATTTTGCATTGAAGAATATTCCTAAATTATCTTAATTATCTTTAATTTAATGATTATTTGGCGATAAATCACATTTATCCTAAGTTTGATTAATTGAATATTTTCATATTTAATTAATTAGATTTAATATTTGCCACTTAATTGTTTAATTAAATTTAATTCTATCTATTATTAATTATATTATTTAATTTTGACAATAAATCCAATATCCTATGAATAATTGATTAAATTCTTATTTAATTGATTAAAGCAAGTTGTCATTATTTAATAATATAGTTTTTAATAAAAGTTTGATAAATAGTTAATTAACCAATAAATTAATTATTTATTTTCAAAAATCAAGTTGAGTTGAGGATAAATCATTTTATTTATTTATTTAATTCTTAATTATTATGCACATTCAAAAGAAACAGTTAAACTCCAAATCAGAAAATCAATGCAAGTTATTGACTTTTTGGAACTCAACATCCTTTTGAATTTCAAAAAGCTGATCTAAACTCTAATTTGAGCTAAAAAGCTATTTTTGCATGTTTTTGTATGATTTTTGAGAATTAACTATCTTTCATGATCAGATAACTCAAAAATCAAGATGAGCTAATTTGAGTGATTTATGGCTTTTTCCCATGCACCTCCAAAGCCCTAGATTTCTATAAATTAAGGCTTCAGCTCATCCCAAATCATCTCACAAATTGCAAACTTACTCTACAAGAATCATAGCATATCAGATTTGGAGAATTTGCACAATTGGAGCTTGAAAGATAAATTTGAGGATTCGAAGCTTTGTGAGATCAATTTCAAATTCATAGCTTTCATATTATTGTTAGAATCTTCATTCTCATATCATATCATTTCTAGATTAGCATTGCATATCAATTTTCATATTAGCATAGATTCATATCAGTTTTTATCATTCTTATTGCATAGAAAATATCAAAAATATAGATTAATTGCATTCATATTTCATATCTAGATCAATTGCATTCAAATCTTTTGTTTAGGTGTCATCTAGGTCACTGATCTCGATAACAATCTAAGAAAATTAATCTTGCACCTACTAGAAGGCAGTAAATTGCTTGGTTAAATTAGATTTTAATTTTGCACGATTTTGATTATAGCTAACCTCTAATGTTTTACTGAAGTGTTATGTTTACAGATCAGGTACAATTTTCACACACACATTTTTGGCACCCACCGTGGGGCCCTAAAATGGGTTTCCCTTCATTTCTATCAATTTTCTATCTTTTGAGGATAAGGGTTTCAAGGGTTTCAAAACTGTCCGTACACTGCGATTTTTATCATTCTGTCTGTACTTCCGTACATCTCTGTATGAATTATCGCGTGAGATTTCACACTATGTCACGCGAGATTTCACACTGTGTCGCATGAAATTTCACTGGTATCATTATTTTTTTGTGTGCGAAAAATCACTTTCTCACATGAGACTGTACTTCCTCCCACGGGACCGCATCCTAACTCACACGAGATTTCATCCTTTGTCACACAAAATAGTGTTTCCTCACGTGGGACCGCATCCTGACTCACGTGAGATTTCATCCTTTATCACGCGAAATAGTGTTTCCTCACGCGGGACCGCATCCTGACTCGCGCGAGATTTCATCCTTTGTCATGCGAAATAGTGTTTCCTCGCATGGGACTGCATCCTGCCTTGTGCGAGATTTTTCTACAGAGGCATAGAATTCACATATTTGTACTTTCAAATTATTGATTTCTAATGCTTACAGTTTGCTGTTGATTTGTCTTGATTTTGTACTTTCAGACGTGTGCTAAATTCTAGATTGCAGAGTGTTGGACCTAAGGTATTCTCCTTCATCTATTAACATTTCAATTTGGACTTAAAATAAATCTCTTATGTGTCAAGTTTGTGTGCATCTTTTCATGCTTTTGATCTATTTTTACACACTTGCATAATTAATACTAGGTTGTGACCCCTTAAGGATTCATTAAGTAGTCTTAGAATACTTGTGATTGATCTTGATTGCTATCTTGGGTTATTGGACTCGCTAATCTGTTGGCTCCTCATTTCTGCCCCGTGGTTGCAATCTCAGCGCCATAAAGGGGAGGGGTTAATAGGACAGAAGCGTTAAGTGTTCCACTTGGAACCCTTTTGTGCTTTTAGGAACTCACTTATTTTCTAAGTTGGGGACTCATTTTCAGCTTGTGTGAGGTGTTAAGTTTTCCACCTTATGGACTCATCTCATATTCACTTTAAGCATTAAGTGTTCCTCTTTCTTCTTTTTGGGTACTTTTGGTAGATTTGCTTTTGGAAACATACATCTGTGCTCACATAGTAATTAGGCCCTATGAACACTATTCGTGATTCTTGAGAGATTGGATTCCCAATGAAATCCTTCTTGACGATAGAATCCTCATAGGTAGGGAGGATACTTAGTGCGTTTCACATTCAACTTGGTTAGTGTGTCTTCTCTTATTGATCGATACATTCTCTTTTAGGAGAGGTTGATAGATCACGTGGGGTTGACATCACAAGCTTTGGTGAATCAAAATTGGTTAGTGTGTCTTCCCTTATTGATTGATACATTCTCTCTCCGAAGGGGTTGATAGATCACGTGGGGTTGATATCATAGACCTTGGTGAAGAAAAACTTTGTCTTAGCGTGTCAGATTAATCTGCTTGCTTTGTTTGGCTTAAAAGTGAAAAGGTGTCAAAAACCTTGGATCTGGAGCCAAGTCCCCTTGTGGTATACTATTGTGAGTCATCTTTAGAGAGGGTTAATCGTAGCGGACAATCCCTTCACAAGGAAAACTGCGTTGATGGAACCTCAAGCGGTAATAGCCATTTTCACCATGGTAGTGACAGCCGCTATATAAATGTCCTTGTGGAAGAAATCTCCACAGGTATGGTTCATTATTGGGTTGTCAGATCTCCCTAGAAGCTCTTGAAGATTAAGTTCTTGGATTGTGTCAAAACCCTGGTGCACCAGGATTGGAGTTCACCCCTTTAGATCATAAAAGTTGCAGAGTCAAACCATTACAAAAAACCCTAACGAGGCCAAATTTTCATTTTATAGGTTATATGTGCATTATTGCAAAATATTTTTGGAACATACACAATTAGCGCTTCTGAGGATTAGAATGAATAAGTCACTTGATTGTTCATGCGCAAGGTTGCTTTTGCCCTTGTTCATTGTTTTCAGACATGCTTGAAATCACTTGCTTGCTATTTTGCATGCTTGTTTATCTATCTAGTTATTGAAAACGGACAAACCTGTTACAATCCTCAAATCTAGACATTGAAATTTGCAAACAATCCGAATCTGAAAACTCAAAATTTGCAAAATTTAAAGTAAAATCCTTTTCTGGAGTCAAAATTCATCTCAGGAAGTCAGAAAGTCATACGAGTTTCTATCAAGTGTCATTTCCTTCCTGCCCATCTGTCGTATGATTGAGTACCCAGTGTCATATGAGTCTTTCTGCCAGTCAAAATTCCAAAAGTCAAATCCTGCTAGCAACTGTCGTATGAGTTTTTCAACTGTCATTTCATTACATACCCACTGTCGTATGAGTCTGTAGAAAGTCATTTGGGAAATTTTTGAAAGTTGTCAGAATTGCCAGGTATTTAGCTTTTTTAGCCTATTTCCAGAATCTATCGAACAAATCACTATGTCAAGAACAGAGCAATAGCTATTGAGAATCAGTACACATGTCTCAAAGAATCAGTACACGAGGAAGAAGCTCTAATCACCGCTATGATGAAGCAGCTGCAAGCTATGCAAATTGAACTTGATAAACTTGAAAAAGAGAAGGAACCCAAGGAGTTCTCCATGGAGGCTCTATGTCCTTTTCCATTTGACAAAGACTTGTACATGTCACCATGCCCTCAGACAAAATATGAGCAACGTGACAACCCTTATGATACCTCTTTCATGGAGAGTGACACACCCATCTTTGAAGACTTTGGAGACTATGATGACTATGATGATAGACAATGTAATAATACCTATGACACCTCTGTTCCTAAAAGTCCTCCTCATCATGTGTTCTTACTTACTACAAATGGGCCATCACATTGGATAGATCATGATGGTGAGCCATATGATTCTGATTTTGAAAGAGATTTTGATGGTTTTTGTGGACAATACCTTGATTATGATCCATCTACTACTGCTGAGGACTATAAAATACATCGTGCTAACTTGAAGCATCAATATTATAAGAATCCTTCTCCTAAAGACTCTCCTAAAAATAAAGATTATCTTCTCAAGCAAGGTCATGTTAATGTTGAACCTTTGTCTTGTGATGGTTCCCTTCCATCCCCTACTTCCTCCAATACCCATACATTTCCTAAAGCTTCCGAGTCTTTCAAATCTTTCACAGAACCTTCATCCAACACAAGCCCTGATACTTTTCATATGGTTCCCTATAGTTATCCCCCAGGGCTACCTCTTAAAGATACTCAAGTTAACCTTCACTTGGCTGCAAATACTAAACCTAAAGAGCCTATGCCTTCATATGCTACAATGCCTACTTCAACTAGTCCTCCACCATCTCTTCCAAAGTCTTCCATACAATCCCAACATGCTTCCTTGTCCTTAGAAGTGGCTCCATGTCAAGAGGACTCCAGAAATGATAAAGAAAAAAACATAAAGAAAGATCAAGATCAAGAACCCTCCATGTCATCCACTCCTTTTCACAATGTCTCTTATCTGCCTCAGGGTTCTTTTGATCCTACAGCCCCTTTTTCATGCATTCAACCATGTCTTAAGTCTTCTCCTAAGCAAGATCAAGCTACTACTTACACCATTGAGCTTATTGACAATCAAAATGACCTTACTACACTTGCGCTTTCCAAAGATGATACTTCCATTAAGGTTGGTAAAAATGGTGTTGTTACTTCCGATGTTAAGCCTATTGAAAATCAAGAAAAAAATTATGCACTTATGCTATCCAAAGATCCTTGTCAAGATCAAAGTCTTCCATCTTCTTGTTCTACCACTCCATGTTCGCTTCCAATTTCTACTCTTCCTAAGTCTTTGCAAGCTTTGAACAATCCTATCAAAGAAGGTGCTCATATTCAAGATGTCCAAAATTCTATTGAAAATTCTAATGCTCACTCTAAAGATGCTGATATCCTTGGTTGTCATATAGATGTTGATGAACTTATTGATTATCCTTTTGCGTCTTCCATTTCCATCCTTGGACCTCTTCCACCACTACTAAGGGCTTCACATCTACCTTCTATCTTGGGTCCTTATGTCCCTTCACTTTCCCCTCCTAAATCTCCTAATTCGCCATCCATCTTGGGTCCTTACATCTCTTCATCTCCCATCTTTCCTCAAGATCAACATAGATGCATACTCTTGAATCCTTTTTATCCACCCACCCATCTAAACCAGTCATATGCTCCTTCCTCTTCCACAAGTCTCAAGTTTTTTGGAAGTAACTTGAATGTTCAATACAAGAAAAATAAGCAATACAAGAATCCATCAAAAAGAGAAGATCACCATGTCTCCTCTATACGACATGGAGGCATAAAGTCAAAAGAGATATCTAAGAAAAAAACTACAAGACAAGTATGGGTTCCAAAATCCATAATTGAAGATATTCTCTCCAAATCATCAAAAGGAAATAAAAATCCTATGGCTTTATGGATTCCAAAGTATCTCTTGAAAGAGTCTGGTGTTGAGCAAAAAGTGAAATTGACATTCAAGCTTCCAAAGGCTTCCACTTCATTTCCCTCCAAAAATATTCTTTCATTCCATGCGCCTAAACCGCAACCTCTGCTATCCATTCACCATATTCCTTCACGTATTCCTTCATTCATGATTCCTCCACCCTCTCACCATCCTTCAAGGTATGTGTTGATATTGATCTTGCCTTCCTTTCCACCTACCCTTTTACAATCTTTCCATGCATTATCCTTCTACCTTCTATCATTTTTCCTCATTTTCCTATTCCTCCTATCTTCCAACCTCACTCGCTTTACATAAAACCTTATCCTCCATTTTTACCTTCCATCTCCCTTTCCCTATCAGCATCTTTGAGCGTATCATTTTGAATCCTTGGCATATCATGGTTTATCCTTTCAAGGAGCATTATCTAAAAAGCTTGCCTTCTTCCAAAAAGAGAAATGAAGAAAAAAAAAAAAATTGAAAATGTGCCTTGGTGAAAACCTAGAAATAGGTGCCTTGGTAGCAAAAGTAAAGAGAAATAAATTCATCCTATGGTGAAAACCACTCTCTTGTGGCACCTTGGATAAGTACCATGATGAAAACCTGGTAATCAGGTGTCATGCATAGTTCTTCTACATATTTCATCTATTTCATCTTCTCTCTTTGATCTTGACAATGTTGATCTATACATGAACATTTGGCTATTTTGTGAGTTGTCTTATGATGATCTTGCTTTCATTCCTTCCATGTTTAGCCTTCATATCCATCTTCCTCTATTCATTTTCACCTATCAGTATCCTTTTCCCCTTTGGTCTTGATCTTAAAAAAAAGAAAGAGTAAAACACAATGCTATGAAGCCTCTTGACATGTCTACTCCTTTGGACTGCATCCTTTCCTACTCTGGCATTACGCTTTTGTGACTTATCCTATGCTGGCCTTTCATTGCTTGTCCAAATGCGCTTTACATGACAATTTTTCCCTAGCTTGAGTATTCTTGAAGAGTTTTCCCTTGAGGATTTCTTCCCTTCATTAGTTTTCATTCTCTTGTCTTCCATCTCTTCCACCAGCTTGCCAATCCCTCTTGTTCTCCACCTTGCTAGACATTGGGACCGCATGATATGATCTTGCTTGGGAGTTTGCAATGGAAAAAGATGCTATCAAGTATACCAAGTATCAGAGCAAGTATCAGAACCAATATCAGAACCAATATCAGAACCAGTATCAGAACTAGTATTAGAACTAGTATCAGAACCAATATCAGGATAAGTATCAAAACCAGTATCAAAACCAGTATCAGAACAAGTATCAGAACTAGTATCAAAACTAGTATCAAAACAATTATCATAATCAGTATCAGAATTAGTATCAGAACCAATATCAAAACAAGTATCAGAATTAGTATTAGAAAAAGTATCAGAATGCCTACTGGGGCTACACCTTTCACTTTAGTTTATGGGTATGAAGCGGTACTGCCTATTGAGGTTGAAATCCCATCACTAAGAATCAGAATGCATGGTCTAGTAACTAATGATGACTACAGAGTGTCTAAGTTGCAAGAACTTGAACTACTAGATGAGTGCAAACAAGCAGCGTATGATCATCTCAGAGTATATCAGAAGAGAATGTCTAGAGGCTACAACAAGAAAGTCAGACACAGAGAATTTCAGGTTGGTGATCTAGTCTTGAGAGAAAATCCTAAAAATTAATCCCATCGAGAACGCAAGGGGAAGTTTGAACCCAATTGGTTGGGTCCCTTTGTTATCACTGCTACTTTTGGCTCTGGTACCTATCAACTCTCAATGACTGAAGGAGAACAACTCTGAGAACCAATCAACGTTCTCCATCTGAAGAAATTCTACACCTAAGGCATTCAGTCTATGGTAAAATATCTTAAAAAATCCTAAAAATCAGAAAAAGTCCTAATGAACATCTTGGTGAAAACCTAGCAATAGGCACCTTGATGATTCACAAAAAAATAAAAAAAATAAAAAATTTGAAAAAATTTGAAAAAATTGAAAAAAAAAAAAAGAGTGCCTTGGTGAAAACCTGGAAACAAGCGCCTTGGTAGAAAAAATAGAATCTCTGCCAAGATAATGAAAACCTGGCAAATGGGCACCACTTGTTAAAAATGCTCCATCTATTAGCACAATCTTGATCTTTCCCAACTTTCAGTCTTGCTTTAGTTTGTACATATCTCTCGGTTTGTTTCGACATTTCCAGTTTTCAATAAGTCAGTCTGTACACCAATCGGCTCAAGTGTCTGTATCCTATCAATGTTTAACACTTGGGGGAAATCAATGTCATATCCTATGGTCTCCCATGTATCTTAGATGGATCATATCTAGTCAGAGTCCTTTGAAGCTTCATGTGAGTCAATCAGTCAGTCTTGTCTCCAGAAAGGATTTTGCATCTACAACAACGCAATCAAACATCAAAACTCAACTGAAAACAATCTATGCTTTTTACATGCTTTTATCTCCTTGTATGCTTACTGATTCGCATTGAGATTTTTGCATATTGTGTCCCTTTGAGCTCTTCGATGATGTTCTTTATAGGATTTAGAGAGTGATGACTAGGGGCATAATCTTTTCTTTGTTTTCTGCTTGTATGTGAAAATCTAACAACTTTGGAAATTCCGGATTGAAATTGTGTCCGACTATAAGAGCCTCTATCTCGAATTGGATGGCCATGCATACCTCGACCATTGATACCCAGACAATTCAAGGAATTTTGATCTAACTATTATCTTTTTGAGTAAGTTCTTTCTCCTACTGTGGAACGCGATCTTGCCTAAGGATGTGAACGATAAAGGGTCACTATGGGTAATTCACATTGGATTTAGAATGATCTCTTGACTGTTTGATGTGTTTGCAATGCAAGGTGTATTCAGGTCATCATGACGTTTATGTTTTGATGCTTATACAAATTGCTATATCAAAATGGACATGATATTCAGGTCATCCTGGTGTTTGTGCCTTGATGCTTATATCTAATCTGACATTCTGAAAATAAAATCAATATTCATATATCTATGGTTGTTGACCAGTGGGTGTTGTATTGATTCTTGCGCATACAAATTGATATTCATATGTCTATGGTTTCATAGCTAGTGGGCATTGTATTGATTTATCCAGTTACCAAAAAGTTCAATGATGATAACAAATCGACATATGATCAATGACTAGGTCCTAGGTCTTAGGTTGCATGTCTCATTGCATTTTGCATGTTGCATGATCTCACAATGGCTAAACGAACTTCAATGCTTAAACAATTCTCCACTCGCATCTTCAAGTCTAACAAGAGGTAAATCTCACATGAAGGTTCCTCCAATGAAATAGCAAGTAGAATCCTTTTTCGGGATCAAAATTCAAATCTGAGATCATTCATATTATTAACTGCTTGCATATTCGACCTTCAATCATCACAGAAATCTAGTATTCAACTTAACTAATTATCTTACATCAAACTATCAAAATTTTAACTTGGTCAACTATGGTCAACTCATTGTTTAACCTAGTCAAACTTGGTCTTTTGGGACCTTCCAACGATGTAGAATGCATTCTCTGACATGTATAACCACTTTTCCAATCAATTAACATGCTTCTAAACTATCAACGCTGACTTTCCTTGTCAGATTTCCATTTTAATCCCGAAGGGGGCATGGTATTGCACATCAATTCAAAATCGGTAAATCAAAATTCTATCGATCAAATCTATCAATATCTTTCATCAGTGATCAAGACAAACAATCACGTCTAGTTAATGATTCATCAAAAAAGACCTCATCACTCGGGGCAAATCTATCATCACTTGGGGCATATCAAATTCATCAAGATCCATATCAATCTGGTATTCTCCTAATCTTGTAAACTGTATCAGTTTTTGCAACCATCAGATCATAGTGTTCTTTCCTTGGTTCTTCGACAACTAAAGGGTTTGGATGTGATACTTGCTAGTTCTGCTAAGACAATCGAGTCTAGAATGGGTCACTCACTTCTTTGCAATCCTAAGGTTTGGAATCAGGCGTTTTGACACTTTTTCGCAATCATAGGTTCATTGCTGCTACAATGAACATTATCTTTGGTCATTCAGAACCTATTATCTTCATATCAAATCTATATCAATCAGCTTCTGTCTCATATCAATTATCAATTTCAAACATCAGTTTCATATCTTTATAAAACACAGACTATCTTTGAACCACTGCGCTTCACACAGTAATTCAAAGAGGGGCAAAATGTAATACCCCAAAAATGGGCTATAAGTTCATTAACCTCCTACATCTACAAATTGAACAAAATCAACATCGAAGTCATAATCTAAGGCACATCTGCACATCATCGAATCCTAATTGATTATCTTAAATTCTGCATCGAGGAATATTCCTAACAATATTCCTAAATTATCTTAATTATCTTTAATTTAATGATTATTTGGCAATAAATTACATTTATCCTAAGTTTGATTAATTGAATATTTTCATATTTAATTAATTAGATTTAATATTTGCCACTTAATTATTTAATTAAATTTAATTCTATCTATTATTAATTATATTATTTAATTTTGACAATAAATCCAATATCCTATGAATAATTGATTAAATTCTTATTTAATTGATTAAAGCAAGTTGTCATTATTTAATAATATAGTTTTTAATAAAAGTCTGATAAATAGTTAATTAACCAATAAATTAATTATTTATTTTCAAAAATCAAGTTGAGTTGAGGATAAATCATTTTATTTATTTAATTAATTCTTAATTATTATGCACATTTAAAAGAAATAGTTAAACTCCAAATCAGAAAATCAATGCAAGTTATTGACTTTTTGGAACTCAACATCCTTTTGAAGTTCAAAAAGCTGATCTAAACTCTAATTTGAGCTAAAAAGCTATTTTTGCATGCTTTTGCATGATTTTTGAGAATTAACTATCTTTCATGATCAGATAACTCAAAAATCAAGATGAGCTAATTTGAGTGATTTATGGCTTTTTCCCATGCACCTCCAAAGCCCTAGATTTCTATAAATTAAGGCTTTAGCTCATCCCAAATCATCTCGCAAATTGCAAACTTACTCTACAGGAATCATAGCATATCAGATTTGGAGAATTTGCACAATTGGAGCTTGAAAGATAAATTTGAGGATTCGAAGCTTTGTGAGATCAATTTCAAATTCATAGCTTTCATATTATTGTTAGAATCTTCATTCTCATATCATATCATTTCTAGATTAGCATTGCATATCAATTTTCATATTAGCATAGATTCATATCAGTTTTTATCATTCTTATTGCATAGAAAATATAAAAAATATTGATTAATTGCATTCATATTTCATATCTAGATCAATTGCATTCAAATCCTTTGTTTAGGTGTCATCTAGGTCACTGATCTCGATAAAAATCTGAGAACATTAATCTCGCACCTACTAGAAGGCAATAAATCACTTGGTTAAATTAGATTTCAATTTTGCACAATTTTGATTATAGCTAACCTCTAATGTTTTACTGAAGTGTTGTGTTTATAGATCAGGTACAATTTTCACACACACAAATCATACTGGTTAGTAAGAACCAAGCTGCACAATAGTTACTGAGCTACAGAGAGCAATTACCGACGAATAGTAAGTTGATATAGTATTGAAACTGAAGTGAAATATTGGTCAGAAGGATTTGTATGGACTGAATATTGATCTTTAATCTGTAATTGAAGTTGTATTAAGTCAAATCATTTACTGTTACACATTTAACCATTGTATACAATTTAAATCTACAGTTTAATTCTAACATTATGTCTCTTACTTGGTCCACTTTCCATCTCTTTAACTCTCTTAGTCAGTCTAGAAGTGGATCTAGTAGATTTCCTTACTGCTGGCACACCCAACTCTACAATATATTCATCAACACTCTGAATATACTCAAGAGGGGTTTCATCGGATGTGGAGGGTGGTACAAACAATACTTCTTTCTATCGTATATCTCTAATAATCGGTGTTGTCTACTTTGCAATGTTGAATTCATGCTCATTCATACATGTATCCTTTACGATGTTTTTGATTTTTTTGTTTACTCTTTTCTTTGCCAATTTCTGCACCTGTGACTGTTGTGTTGTACTGAAGTTCTTTTCAAATATTCCAAATCTAGGACTCTTGGAATCCAAACTTCTTTTAAGTATTCTACATACATATCCTTCAACTTCTTCTTCAAATATCTCATACTCAAGAGGATCTACAAATTCTATCATTGGTTCTACTACTTCAATGTAGGTGAAATCAGTGTCCACTAAGAAACATATTTCACTTTTGTATTTCTCAACAATAGATGGTGCAATTATTGATCATTTTTTCATTTCATTCTGAAAGGTCTTAATGACAAAGGTGGCACTCTAATTTACTTTGTTAATAGGATGTCTAAGATATACATTATTAATCATGTCCATTGAATTTCTTCCATCATTCTAATCAACTACTATATTGTAAGGGATGTATGCACCCTAAAATGGTCACCTAGACTTTGGGCCCCCATTTAGCAATTTATCAAATCCCTAAATCAATATTTTCAAAAATCAGCATTTCCTTGATCAAATCTTATTTTATCATTTTCAATTATTTGCCTTGGGCTAACCATTTTATCCTAAAGTCTTTATTTATTTAAAAGGAATTTCCTCCCCTTTTAATAAATAAAAAGCCCCCACTTTTCCTCTTATCCTAAGTTGCACAAATAAAGCATTATTCTTATTTTATAAAAAGAAGAAAAACACTTTTTGTCTCATATGGACACAAAAGTCAACTCTTATTTTCTCATTGGAGGATATTTATGCACATGCATTGCTCCTCTTTTATGCTCCACCCTTGATTAAATCTTTTGCCTCTTAATCTCCATCGTCCGTTGATTTTCATTTTCTATAAAAGAAGAGCTCTCTTCTTCATTTTTCATATGATCAATCTTTTATGCTAATGTTATACTGCAGGTTTTCTAGATCACTTTGGAGCTTTTTGAGATTTGAAGCATTCTTAGCTTTTACATTTACATAGTTGTATTATCATGGTAGTCATAGCTTCATATTTAGCTTAGTTTCCTTTATGCTTTAGATTAATTCATCTAGCTTAATTAGGAGGCTTTGTAATACTTTCATTTCATTTTATAGCTTAGTTTGCATAGCTTGCATTCTCATTTCTATTATAGTATTGCATTGCATTTCATTTTGATTCTTGGGGATATTGGCATTCTTGCCCTTGTCTTCATTTGAATCTCTCATTGTGTTGTTGACTAGCAAGGTCATAAGCTTTATAGCTCTAGCTGAGAGCAATCTTAAAATCCTTGCAACTCCATTCATAGGGAGCTCTAGGTCTCTTTCTAAGGTTTCCCATTCATAGATTCCATTGGATGTAATGATTTAGAGAAGTGCACTATTTAGAGTACACATTTTTGGCACCCACCATGGGGCAGAGCATTAAAGTTTTGTCCTTCATTTCATGCATTTTCATCAATTTTCCATCATAATTTAGTGGCATTTTCATCTCTCTAATTTTTTTGGCTCAGAATATCATGTGATACTTTGCCAGTATCGAGTGATAGTTTGTTATATACTGGCACGATACTTTACCAGTTAAAGTATCACTCTCTTTGTAGCATTCTATTGCACTATTCGAAACATTCTGTCACCTGTAGGTACAGTGAAGTGTCACCCAAAAAGATAATATCACCCCAGTATACTGTAAAGTATCATGTGATACTTTTGGTGACTGTACTGTCGCCTATACCCGACAGTGAGTTGTTTCTTGGTTCTTTCTTGCTAATTTTTTATCTAATTACCTTGCTAGTTTAGTTTGTTGTGGTTAGACAGATTGAATTTGCAGATTTTATTTGGATCTTTGTTTTGCTAACCATTGTGGGGCTAACAATTTGTGGTTATAGGTGCCTCTTGCTTAAATATTTTTCCAAAAGATTGCATGCACAAGGGCTACTAACAGTTTTTGCAAGGCTGCCCAAAAGCATAAAAACAAAAAAAAGTGCTTGTTATTTATTTCATTTCAAGTGTGGCATCTACTAGTTGTTTCCATTTCATAGGAACATAATATCTTGTTGTAGGAATCTTTGCGTGGTAGGAGAAGTATGCACTTCACCCTTGTGGTGAACCAGAAAATCTTGACCCATCTTTAGATTTTGAAAGCAAGAGGGTAATTGAATCCTTTGCTTGGTGTGTTTGGGAGAAAACTTTGAGATAGGGGAGTATGCTCTTCACCCTTGTGGTGAAACAAAAACCTTGAACTTCATAAGTTGATCCACTCTTTGTTTGGTTTTTAGAATCCTTTAGCGGGCCTGCTCTTGAGCAATCAAGAGGAACGACCCAAGTGGGGACAAGCTTTTCACTGGCTATTCTGACCCACTATAAACTTAAGGCTATCAAGGACACAAAACCTTGGTAGATGTAACACTTGTCTTCACTTGATGTGAGTAGCTTGTGGGATTGCGACCATGAGAAAAATGTCAAGCAAAAATGCTTAAGGTACTCTTGAGGCCGCGAGGTCCCGGTCCTTTTTGAGGAGCAAGAGCGGTGTTACGAATAGAAGCCCTTACTAAGAACCATAGATAGAAGCCACCCTATTTTGCTACTTAGCTTCTTGGTGCAAGGATTGATCCAATTGGAATAACTCGGATCACCCCAAGATTAGTCACCATTTGTGTTCCTTTGGTTGTGTCATTGGCACTTCCACGACAAAGCCAATATCTATTGTGGGCAACCACTTTGTGTGAGGCAATGGAGCATCAAGTGTGGGCCAAGTTGTTAAGTATTGAGCCATTGTCTTTTTAGGATAGAAAGTTCTTGAAGTGTTCTCACTGTGATATACCCGTGTAAATGTTCTTGCATATTCAACATCATAGTAGTATTCATAGGATTTTTCAATTTTGATATCACAAGTGCTTGTCTTGGCAAGGTTTCTTTTGCCCTTGTTTCAAGTATTTGAAGACATGTTTGATCCCTTACTATTTGCAAACCTGTCCATTTACTATTGTCACTATGATTAAAACCAAAAAAATCAACCTTCAAACTAAAATTTTGATCAAATTGCCCTTAAAACTGAGATTTTTAGCACTCATTGGTCAAGAGTCATACGTCACTAGAAGACTATCGCACCACTTACCTGGAAAGTATCGTACAGGCTGCTTGGAAACTATCGCCCGGTATCTGTGAGAAATATCACCTGGTTAGAAAATATCGCCCTATTAGCCTGGAAACTATCGCACAGAGTTTTGTTGCTATCTACCTGGTTTATGAAATTTTTAGTCTTTCCTTGGTTGACCAGATTTTAGCAGGTTTCATACTCTGTAGCTGAAAGCCTATTTGTACCTTAGGTTCTTGGCTCTAGACATCTTGAGTTAGTAATCTTTAATTTCACCAAAAAAATTTCTTGTCATTGCTATGTTAGGAATCATCCTTGTTGACAAGATTCACCTTTAGATTCTTTGATTGCACACTTGGAGAGTTTGACTACTCTTTTGTCCAAATCCATTTTCATGCAATTTCAATATATTTTGGGTAAATCATCCTCCTGATCCATATGTGTTAAGATACTGAAATCTTTTTATTATGCACTACTGTGGCAATGTTGATTTATACCTTTTGTCAGCTTTCTATTTCACCATTTCTCATTTGGATGATTGAATATTTTCACTATCCTAGTTTGACAATTAACAACTCATAAGGTTATCTTCTCACTAAGGGTATTTTCTTTCATGCCGGTTACAACAAGATACCAAGTGGACCAAGGAAAATGACCACAAGTAGTTTTTGAACAATTACCTTTAGTACAAACTCACCAAAAGTGAAAGGGGAAGGATCCCATCTTTGATCAATCTCCCAAGAGTACTTCAGAAGTTTGGTTTGAGCCTAGGAGCAGCCTTAGTAAGTTGAGTACCTCTTTAGCACCTTCTCAATCAAATATGGACATGAGTTACACCTTGACAAAAAAGGATAGAGAAGAAATGGATCAAACTCTTCATGACATTTTCCAAAGACATAGAGATAACATATTATTTGGGGAATCTTCTCATGATAACCAACCAGAGTCACCCACTATCAGCACCAGGTATCTAGATGCTCATCAATGAGCTGAAAAACATCATAGACGAGCTCAGCAAGATGCACGGTCACAACATGAAGACCAAAACAACCAATCTTATGATGCTCATGTGAATGCAGCTAACTTGTTCAATCATTCAAGACCAAATTCTCCACTCGGAACCACCTCACGATATACAAGTGAGAGGCTAAAAAGAATTGAGCGAGACAAAAAAGCCTTCTTGAATGAACAAGCTGCAAAAGAAGAAAAATTTAGGCTCCTAGAGGAGGAACAATGAGCCTTGTTGGACATAGAGAGAAGAGCCACACAATAAGAACAAGATAGGCTTCTAGCCCAACAACTTAATGCACAATTCAACAATAGGGGTACCAACAGCGGAAACAACTCTCCACCATCTACTCCCTCGGGCACCCCACAAGGCAAAAGGTATTCAAGGTCACCTTCAAGATCTCCTAGTCCTAGAGGAAATACTTTACAACATGCTCACTATAGGAGATAGACGCCTCCTAGGAACTCAAGACAACCCTCCCAATGAGCTCATCATGACTCTCAACATGGAGGAAGTAGCACAAGTTTTGATGATCAAGATTTTATGAGAATGCAACAAGAACCACTATTCCAACAATATGTGGAAAAGCATCTTGATCAAAATAAGGATAAGTTCCTAGAGAGCTTGATTAACAAAGGTGTGAGGGTCCCTTATAATTTTGATATGGATAGGAGAATAAGGAAATAGAGCCCCTCACAAGAAGAAGAAATTGAGAAAATCAAGAAGATGATGGAGAAAATGATGGCTCCCAAGAGTTCCTTCAACCTTGACTCTATTTGTCCTAATCCTTTTGATAGGAGTGTCAGCATGAAGGATTTTTCTAGGAAAATTTAATTTCCCCAATATGACAAATATGACGGTAATGGTGACCCACATGATCATGTGCATCAGTTCTACACCATGAGTTTTGAATTCCACCATGAAGATTCCTATCTGATGAGATTATTCCCAAGGAGTCTAAAAGGTCAAGCTATGGAGTGGTTTACCAACATAAACCCTCTCGTCAAAACTTTTAAAGAACTGGTCCATAGATTTGTACAACATTTTGCCTACAATTTGTCAAGATCAGTCACCATGCTTGATTTGTGCAATTTGAAATAGAATCAAGGGGAATCCTTTGTTACATTCTTACAAAGGTGGAGATGATTATGCTCTCAGTATTCTAGGACAATTCCTGAACATGAGAGAATTGATATCATTGTGAGCAATTTAGTACCTGAGATGTGGTATGAGGTTCAAAAGATGGTCTTTGATTCATTCAACACCATGGTCGAAACTGTATGCAGAATAGAGGATTTCTTAAAAGAGCAAGGTATTTTGACTAAATAAAATAATAACAACAATAGTCAAAATAATAAAAACTTGCATAAGGACAAAAGAAAGAATCCGCACTAGAATAAAAATAAACAAGTAGTCAATGACAGAGTTGTTGACTCTTCCCAACCAAAAGATCAAGGTGTCCTTCATTTGTCCAGTGCGGTTCAAGCTATGAAGCTTAACACATCCTCTAACCAACAAGAGCATAAACAAAGATATCAAGACAAACCCAAAAAGGAAAAGCGGCAGTTCTCTAAGCTTGGGGACTCTTATGAGGATGTTTTCAAACTACTTATTTCTAACAATCTTGCACAACCACAAGATCCAAGGAAATTCCGCATACGTGACATTAAGCCATATTCGTGGAATGAGAAAGCCTACATCATATTTCATAATGGCATTGGCACTGACATCGAGCACTGCTGGAAACTTAAATATCTTATTCAAGATCTTATTGAAAATGGAAAACTTGAGATTGATGGATTGAAAACCAATACAGATCACAAAGTGTTTAAAGAGCCTTTGCCTAAATACGATAAGGATGAAACCTCTAAACCCAAAGATGGTAAAGCCGCAATCAACTACACCTATACATCTACAGAGAATGTTATCAATATGCTTGAAGTTGAGGATGAGAATGTCAATATGATGGGAAGTAGAGATCCTTATGGTCATGATGTTGATTCTCCTCCTATATTTGATGAAGAACCTGTGATAGTGCTTAGAGGTCCTCACTTTCGAAGGTCATCCCAAGCTCTTAACATTGTTACTAGAAGCCAAAGTCAAGGCCATGTGGTTATTAGAGGTCCTAGTTCCAACCAGTCTAATAAACCCAACCAAGTGACATCCAAGAATGTCACCACCAAGTCAGATATCAATCCTGAAATGAGCTATAACTTTTTGACTAGTTACAAAGAACACCAGCTCAAATTTCAATTTTTGAACTCCTAGAATTGTCTCCAAGACATAAGCGTGTCCTTGAGGATGCTTTGCGTACAGCCAATGTCCCTAACAACATAGATGTTGACCAATTCCAAAACATGGTTAACCACCTTGCCAACCCTCATTACCTAACATTTTCAGAGGAAGATGATAAAGCTTTGAGCCATCCACATAATCTTTCCCTTCACATTGAGGTCATGATCCATAAAACCTGTGTCAGGCGTGTGTTGATAGATGGGGGTGCTGGGCTCAATATCTATCCCTTGAGCTTATTGAAAATGTTGGGTTACTCTGAGCAAGTGATTGATACTAGAAGAAAGATTACAATAAAATCTTATGACGAGGCAGAGAGAAGTTCTAAGGGGTTAGCCATCCTTCCTATCAGAATTGGTCCTGTTGAGAAGGACATTTTGTTCCAAATTATTGATGCTAGTCCTTTAGCATATAATATCCTACTTGGTAGGCCATGGATCCATGACATGAAAGTAGTACCATCCACCTACCACCAATGTGTCAAGTTCCCCTACAATGGCGTAGAAGTTTGCATACCAGGTGATAGTACCTTATCTATTAATGCAATTTCAATAGGGACTCATGTTTCTCTTAATAGGGAAGCAGAAAATTTTGATGCAACTCTAGAATGATGCAAGAATAAATTCAAAGCCATAGACCTTGGTATGGGGGATTATCAAATTGACTCCTTCACAAAACTGCCAATCTCCCCTAGGTCCTATGGCAGACCCTCACAAGAGATGTGTCCCTCATCTTCAACAATGACTCTATTTAATACATTTGTAGAGTCCTCAGTACCTATACAAGATGAAAAGGAAGAGGTAGCTGTTAGAGATTGGATCTACAAGGAGGAAAAATACAAGCATAATGAAAATTTCTCCCCATCTCCTAAGGCTTATGGGAGAGGATACACTTTGGTTAAAAATATGGGCTACCCAGGTCATGGTCCCCTCAGTTAGAGACTAGATGCTAAGGCTGAACCACTCAATCAAGCTCTCTTTGGCTGCAGATCTAAGACAACGGTTGGCCTAGGTTTTGAAGGTCAGAACAAGAAAGTTACTCCTATCCTTGCTAGACAAATAGTGATGATGAATCTAGTTACATACCCAATTTTCAAAACCAACAAGATATGTGTGAAGATTGGGTCCCTTCCACCAATCTCCTTTGGGGAGATTTTGATGCTTCAGTTATCAATCCAATAGTTTCAGACCTAGGACAAGAAAAATCCACTATTGAAGATCATGTTGAGGATCCTATTCAAGAACATCAACATACAAATAACATTCAAGAAGGTGTTACCCTTGGTGACATTGAAGCCTCTACCTCGAGGCCTAAAAAGCATGCTTGGTGTAAACATCCCAGTCAGGATTCAGATACATACTCACATGAGTATGAGTGGGAGACTCTTTCTGATTGTTCTACAGTTGACATGGACATTGATGTTGTCCATACATATAGTTCCCGACCCAAGATAGCTAACGATTCTAGTGTAGGATTAGAGGATTCAAATCCACAAGTTGATTTAGTGGATGATGCTTTGCTTGGTAGGGTAAGTCCTAATTTGGGTGCCTTAGAGGGATCCGTGATGAATCCTAACCTTGTAATCACCAGAGATGATACCATTCACATACACAATATTGAACCAATCATTGACTTACCCCTTGCCAATCCTCACTTAATTGATTGGTCTCAATGCTATCAAGAACCTCAGCTCCTAACCTTTCAAAATGACTATGAGATAGCATGCTACCTAAATGCCCTTGAGCTCATAGTCTCTTCCACTAGTGAACCAACTATGAGCATCATAGAGCCAGATGTCAAGTACCTCAGACAAAAAATAAAAAGAAAAGAAACAAAAAATAGGAGTTTTGATGGTGAAAACCACTATGTGGCTGTGTTAGAACCTAAAAAAGTAAAAATAAAAGACATATCTAAAGGTGAAAACCTCTCTAAGGCACCTAAGGTTGGGGTACTTGATCATCTTCCTAGTTATTTTCAAGACAACTCATCAGTGCTTATTGAACCCACACATCCAATTAATTTGAATACAAAAGAGGCTCCATAAATAGTTCATGTGGCTCAGTCATTGTCAACACAAGAGTGAGAAGCCTACACCAAATTCCTACAAAGAAAGAAAATCAATTTTGCCTAGAACTATTCCGACGTGCAAGGGTTGGACACTAGTCTCATTATGCATCATTTGTCCATAGCTCCAAGAATAAAACTAGTGAAATAGAAATTGAGGAAAATGCATCCCCACATAGCTCTTCTTGTTAAATTTGAATTAGGGAAACTCCTCAGTGTAGGATTTATAAGAGACGTTGATTATGCTGAATGGATATCCAATATTGTGCCAATTTCAAAACATGACAAGTCCATTCATGTCTGCATAGATTTTAGAGATCTCAATAAAGCTTGCCCAAAGGATGATTTTCCACTCCCAAACATAGACATGATAGTTGACATGACTGTGGGATATGAGATCTACTCTTTGATGGATGGATTTTTTGGTTATAATCAAATCAAGATAGCTCCTAAGGATCAGGAAAAGATAGCATTCACTTGTGCATGGGGAACCTATTGTTGGAACATCATGCCTTTGGGTTTAAAGAATGTCGGAGCTACATACCAAAGAGCTATGACAACAATCTTTCATGACATGATGCATAAGAATATGGAAGATTATGTGGATGATACCTTGGCTAAATCTAAGAAAAGGGATAAACATTTAGAGGATTTAGAGGTCATTCTAGATCGAATGGAACATTTCCAGCTAAGATTAAATCCAAAGAAATGTGCATTTGGTGTTACCTTAGGAAAATTGTTAGGCTTCATTATTTCAGCAAAAGGAATTTAGGTAGATCCCGAAAAGGTATAGGAAATCATGGATATGCCACCTCCCAAAAACATCAATTAGATGAGGAGTCTCCAAGGACACCTTCAATCTATCAAGAGGTTTATTTCCCAGCTAGCCGATAGAGCTCAACCCAAGAACCTACATAAGGGAGTCCAATGCGTGTGGAATGAAGAATGTCAAAAGAGTATGGACCAAATCAAGGAGTACTTGGCCAATCCTCCCATCTTAATGCCTCCTATCCCAGGGAAACCACTTATTTTTCTACATTTCAACAACTGAATCTTCCTTGGGGGCATTGTTAGCTCAAATTGATGAAAATGGGAAAGAGAGAGCCATATATTATATCATTCATACTCTTGTGTCCTATGAGGTCGACTATACCAGTATTGAAAAGGCCTGTCTCACAGTAGTATTTGCTACCCAAAAATTAAGACACTACTTGCTTGCACATACAGTACATCTCATAGCTAAAATTGATCCTCTCAAGTACTTACTTGGGAAGGCTACTCTCACAAGAAGACTT
This sequence comes from Chamaecyparis obtusa, assembly GCA_027943335.1. Lineage (NCBI taxonomy): Eukaryota > Viridiplantae > Streptophyta > Pinopsida > Cupressales > Cupressaceae > Chamaecyparis > Chamaecyparis obtusa. The sequence goes on from BSBK01001745.1 coordinate 2,228,449, forward strand.
GCTAAATGGATGATGATTCTTTCCAAATTTGACATAGGTTATGTTGAGTGTAAAGCCATAAACGGACAAGCTATCACAGATCAACTAGATGATTTTCCAATTCAAGACAATATGCCTATCCAAGTTGAGTTTCTAGATGAGCACATAATGTACATAACTGAAAGAACATGGAAGATGTTCTTTGATGGATCTTTCATGCAAAATGGTTTAGAAGCAGGAGTGTTGTTTGTCTCTCCTCATGGGTACACAATTCAAAAGTCTTACAAACTATTGTTCCCATGCACAAATAACATTGTTGAGTAAGAGGCCTTAACAAATGGACTAAAAATGGCTATAGAGTGGGGAATCACAGAGCTGCATATTTATGGGGATTCACAATTGATAGTCAACCAAGTTAATGAAGAATACCAAACCAAAGATGAAAAATGGATACCCTATAATAAAATGGTTGATTCATTGCAATGATACTTCACCTTTGTTACATTTCAGAAAATCCCTAGAGCAGAGAATAAAGTAGCTGACGCTATGGCTACATTGGCTTCAGTTCTTCAGCTAGAACAACATGAGTCCATATTTGAATTCCTGGTGGAAGAGCTACGTTACCCAATCTATGACTCCCAAGAAAGCCAAGTCATTTGTACCCTCATTGGTCATGAGTCATCCCACTATGGTGCCATTTACTCATATCTCTGTGATGGCATTATACCCAAAACCTTTAACCACTCTGAAAGAAGAAACCTTGTCTGTAATGCCTCTTGCCATACCCTTGTCTTTGGTGATTTGTATAGGAGGGGTTTAGATGGGACACTTCTTAGGTGCTTGGAAAAGGAGGAAACCGGCCAAGCGTTAGCTAACATTCACGAAGGCATTTGTGGAGGACATTCCAATGGTCTTGCCATGGCTCAAAGGTTTCTTAGGGCAGGGTACTATTGGCCTACCATGCAGACAGATGTGGTAGCTTTTGCCAAATCATGTGAAAAGTGTCAAAAACATGGAAACTTGATTCATGCTCCAAGCGGGGAGCTTATTCCTTCTATTTCTCATTGGCCATTTCAGCACTGGGCCTTTGACCTTCTTGGGTAGATTCATCCCAACTCATCAGGTGGACACAAATTCATCATTACTACTACTGACTACTTTACCAAATGGGTAGAAGTTGTTCCACTTTATGTTGCCTCAAGCAAGATAGTTTCTTTGTTTATTTTGAACCATATCATCTGTCAGTATGGGGTGCCTTCAGAAATAATCACTCACAATGGAGGTCAGTTTAAAAATAAGGACCTTAAGAAACTCTGTAAGAAATTCAAGATAAAACAACATTGGTCCTCCATTTACTTCCCACAAGGAAATGGACAAGCTAAGGCTTCGAATAAAACCATTCTCAAAATTCTCCATAGAACAGTTCACAAGAATGGTAGAGATTGTCATCTACAGATAAATCCAGCCTTGTGGGCCTATAGAACAAGTATTCATACTCCAATAGGGGCTACTCCTTTTGCCCTCACTTATGGTGTTGAATTAGTGTTACCTTTAGAGGTAGAGATCCCTTCACTTAGAGTCTCTCTCAAAGGTTTAGTGACAGATGAAGACTACCGCACCATGAGGTTGCAACAACTAGAACTTTTAGATGAAAAGCGTAAAACATCTTTTGATCACATGAGAGTCTACCAAAAGCGTATGTCCAAAGCATTCAACAAGAAGGTTCACCCTAGAGAATTTCAAGTGGGGGATCTTGTCCTATGAGAAAACCCTAAGAACCAACAAAATAGAGAGCAAAAGGGAAAGTTCGAACCTAATTGGCTTGGACCATACATTATTACTACTACTTTCAGGATAGGTGCTTACTTACTATCTGATGAAAAGGGAGAGCAGCTCCCTGATCCTATCAATGTGTTGCATCTAAAGAAGTTCTATCCATGATGCCTATTCAGTCTGGGGGCATTCTTTGTTCATATTTTATGATCCTGAAAAAATTCCAAAAAAATCATATATGATGCTGAAAAAATTCTAAAAAGCATATAAAGTCCTGAAAAAATACAAAAAATTTTAAAAAAATTTTAAAAAAATAGAAAAAGTACCTTGGTGAAAACCTAGAAACAGGCGCCTTGGTAGCAAAAAAAAAAAAAAAATCAAAAACAAAAAATCAAAAAATCTCCAAGTGGTGGAAACCTGGAAATAGGTGCTACTTGAGGCCTTTGCCCCCTTGTCTTTTAGCATGCATCTTCGACTCTTAGCCTTTCTCCATCATGCCTTGGCCTTGTTGCCTTGGTTTGGAATTGTTCTTTGTCTCTGTCTAGGGGGCATCACTATGTTCGCTTTGGTCTCTAGGATGCGTCGGTCTTTAGGACGCCTTGCAAATAGTGTTTTTCAACACTACCCTAGCATCAAGTGTTTCTCAACACTTATTAGATATCTTACCTGCAGTCTAGCATGATATGGTATTTCTCAAAGTTTGACTCTATGACCTACACACACAAACACTTGACTCACTGAGACGTGTTTGACTTTATTTCTTTGTGTGTTGTCTACAATGATTTCTTTGATGATTGTTCTTTCCCTAAGAAGTTTTCGATGATGCATAGCTAGAAGACTGAGGGCATGAGGACATGTTTTATTTCTTTTTCTTCTTGTGGGTATATTTTGTTGGTCCTAACTATCATTAGCATTTATGCTTGTTCCTCTTGACAATGGGATCTACAAGGTATTATCCTTGATTGTCTTTACAAGTACATACTTTAGCCATCTTCACTTTCCTTGTGTCTCAATGTGAGTATAATCTTTCTATATTACACTTAGGTAATCCCACTACACTAGTCATCTTGACCTACATGTCTTTGATGCCTAGGTGGGATTCCCACATTTCATCTGAAATAGATCATATTCATATACCCATAGTCATACTAGTGAGTATTGTATGATCTTATGATGCTACCAATAAATCTCGATGATGATTATTAGATGTCTATTGGCGTTGTCACCTTGCAAGTCAACCACTTTTCATAGTAGCTTGCATTTTCAGGTTCATGTTAGATTAGTTTTGCATTTTGCAATGGAGAGAGCTCTCCCTTTATCTTTCACAGACTAGTCAGTCAACTACGCTCACTTTTCATCTTCTTCAATCATGTCTTTCACTCCTTGTCTTTTACATCACATCCTATTCCTATCATCATAAGGGGTTCATCTTATCATCATATCTATATCTTAAAAAAGATCATTTTCAACAACATGAGTCTATATCATACACATGAGAATTAAACATACATATATCAGAGAGAGTATACATGAGCATTTATACCATACATTTTGAGAAAATATGACAAGACAATATAAAAATTGATACATCCATCACAAGTGAGACAAATACACAGATACATCACAAATCTAGTAATCTCATATATAGAACAATGTCATGATACAAAATACAATATGAGATCCCAAAAATCTAGATCAAAGTCTCATGATATGTAAACATCTAAAAATCCTAATCCTAGCTCTGGCTGGCACCATCATGTGGGGTTGGTGGAGGAGGAGGTGGTGCTACATCTGGTACCATATATGATTTCCTAGCTATCACTAAGTAGGGAGGTGCTCTCTGACCTGTTGGTACAGCCTGAATGTAGAGACCATGATAATATGCAGCTCGCACTGCCTCTCTCCGGCTCTCTGCGGTGGCAACTTGTATGGCTCTATCCCTCCTCTCTATCTCTTCTCTCAAGACTATCAGTTGCTGCTCTCTGACCTCTATGCTGATGCGTAGCTATTGCATATCCATCTCCAGATCCTAGATCTTGGCTCTCAGGTCCTCTCCTCCTGCAGGCTGATCCTGCCTAACATCCACTCAATGGCGAGCTAGCCTCCCCCCATCATCACCCTCATCTCTAGACCCCTATCCCCATGGCCATTTTCAGCCACCTAATCAAGAGCTTTGTGCTCTCTCCCCTCTCCCTCTCCCTCCTCTTCCATCCCCTCCATCTCTATCATCACCATCATCTCCCTGAGCTGTTGGCTGTGCATCAGGTACTGTGAACCTAGGAAATGGAGCCCGTCACCACTCTGCTTTGTAGGCTGCATCTACCATGTCTGGAAGATAGTCCCATGGCTCTCTCTGTATGGTTGTTGTATCATGTACTACCTACTGGTAATCCAACATCGACAGCCAGCCCTGACACTCCTCATCCCTAGCCCAGGTGTATGTAGTAGTCTCTATAGACACTCTCTACTGCCACCCAAACTACCTCCATACCGAGTAATAACAGACCACTCCACGATATTTGGGTGTCAGCCTACCAATGGCTAACTGCATAGCATATAGCTCAGCTCATCCTCCACATCACCTCATACCTCCACAACCCTGTATGGTCACCACTGGAAAGAGGTCATCTCATCTAGTATCCTCCTATAGTATGTCACATCCCCACTATGAGGCTGTGATAAGAATCTTGCATATCTCTAGATGAAGGGATGTCTCCTCTCCCTTAGCTATACACATGGACACACCACAGCGATGTGCTCCCATGCCCACACCTATGCTAGAATAGCACCGCACGCCCATGTCCTGCTCTCACGGTACACAATCTCATGGAGCTCATGGTACATATCGGCCAATATGGCCGAGCCCCATGCCATCCATCATGGATGTGCTACCAGATCTACTAACAATCTTCCCCATCCTAATGAAAAACCCTTTTGACTCTTATTAGTGATAAGCGCCTGTGCAATAATGGATGCAACAATACATGGCACTAGGAATTCCCTACCAAAATCATCCATCAATCGATCCTAGTTGATGTGTCTATCTATAATAGTAACATCCTAGAACATGCCTTGGATGGCCTATCGTCCCTCGATAGGATCTTGATCATAGTATAGCTATACCAACAAACAATCATGTCAGTTTCTATTATATGGAAACTTTACAACTATGACTATCTATAAACATCATTATACTTATAGGATCGTCGTGGCTAGGCACTTGGAGAATCTGATAGACATCCTCCAAAGTGATTGATGCCTCTTTGGTAGGTAGATGGAAGGTGTTGTGCTTGCTATGCCATCTCTCAGCTAGCATATTCAACAACCCATGGTCAGCTCAAATATGGGGCAACTTCAACAAGTAGCCAAAGCCCATCGCCCTCAAGTCTGCCCGACCTGGATCATCCAGATCTCGGACATACCGTAACCCAATAACCTTCAATGCTCTGACCAATAGTGTTGGGAAGAACTCTTGAAAGCCATCAATCCAAACCAGATGTTAGAACATATCATGATGGATGTCTAACATCAGTACAAGATATCTTAAGAATGCAAAACATTGTCAGGACCCATGTCATTTTTCTCAAAATATTATAACATGTTATTTTTCTATACTATACAATACTTTTTTTTTATTAAGTATCATGCGATACTTTGCCCAATAGTAGTGTGATGATATTTGTTCCTTCGATACTTCACATAATATCATACGATATTTCATCCAGTATCGTGCGATTCTGGATTCAATATCAGTGCGACATTATATTGACCCACGAAGTATCGCACGATAGATACCCTCAAAGGGTGCGATACTTCTAAAGTATCGCATGACTTTTCGTACAAGAAAAATTTTGAAAAATTTTAAATCATTAAAAACATGTTTAAATGTATTAAATGCTCATAAATGACTCAACAAGGGCAATTTTTTCTAAAAACATACCGGGGCACTATACTATGGAGGCCGGTTATGCAACCGGGCGTGCTCAAATCGATGCCTATGAACCGGGATTGCTACTTGCTAGGCCATTTTCTCTCTCTGAGCTCTCAAAATTCTCAAATCACAATAAGTCAAATGATTTTGAAAATGACATTTTTACCCCTTTTATAGCATTTTGACTTTTTGACCTAATTTTCAAAACACCTCATAATTGTGCAAAAATTGAACCCCTAGCTAATTTTGACGTCCTAGATCCATTTTTGGACTTGAAATCAAAATCTAAGTTAATCTTGATAGTCAAAATCACATTTCAAAATTTTCCCTTCTTCTACGCAGTTGGCTAACCTTTTGAGGCTTGATCCTTCGATCTTTGTTGGGGCATCTTCATTTCTTCACCCCCATCTCTTTCAACCTCCTAGTCTTTCATTCATTTTCATTCAATTCATCTCTATGAGGTTTGACTTCATTTTTATCATGTATCTTTCTTAGTCAAACCTAGCCAAACTAGGGCATGTCTTCACTGTTTGATGGTTATCCTATCATCCTTCATCTTTGATTGTGATTTATAGTGATTTGATCAAGTTTATCAATTTTTTGTTTTCCTCTACCTAATTTTGATTTTGATTCTGAGGGGGCAGTACCTATCAGCTTCAATCTTTGATTCAGCTTTATCATTCAACTCAGCTTGAGATTTTTATTTTGAGACTTTACTATCACTTAACAGCAACGGTGATGGTTTTTTATTTTGATTCTTATCTCTTATTTTTAGACTTTATTATCACTTAACAACAATGGTGTTGGTCTCATCTTTTAGTTTATCCTTGTCCTGATGTGTTCCCATCCGTCGAACACACATCTGGGTTGTTTTGTGATCCCAAATCGATCTCACACTTCAATTCCATTCTTTGACTGCATGTGATCCCAAATCAATCTCACATTAGTCAAAGAGGGTCAAATGTATGCACCCTAAAATGGTCACCTAGACTTTGGGCCCCCATTCAGCAATTTATCAAATCCCTGAATCAATATTTTCAAAAATCAGCATTTTATCAATTATATCAATCTCCTTGATCAAATCCTATTTTATCATTTTTTATTATTTTCCTTGGGCTAACCATTTTATCCTAAAGTCTTTATTTATTTAAATGTAATTTCCTCCCCTTTTAATAAATAAAAATCCCCTACTTTTCCTCTTATCCTAAGTTGCACAAATAAAGCATTATTCTTATTTTATAAAAAGAAGGAAAACACTTTTTGTCTCATATGGACACAAAAGTCAACTCTTATTTTCTCATTGGAGGATATTTGTGCACATGGATTGCTCCTCTTTTATGCTCCACCCTTGATTAAATCTATTGCCTCTTAATCTCCATCGTACGTTGATTTTCATTTTCTATAAAAGCAGAGCTCTCTTCTTCATTTTTCATATGATCAATCTTTTATGCTAATGTTATGCTGCAGGTTTTCTAGGTCACTTTGGAGCTTTTGGAGATTTGAAGCATTCTTAGCTTTTACATTTACATAGTTGCATTATCATGGCATTAATAGCTTCATATTTAGCTTAGTTTCCTTTATGCTTTAGATTAATTCATCTAGCTTAATTAGGAGGCTTTGTAATACTTTCATTTCATTTCATAGCTTAGTTTTCATAGCTTGCATTCTCATTTATAGTATAGTATTTCATTGTATTTCATTTTTATTCTTGGGGATATTGGCATTCTTGCCCTTGTCTTCATTTGAATCTCCCATTGTGTGGTTGACTAGCAAGGTCATAAGCTTTATAGCTCTAGCTGAGAGCAATCTTAAAATTCTTGCAACTCCATTCATAGGGAGCTCTAGGTCACTTTCTAAGGTTTCCCATTCATGGATTATGATTTAGAGAAGTGCACTATTTAGAGTACACAAGGGAATCTTCTCAAACTATGGAAAAACATATAGGTGATCAGGGATTAGAATCTAAATTGGGAATTCTTAGTCTTCTTGATCTTCTCAAGATTTTCAATCAGCTGAATTCTCAAAATCTCACACATATCTACTTCAACTCTATCAATGCACATAAGATAGGTGACGAAGGGTGCTCCCCTTAATACCACAAACACATAACAGAAATAGAGAAACAACAACAATATGCAAGAACAGAAAATTGGCTTCTTATTATCTCCACAAATGTGGAATTACAAACTTTCAGAATTACAATATGCAAAGCCACATGGGCATTCCCTTACAATATTCTATAGGACAAAGCCTCGAACTATTACCCAGAACTACTACCCAGAACTATTCTGAACTGCCTAAGACAATAATACAGCCTTCCTTATATAGGCAATTTCCACCGCCCGAGAAGGTTCCAGAAATTTAGCCCTAAGGGCCGACCAAACTTAGAATTACTTTATTTTTCAATTTATTACATCAAAGTCGGCTCAAAATAACCTTTGAAACCCGAACAGAAATTTTGAAGAAAATTATTTTTCGCCATTTCAGGTGGCCCAACTTCCGAAGACCATAAGTCATCACCAGTTGACCCGATCGGCTATTATAACCCCATTTCGGAAATGCCACGAAGTGCTCTACAGGCTTGACCCGCGCAAGCGCCTGTCACCCAAATTTTCGACCTCATCCAGGGCCTCTAAAGCCTTCAAAACTGAGTTCAAAGTTTCTGTACCCTGCTGCCAATACCGAAAATCTTCAATATCTTCCAATATACACTTGATCTGGCAATGAAACTTTACTGGCAGACTTATATGACCAACATGAACCTCCAAGAAAGAAATCAAATCATTCTGAGCACATACGAAAATTACCAAAAATAGTAACTTTCCATAAATAGCAGCTCTGCACTAAAATAGCCCTTATTGAATATAAAAATAGAAATATTTTTGGGTGATGCAAGATTTCTCTTACACCCAGGATGCTCCTGCATCAGACACCCGGGGTAATTTGAGAAGTGACCCTGTCACGACTCAGGTGTGCAGAGGAAAACCAAGACGGTTAACCTCCTCCTTTGTTAGCCATGATGAATCTTCAACAGGTCGTCCTTTCCACTTGACCAGATATTCTTCATATGTCCTGTTCCTTGTGCTTCTGCCAACATGACTATCCAGTATATCTTCAATCTCCTTAGTGTCTGAACTAGTTGCTGGAATACTCCACTGTGTTGCTGTGATCTCATCTTCAACACCTCCCTCCTGATACTCTGTCAGATCTAAAATGTTAAACACTGGTGAAATATTTAGCTCAGTAGGCAATTCTACCTCATATGCATTTCCTGAATCATGTTTCTTCACTATCCTGCATGGTCCAAACTTCTTCATTTTCAGCTTGTTATATGTACCAACTGGAAACCGCTCCTTCCGCAAATGAACCATGACTTCGTCACCAACTTGAAATTCTTTATACCTCCTTTGCTCATCTGCCTTAGCCTTATACTGTGCGTTCATCTTGGTAATATGCTTCCTCACCTCCCCATGGATGTTCTTCAAATGTTCTGCAAAATCCTCAGCCTCAGCACTACTTATTTCTCCTTTATCTATCTTTCTCAACTCAGATGCATTTCTTGGACTACTTCCATATATAATCTGGAATGGTGATTTACCAGTGCTCCTGTTGACAGAATTATTGTATGCAAATTCCGCCTGTGGTAAAATCAAATCCCATCCTGTCGGCTTATCCCCAACCAAACATCTCAGTAGATTTCCCAAACTCCTATTCACCACCTCTGTCTGTCCATCAGTCTGTGGGTGATGTGATGAACTAAACTTCAAATCTATCTTCAACTTCTTCCACAATGTACGCCAGAAATATCCAACAAACTTAGTGTCCCGATCTGAAACTATGGTCTTTGGCAGACCATGAAGTCTCACTACTTCTCTGAAAAACAATTCTGCTACATGAACAGCATCATTAGTCTTCTTGCAGGGAATAAAATGTGCCATCTTCGAAAATCTGTCAACCACCACAAAAATTGAATCGTGTCCCCGCTGTGTCCTCGGTAAACCAAGAACAAAGTCCATGCTGATATCCTCCCAAGGATTCTCTGGTACGGGTAATGGCTGATACAATCCTGTATTCTGCTTCACTCCTTTCGCCATCTGACATACTCTGCAACTCTGTACAAACTTCTTCACATCTTGCTGCAACTGTGGCCAATAATAATTCTCACTAACCAAACCAAGGGTTTTATCACGACCAAAATTTCCAGCCAATCCTCCACTGTGCTTCTCCTTGACGAGATTCTCCCTCATAGAACTTCGTGGAATGCACAACTGACTCCCTCTGAATAGCATATCATCCTGGATGATGAAATCCAACCATTTCGTCCTGTCTAGAGTAACAGGTTCTGTACAAGCTTTCCAAGCTTCACCAAAATCAGGATCCTCTGGATACAAATTCTTGAGTTCCTTGAACCCAACCACTTCAATCTGCATTTCTGTCAGCAATAGTTGCCTTCTGCTAAGAGCATCTGCAACCCTGTTAGACTTTCCACTCCTGTGTTTCAAAACAAATGTATAACTCTGCAAAAACTCAACCCATTTCAAATGCCTTTGATTCAATTTTCCTTGACTATTCAAATATTGCAAAGCTTGATGATCAGTATACAAAACAAACTCCTTAGGAAGCAGATAATGTCTCCACTTCTTTAATGCCTGAACTATAGCATAAAATTCTTGATCATAAACAGAATATTTCCTCTTGGCATCATTTAACTTCTCACTGAAATAAGCAACAGGTTTACCTTCTTGGCTCATAACAGCTCCTATTGCAGTACCACTAGCATCACAATCTACTTGAAACACCTTATTAAAATCTGGAAGTGCTAAAATAGGTTGTTCTGTAACTTTTTGTTTCAATAATTGAAAACTCTTTTCTGCTCCTTTAGTCCACTTAAACTCTTTTCTATCCCCTCTCATTGTTTCAGTCAAGGGTCCACAAATACTGCTAAAATTTCTGATAAACTTTCTATAAAAGCTAGCTAGACCATGAAAAGATCTTACCTCAGTAGCACTCCTTGGAGTAGGCCATTCAAGGATAGCCTGTACCTTCTCTGGGTCCATTTTTAGACCTTCTGCTGAAACTACAAATCCTAAATACAATAACTCTTTCTTCACAAAACTGCACTTCTTCAAATTAATCAACAATTTCTCATCTCTCAACTTCTCAAACACCATACGAATATGCATCATATGTTCCTCCAATGTCTTGCTAAAAATCAAAATATCATCTAGGTAAACAATGACAAACTTACCCAGAAATTCTTTCAGAACCTCGTTCATGAGCCGCATGAAAGTGCTCGGTGCATTGGTTAGCCCAAAAGGCATGACTAACCACTCATACAGTCCTTCCTTTGTCTTGAATGCAGTCTTCCATTCATCTCCTTCTCTGATCTGAATTTGATGATATCCACTTTTCAGATCTATCTTTGAGAAATACACAGCTCCACTCAAACAGTCCATAATATCATCCATTCGTGGCAATGGAAACTTGTACTTGATTGTGATCTTGTTTATTACCCTAGAATCTGAACACATCCTCCATTCTCCATTCTTCTTTGGTGCTAATACTGCTGGTACAGCACAGGGACTCAGACTCTCACGGATCAATCCTTTTTGTAACAGTTCATGTACTTGTCTGTTCAACTCCTCACTTTCTGCAGGTGTCATTCTGTGTGCTGCCTTATTCGGCAAACTCGCTCCTGGGATCAAGTCCATCTGATGACTGATCTTCCTGACTGGTGGTAATCCATCAGGCACGTTATCGGATACAATATCCTGAAACTCATTCAACAAATCTGCAACTTCTACAGGAACATCTTCTACTTCCTCTTTACCAGCTTTTGGAATTAAAGCAAAACATACATGCTCATGCCTCATACCATCTAGGAAATTTCTTCCATCAACAAAAGTTATCCTTGCATTACCACATACCTTTTCTTCAGTCTCCTTCAATGGCTTTAGCTTATGCCGCACTCCATCCTTTGTCAGGGAATAGGTATTCGCACAACCATCATGTACAGCACATCTGTCAAACTGCCAGGGTCTACCCAACAACATATGGCATGCATCCATAGAAATGATATCAAACAATACCTCATCTTGGTATCCGCCAATCTTGAACTTCACTAGGCATTGTTCATTGACCATGACCTTGTGGTCATCCTGTACCCAGGCAATCCGATATGGATGTGGGTGTTTCTGTCTCTTGAGCTTCAACTTTGTCACCATCTCTTCTGACACCAAATTGTCAGTGCTTCCACTATCAATGATCACATCACAACATTTACCTTCACACTTGCACCTGGTGTGAAACAGGCTCCTCCTTTGTTCAGGTTCATTCTCACCACTCAACAGGACTCTTCTGTTAATCAACGTTTCTCCTCTTTCAGCATCTTCAGAATTTGATGATCTGGCATCTTCATCTACATGTGCAACTCTGGCCTGGCCTTCATTTCTCCTATCTGTTCTTCCTTGGCGCTGAGGACATTCAAATGCCCTATGACCTTCTTCTCCACAGTGAAAACATGTTCCATGGAAGCCACCTCTTCTAGATCCTTGTCCTCTTCCTCTTCCTCTCTGATCTCTATTATTCTAATCCTGGAAGCGATTGGAATTATTTCCTCGCTGATTTTGACTACTACTGGCCTCATCCTTCTTTTTCGGATCTTCATTTCGGCCACCATATGACCGTCCACCAGATCGTCCACCGCGACCTCTTCCATTTTGTCTGCTCTCGAACTTCTTGTTCAGCTTTTCCTCTACTTTTAGGGCAAATTGGTATGCCTCCTCAATACTGTTCATTCGAACCAGATTCAGCTCCTCCTGAATGCTTGGCCTTAACCCATTAAGGTATCGGGCAACTTTCTCCTTATCAGCTTCTGCATGGCCTGTTCTGATGAGAAGTCGATAGAACTCCTCTGTATACTCCTGAATAGATCTTCTTGCTTGCTTCAAACTCTGCATTTTCTTCAGTAGGTCAAGCTCATAATCAACAGGAATGAACTGTCGCTTCAATTTATCCACCATCCGATCCCATCTCGTGATTTTATCTTTCCCTCTTCTATTTCGTTCCAATTGAATTTCTTGCCACCAGATCTTCGCATGACCTTTCAGTCTGGCCTTTGCAAATTTGACCCTATCAGGATCCTCAACATCTTCATACTCAAAATATTCCTCACATTCATTGATCCAGTCGATCAATTCCTCTGGGTTAAGATTTTCAGAAAATGTAAGAACCTCAATCTTAGGTCTTTTCCCAATCTTGGAAATCGCCCGAAAAAGTCTTTCTTCCTCCTGGTTCACAATTTCAACTTCTCCTTCTTGATATTCTTCTTCGGCTTCATCCTCGCTTTCATCTCTGACATTAAGATTCATTCCTCTGCGAATCTCTTCTTGCAATGCTTGCACTTGTCTCTGCAGCTCTCTAACCTCAGGTGTTACAACACCAGCTCTTCCGCCACGTTCCCTTCGTGGAGGCATTTTTACGATGCGCACTGAAACCCTAGCCACGGTCCTGGTGCAAACTGCCTCACAGTCGGTGATCTGTTTACACACTCAAGAACTCCTGCTCTGATACCACTTGATGAAGGGTGCTCCCCTTAATACCACAAACACATAACAGAAATAGAGAAACAACAACAATATGCAAGAACAGAAAATTGGCTTCTTATTATCTCCACAAATGTGGAATTACAAACTTTCAAAATTACAATATGCAAAGCCACATGGGCATTCCCTTACAATATTCTGTAGGACAAAGCCTTGAACTATTACCCAGAACTACTACCCAGAACTATTCTGAACTGCCTAAGACAATAATACAGTCTTCCTTATATAGGCAATTTCCACCGCCCGAGAAGGTTCCAGAAATTTAGCCCTAAGGGCCGACCAAACTTAGAATTATTTTATTTTTCAATTTATTACATCAAAGTCGGCTCAAAATAACCTTTGAAACCCGAACAGAAATTTTGAAGAAAATTATTTTTCGCCATTTCGGGTGGCCCAACTTCCGAAGACCATAAGTCATCACCAGTTGACCCGATCGGCTATTATAACCCCATTTCAGAAACGCCACGAAGCGCTCTACAAGCTTGACCCGCGCAAGCGCCCATCACCCAAATTTTCGACCTCATCCGGGGCCTCTAAAGCCTTCAAAACTGAGTTCAAAGTTTCTGTACCCTGCTGCCAATACCGAAAATCTTCAATATCTTCCAATATACACTTGATCTGGCAATGAAACTTTACTGGCAGACTTATATGACCAACATGAACCTCCAAGAAAGAAATCAGATCATTCTGAGCACATACGAAAATTACCAAAAATAGTAACTTTCCATAAATAGCAGCTCTGCACTAAAATATCCCTTATTGAATATAAAAACAGAAATATTTTTGGGTGATGCAAGATTGCTCTTACACCCAGGATGCTCCTGCATCAATAGGTTGCTTGTACCATACCTGTTGCTATGTCATCTTCCCTAGAACTTGTATAGAATTTTGTAGTTAAAATCTTACATCATCTTGTTCAATCTTGCTAATAACTATGCCTCCTCCATTATATGAAGACTTGGTGTTATCCAACACTATTTTCTTAACAATCTTTTCATTTAAAGGAATTGCTCATGTCTTAGACAATTCTATAACCCCATGTATAAGATCAACTATAATATTTATAACTCTATCATCCAACCAAAACTTTCCATTATGGATTCTGCTCAAAATGATTTCAATCCATTTGTCATTCTAAAATTCATAGCGAAATGTATACTTAATAATGTCCATTTGACCTAAATATTCAAATCCTTCTTTGTAGGCCATGTCCTGTTTATATATCTTATTGTACTCCATGGTCAAACTATCATCTCCTACTATTTCAAACTTTCATTTCAAATACCCTTTTACATCTTCCAAATGTAAAACTCTGTCTCGAATGGTTTAATAAAGTCAAACTAGGGTCTTCCTCTAAGGGTTCTACTGATTCCTTCTTCATCTTAGGTCTAGCTGTCTCTGATGTTGTGAACTAGTGATGCAGATCCATGATTCCACTCAACAATAACTGCTTTAATAATTAATTCTTAGTAAAATACCTTGGAATCATGATTTAGGGCTTTGCATAGATCTGGCGAAGAATATGTCTCTAAATCTTGCAAACTACTTTCAATCTCCACTAGCTAGCTCTCTATATCTCTTGTAAACACTTGAATGATAAAATGATGTCAATAATCTACTTTTATCCTTCAAATATTTCAAGACATTGTCATTGCATTAATTTCTTAAGTGCATTAATGCAAAAAGTTGTTTCTGGTTACCTGCAAAACTTCTTTCTTTTCATGTAATCACATACGTGTTCATAAATGCATGCCCTCTTAACTGTAGCTTCCTTATATCATATTCTAGCTCATATTAACTTCACAAGGCTTAATTCAACTTATTCTAAATTCTATACTATTATGATTCTTATTTTAATACATAATTCATAAAATTTTATGCTTAATTATTTTGAGATGAATTTGGAAATGATATACTGAGTGTGCTCACTTGATCCATTGCTTTGACAATCTCAACTTCTTTCAAGTTGCTGCAATTTAGTTTCTGACTGTTGTTGGTATTCACACTTCTCCTGGTATATTTTAAATTTCTTCTAGGATTAAGATTTCTCATGTTGCTCATTCTGAAATACCTTGTTGTGTGATCCATGTCACTTCACATCTAACAAACTATTCCATTGTTTCCATATCTTGGTCCTAACTAACTGATTTGTGATCTACAATTTCTAGCAATGTGACCAAATTTGTTGCATCTATAACACATCAATCCATTTATTTTGTTCATTTCTCCAATAGGTCTCTTATCTACAGGGTTAGTATTTCTAGACATTCTACTATTACCATTACCATTAGATCTATGTTTCTTATAATCAATAGCTCTATGTCCAAAACCATGACAATTATAACAACAACCAGAGATAGATTTGAATTGCTTACCTGTACAATCTCTTTTCATGTGTCAAAAATAATTGCATGAAAAACATCTACCTTTGAATTCTCTTTGCATCTCTTTAGGTGATTCATCTTGCTTAGGTGGGTTAGGTACATTTTCAGATTTGTTAGATTCATCTAGTTTCTTTTCTTCTTTGTTCTCAGGCTGTTCCTGATCTGATTCTTTACATTCTTCAATCTTCTTTGGGAATTTGTCTTCAAAGTATCCAAGACCAGTTTTATCATAAGAGGGTTTCTGATAAGAAATCTTTTCATCAATATTTTCACTACTAGAATATAGTTTCTCAAGATGTTGTTTAGACTAAGTTAGTTGTCCTCTCACAATTGTTTTGTATTTCACAAGTTCGGCATACTACAATTTTATAGTCTCAAGTTCAAATGTCACTTTGGTAAGTTTAGATCTCAGATCTACATTTTTAGATTTTAGATTTGATTCATCTTTGTTGTTATCATCTTTCAAGCTTAGCTTTAGGTCTACAATCTTTAGTTCATGTTTAAGGATCTCATTTTCTTTCTTTGGTTTTGAAACTTTTTCACAGTCTTCGACTTGACTTGTAGGTTCTTTCTTTGATTTCAGATCTTCTATCTTTTCTTTTAGTTTCTCAATGTAATATTATGCATTATCATATTTTTCCTTCAGTGTATCTCTTTCTTCAATAAGAATATCAATATGTTCAAGAGCTTCATCAACATTTTTCCAATTGATCCATATCCATAGAGATCTTACTCAAGTTGTTAGGCCTTCTCTGAATAACTTTCTTATGAGTAACTAAGCTCTGATACCAATTTTTATAAATAAGAAATACTGAGAGGGGGGGTGAATTAGTATTTTACAAACTTTTACTTTTGTCTAATTATGGATATATGAAATTAACTTGTAGCTTGCATAAGAAACTAAACTAAATAAATTGAACAATAAGCATAACAATAAAATGAATGAACTCATAACACCATGTTTATTCTCAAGGAAACCCTGGCCAAGGGAAAACCTCTGTGGGGATGATACCCACAACTGATCCACTAATCAAAAGTATCTGGTTAAGGATATTGACCCTGTTAGGAGTCTATTGCATCTGTATAGTGTCTCTATCTTGGTTAAAGCACTTTAGGCCTTGTTAGAAGCCTAAACTCTGATAGGAGTTGCTATTACAAAAAATAGATGTATGCAAGATGAGCTCATTGCAAAAACATGCAATATATACAATGATAACTTCAGATACAAAAGGTAGAATACAAAAACCTTTTACTGTTGTCGAATATCTTCAATATTTTGATCTAGCTTTGTAGGCTCTTCGCACTAATATACAATACTTTCTTTCAACTTCGCATTACATACATTACTTACATATTTTCTTTCTTACAACTTATAATTTTTGCATCATATATTATTATATTTCAACATCATATCTTCTCTTTTACATTTACTTACATATATAGAAGTTATTACAAAATAAATTTCCTGTCAGCTCACAAAATATTACTCTTCTAAAAACATAAAGTCATTTCATGTTGCCTTAGGGTTAACATATAGGATGTCATCACTAATTAGTTAATTCATTATTTTGATAAAAAAAACTATCCCTTAACTCAATATAATCAAATTCGGATCGCTACTCTGTTCTGGTCGGCTCAACATTGTCTCTGTAAAACATCGATATCTCTTTCTGTACATGTCATATAGACTTGTGCTCTTAGATGTATCTTTAATATACTTTTAGTTATCTATTTTCAAGTGTGCATGCACTGAACATACCTCTGTGAACATAGCTCATCAAAATGGTCTCTGTGTAGACAAATAAACACTGTTATACTTAGATAATTTTCATGTGTTCTCATACAGAACTTCTTCCTCTAATCATGTTGTCTCAATGCTGAATATATGTTGCCATAATGACAACATTGTGATATCCTACTTAGCCAAGTTTCCAACATTGACAAAGCTAATGAGCATAGTTAAATTCAAATCGTACGCAAGCTTGATGGGGTTTAAAGCCACTGACTATTTTTAGCCTTGTTTAGTAACTCCGCGGATATCAATATGTAATTCGTTAAGTGGCAGATTGTTGAGTGTGTTGCGTAAATATAGTGGTTTCTCACCATGCAGTGAGGCACATACGGTGAGTCCACAGTATGCTGGTTGCTCATTGTATAGTGTTCTTTTGCATAACGGTGAAACACAATATAGTGTCGTACGCTGAGATCCAAAAAAGTGGCGTATGATGAGACCCAATTCCACAATGGTATACAGTGATCTCCATGGTGTAGCATCCACTATGCAAAGATGTCCGAACTTAGTATAGTGACATCCAAATGGATGGACGAGTGACAAGCTTGAGTCAAATGACCATTTTGTGAAGTGATGGTTGACATACCAAATTTCATAATGGATTGTGGTACGTATAAACCATTGCAAGTTTCATTAAAAATGGTAACGATGAAAAATTAGGTTGATTGTAATACAATCTAAGCCTATAAAAAATCCATTGTTGATTGTATGTAACATTGTTTACTATAATACAAAGAAGACGCTCAGGTTTTTGGTGATGGGTTTTTTCCCGAAAGGGTTTCCCATGTAAAATCTTCATGTTTTTGTCTATGATCTTTATTTGTGCTCTATTCCTTTTTTTAAGTCATTTTAAGATTCTAAAATTTAAAATTTGAAAGATATTGTTGGTTAAGCCCTCTGCAAAATTGGCTTTAGGAGAGTGTTTACGCACCATATCTTTCCTTACAAGAATCACTGCACACTATATTACCCAAACCCAGAGGGTATCTAAAGTTAAAATTTGATGGTGCTTATGGAGGTAACCCAAGACACTCAAGCATAGGTTTTATTATTCACAATGACATAGGAAATTTGATTTTGGGTGGATCTATAAAGTTGTCTATTTGTACAAATCATGATGTAGAGTTTTCCACCCTACTCATTGAGATAAGGAAATGTTAGGAGAGGGGACTGATGGATTTAGACATTGAGATATATTTTATTAATGTTATACAAGTTATTTCTTCATGATCTTCTCTTGGCTAGAAGTCACAAATGTGGATAGAAGGCATTTGTGAAATTCTAAACAGATTGGGAGATTATACACATTTATAGGAGGTGAATGTAATTATAGACTTCTTTTCCAACAACATGTTTGATTAGATCAAAGAGGTGATTTGTGTCAATAAAATAGAGGTTTGGAATGGATTTCTCTTGAAATTGTCAGCAAAAGAAGTTGATAGAGTTGAGGATCGGGATACTCCTGAGATCAAACATCTAGTTATAAATACAATAAATTGAAGGAGAAATTCAAAACCAAAATGGAGAAAGGGGATTTTGTTAACATGTTAGGATGTGAGTGTGCCTGTGAATACAACATACTCAAGGATCAATTCAATTCTATCTTGGTAATCACAAGAGATGTGGAGGAGTATATGGTAAAAAAGATCCCTGACTATGAGATGTTGAATGACCCTAATGTCCATAACACTTCTATGTTGAAGATGTTCATCTACAATGTGGCTAAGACAATGGAGGACTTTGAGGCAGCATAGAAGACAATATCAAGAATGGTGAGTCCAAACTTGAGGGAGAATGCCTCAACTAACTTAAAGGGCATGAATACTATATCCCACATGGGAATAAATTGTTGATGCATTTGACATTGAGGATGTTCTGAAGAACGGGGAGAAACTGGACACCATCAAGGTAATGACGGATGTCATTAAGACAAATAATATGGAAACATACTACTCTGTAATAGAATTCAATGGGAGTCTATTCTCTGCTAAATAAATTAAAAGGTCACATGAAGTCATTGAGGCTATTCAGACCATGTTGTTCTCTTTGTGTAACTAAAAATGTAATATTTTCTTTTCTATTAATTAAAAGGTGGCTACCACTATGTACCAATTTGCTTTAAAAAAATAAAATAAAAATTCATTATCCTTTTCTATCCTAAAAAAATTAAATAAATAGTATTTATTTAATTATCTATTTACCATTTTCCTTTTTTCCTATTTATGGAACAAACAAATTTATTTATTTTATAAATTCCTAAATCCCTTTCTTTTCCATTTCCATCAATCACCTTTAAACACGTGGATCAACTCCTAAATTTTGAGCTTGTAACACTTGGCACTTATCTCTTCATTTGACTTGTATTGCTAAAGTCAAGATTTTTCAACTACCACTTAATCTCAACCACTCGTTCCTATTGCTTCCTAATCTCCTTCACTCCCACCAAAACCCTACCTACTCTTTAATCCTATTCAACTCCTAGAACCTCTTAATCCTAGCCCTTAATTTTTATGAAACTTTTATAAATGGACATTTTATCTTATCATTTGAATCTAATACGCATTTGAAGCTAATAGGTATATTGAAGCTAATGAGGACTTGAATATAAGGATTCTATGGTGTTCTATCTTTATTATCACCTTCATCTAGCTATCTTGCTATCTTATCATATCAGTGCCTTCATACTATCACTTGCATAGTATTTTAATCAATCAACCATCTCCATTCTTCCATAGCCTCTTGTGTTTGTGCTAACAAATCTTTGAGAACCAACATTTCAAATACAAGATCTTAGAAGATAGGAGGATAATGGATTCAAGCCTCTCTTGAGTACATTTGGTAATAATATTTTGTTTATTTCATTTGTTTATGAATTCTTGAGGAAGTTCTCTATTTGATGATGTTGGTTTATATTTGCAGCTTACCTAGGGCTTATGGTTGGGCTTAGTGGGTATGCATATTAGGATTGTTCCAATTCCATTGCCATCAAGGAGATCTAAATCTCAAGTTGCCCTTTAAATAGGAGCAATATTATTTGTCAATGATTTGATTAATATTATATATTTATTTAATTTTCAACTTTACTTTACTTAGATGTTTGTATTAATTTTATTTTTTAATATAATATTCTTAGTAAATATTGAACGAGATTATTTTAATTTTTATTGACAATTTATGACCTTACAATTAAAATACTTTTTTTTATTTAGTCATTTCATTTTACTACTCTAATTGTAATAAAAGTATAGTAAACTACATTATAGAGAGGTTTTATGCAAAATTTGTTCCCTATCTCTACATTCACATCACATTGTTCATTGGTCAAATAGTGAAAAACAATTTCACTTCATCTCTATGGAAAAGTGGTTTTAACAAAGTCTATTTTTTTCCTAAATGTTGAATGAATTGATGTTAACTAAAGAGCTCAAGTCAATGAACTAAAGGTGTATATTCACTCCCAAGTGCTTGGAATGTATGGACACAATCAAATATAAGAGTTGTTTGAGTCATTTTAGATATTTTTACATAGATTTTAATTTAAATATATAGTGTCATATGCTGAGATCCAAAAAAGTGGCGTAAGATGACACCCAGTTCCACAATGGCATACAGTGATGTCCATGGTGTAGCATCCACTGTGCAATGATGTCCGAACATAGTTTAGTGACTTCCAAATGGATGGATAACTGACAAGCCTGAGTCAGATGACCATTTTTTGAAGTGATGGTTGACATAGCAAATTTCATAACGGATTGTGGTACATATAAACCATTGCAAGTTTCATTAAAAATGGTAACGATGAAAAATCAGGTTGATTGTAATACAATCTGAGCCTCTGAAAAATCCATTGTTGATTGTATGTAACATTGTTTACTATAATACAAAGAAGATGCTCAGGTTTTTTCTGGTGGGTTTTTTCCCGAAAGGGTTTCCCACGTAAAACCTTCATGTTTTTATCTATGATCTTTATTTGTGCTCTATTCTTTTTTTTTAAGTCATTTTAAGATTTTGAAATTTAAAAGCTGAAAGATATTGTTGCTTACGCCCTCTGCAAAATTGGCTTTAGGAGAGTGTTTACACACCATATCTTTCCTTACAAGAATCAATGCACATTGTATTACCCCAACCCAGAGGGTGTCTAAAGTTAAAATTTGATGGTACTTCTAGACATAACCCAGGATGCTCAAGCATAGGTTTTATTATTCACAATGACATAGGAAATTTGATTTTGGGTGGATCTATAAAGTTGCCTATCTGTACAAATCATGATGTAGAGTTTTCCACCCTACTCATTGAGATGAGGAAATGTTAGGAGAGGGGACTGATGGATTTGGACATTGAGATATATTTTATTAATATTGGACAAGTTATTTCTTCATGATCTTCTCCTGGGTAGAAGTCACAAATGTGGATATAAGGCATTTGTGAAATTCTAAACAAGTTGGGAGATTATATATGGTTATACACATTTATAGGAGGCGAATATAATTACAGACTTATTTTCCAACCACATGATTGATTAGATCAAAGAGATGATTTGTGCCAATAAAATAGAGCTATGCAATGAATTTCTCTTGAAATTGTCAGCAAAGGAAGTGGATAGAGTTGAGGATCAGGATACTCCTGAGATCACACATCTAGCTATAAATACAATAAATTGAAGGAGAAATTCACAACAAAATGGAGAAAGGGGATTTTGTTAACATGTTAGGATGTAAGTGTTCTTGTGAATACAACATAGTCGAGGAGCAGTTGAATTCTATCTTGGTAATCACAAGAGATGTGGAGGAGGATATAGTCAAAAAGATCCCTGACTATGAGATGTTGAACAACCCTAATGTCCATAACACTTCCATGTTTAAGATCTTCATCTACAATATGGCTAGGACAATGGGGGACTTTGAGGTAGCATAGAAGACAATATCAAGAATGGTGAGTCCAAACTTGAGGGAGAATGCCTCATCTAACTTAAAGGGTGTGAACACTATTGCCCACATGGGAATAAATTGTTGATGTATTTGACATTGAGGATTCTCTGAAGAATAAGGAGAAACTAGACACCATCAAGGTAATGAGGGATGCCATTAAGACAAATAATATGGAAACATACTACTCTATAATAGAATTCAGTGGGAGTCTATTCTCTGCTAAATAAATTGAAAGGTCACATGAAGTCATTGAGGCTATTCAGACCATGTTGTTCTCTGTGTAACTAAAAATGTAATATTTTCTTTTTTATTAATGAAAGGTATCTATCACTAGGTACCAATTTGCTTTAAAAAAATAAAAAAAAATTCATTATCTTTTTCTATCCTAAAAAATTAAATAAATAGTATTTATTTAATTATCTATTTACCATTTACTTTTCTCCTATTTATGAAATAAATAGATTTGTTTATTTTATAAATTCCTAAATCCCTTTCTTTTCCATTTCCATCAATCACCTTTAAACACGTGGATCAACTCCTAAATTTTGAGCTTGTAACACTGGGCACTTATCTCTTCATTTGACTTGTATTTCTAAAGTCAAGATTTTCCACCTACCACTTAATCTCAACCACCCGTTCCTATTGCTTCTTATTCT
The DNA here is from genome assembly GCA_027943335.1 of Chamaecyparis obtusa. Classification (NCBI taxonomy): domain Eukaryota; kingdom Viridiplantae; phylum Streptophyta; class Pinopsida; order Cupressales; family Cupressaceae; genus Chamaecyparis; species Chamaecyparis obtusa. The sequence continues at coordinate 2,251,496 of BSBK01001745.1, forward strand.
TCTTCACTCCCACCAAAACCCTGCCTACTCTTTAATCCTATTCAATCTCCTAGAACCTCTTAATCCTAGCCCTTAATTTTTATGAAACTTTTATAAATGGACATTTTCTCTTATCATTTGAATCTAATAGGCATTTGAAGCTAATAAGAACTTGAATATAATTATTCTATGGTGTTCTATCTTTATTATCACCTTCATCTAGCTATCTTGCTATCTTATCATATCAGTGCCTTCATACTATCACTTGCATAGTATTTTAATCAATCAACCATCTCCATTCTTTCATAGCCTCTTGTGTTTGTGCTAACAAATCTTTAAGAACCAATATTTCAAATACAAGATCTTAGAAGATAGGAGGATAATGGAGTCAAGCTTCTCTTGAGTACATTTGATAATAATATTTTGTTTATTTCATGTGTTTATGAATTCTTCAAGAAGTTCTCTATTGGATGATGTTGGTTTATTTTTTATTTGCAGCTTACCTAGGGCTTATGGCTGGGCTTAGTGGGTAGGCATATAAGGATTGTTCCAATTCCATTGTCATCAAGGAGATCTAAAGCTCAAGTTGCTCTTTAAATAGGAGCAATATTATTTGTCAATGATTTGATTAATATTATATATTTCTTTAATTTTCAACTTTACTTTACTTAGATGTTTGTATTAATTTTATTTTTGAATATTATATCCTTAGTAAATATTGAATGAGATTATTTTAATTTTTATTGACAATTTATGACCTTACAATTAAAATACTATTTTTTATTTAGTCATTTCATGTTACTACTCTGATTGTAATAAAAGTATAGTAAACTACATTATAGAGAGGTTTTGTGCAAAACTTTGTTTCCTATCTCTACATTCACATCACATTGTTCATTGGTCAAATAGTGAAAAACAATTTCACTTCATCTCTATGGAAAAAGTGGTTTTAACGAAGTCTATTTTTTTCCTAAATATTGAATGAATTGATGTTAACTAAAGAGCTCAAGTCAATGAGCTAAAGGTGTATATTCATTCCCAAGTGCTTGGAATCTATGGACACAATCAAATATAAGAGTTGTTTGAGTCATTTTAGATATTTTTACATAGATTTTAGTTTAAATATATATTTATATTTGATTCTACAAGAATTAATGGGTACATTAATGAGCATATTAGATAGCATAACATTCAAACATAGAACCTTCTTGTGTCTAGTGAAATTTTGATCATTGCATCACTCACCTTTACATAATGTAAACTTTCAAATTCTGTCAAGAAGAATATTTCAATTCTAACACACCATCCAATGTAAAATAATATTAAGATTAGTCATGACATGACATTCAAAAATTTCGTACGTGATATAATTGATCTCTAATAATTTCCACAAGTAATAATATTTCACCTATAATACATAATCTTAAATCTAATTATTTATCTACTATTTTAAATAAAAATCTTTCTCACTAATTTATATCTTACAAACAATTCATTGAACAAAATTGACAAAACAAAAATTCTCACCAATAAAAATTTATTGTAATAACTCTTTTATCAATATACCAATTGAACTTGTACATCCAATTACTATTTATTATTTCCATTTCATTTGTACACTAAGTTACAGGAAAATTAACGAGCAGTAATCCTCTGAGGGAAGATCTGAAGCTCAAATTGTAAAGAAGAAACATGACCGTGCAATAATTTTAAAGGCAATGCTTCCATGAACGCTCTTTTTGCAACACTAGTAGGGCCCTCAAATGAAGCTGTCTTCAATAAACAATCAGGATTCTCATTCATGAACAAATTGAACAGATTTCCATTGTTCTTTTTAGAACCTTTCTGAACAGATTTATTGTTTTGCATGTGAGTGGTTTTCTTTTTCTTTTGGTTTGTTTTATCTCTGATGCATTGTGTCTGCCTCATATTCCAACCAACCGTACCATTATAATGTTTGTGATATTGCAGGTCAGATTGGCCATGGTTAAATAATTATTCATATCCATATTCGCCAACCTAAACTCTTTTGGTGTGTTCATATTATTCCATTGTAAGAATATTGGAAAAGTATGACAAATTCTTTCATTTAGTTCTTGTACGTCTTTAGCTTATATGATATTCCTATCGAATCTTCAACCTCAATATCTGGCCTCTCATTCCCATCATCCTTTTTAACTTCTTTAATTATCACAAAATGGAAGAGGTCAAGGCAGATGTTAATAGTTTACAACATATGTACTTTGTTCTTCTAATCTATAAATACTTTTCATCTTGGTCTTCTCATCTGCAAGTTGGTCACTCTCTTAACCTTCATAATTATTGGAGTGTGGTGATTAGAACTATATTCTAATGTATAAATATTTTTCAATCTTGGTCTTCTTATCTAATTGATCTCATCTACAAGTTGGTCACTCTCTTAGCCTTCATAATTATTGGAGTATGATGATTAGAATTATATTCTAAATTTTGTCGAAGTTATGTTAGATGTCAACATATCTTTATTATGAATAAATATTGTGTATTCGTAATCAAGCTCAATTAAACATGATTATTAAATAATTTATTATTTTTTACTTTGCAAGCCTTTATTAAGAAAACTTGTCATAAGAAAAAATATGTGTTATTCATGCTTTAATAATTGTTAGAAAGCCTTTGATGGTCTTTCTAGGCGTCTCCTCTTCAAAAGTTTGAAAGATCTAGATATAAGGTTAAAGATGCTCAAGCAATTTTGAGAATATGAAATGGTGAAAGGTCATATTTATATAGCACATGACACTTTTTAGAGCATCTTCAATAATAATGGCGTTAAGAAAGGTTGTCCAATTTGCTTAGTCTTCTTTATTTGTATATTAATGAGTTTAATTTTTTTAAAGAGGAGATTCTTAGCAATGGAGGGTTATTCCACGATATACTTATGTCTTTATTATTGTATGTTAATAATATTGGTCTTATCGCCTCAACAACTAATAGATTGCATATTATACTAGATAAATTAGATAATTTTTATGAAGACATAAAGTTATGTATATTAATTTAAAGATCTTAAAATCTTTTTAAACTTTGTTTCTAGTGCAAGGTTTTTCAAACAATATACTACTTGGAACCAATTTGAAAATTATTATTTTAAATTTAAATAGTTCCACAAACATGTACATAAAATTAGATTCTTTTAACATTCATTTTTGGAATAAATTATTGTGTTGACTCTAAAGTATAGAGGATTTTTCTAAATAGGAATTGGTGGATTACTTTGAAAATTTACAATCTTTAATCCTTGAAGCAATTATTCAATGTAGAACATAGTTCCTAAATGTATTGTTTAACTTAAATTTGATTCTCAAATTTGATTTTAAAGACTATTTTAAAGATTGTTTGTTATTTTTTTAAGAAACAAGATTTTACAAATAGTTTGACAGATACATTAAAGTACATTCTTGTATATTATTACTTATCCTCTTTGAATCTCTTCCAAAAAGAAAAAAATATTGGTTAGTGATGAATATGAAAATCTATGTTTTTATGAAGTGCCTTGGGTTAGTTTTATGTTATTTTAACAGACTTTGTTAAGATCTTTTTATATTAAACACACCATATGATGAAGCCATAATGATACTTTTATACATAATATGATGGTATATACTATATCTATAAATCTGTGTGATGTGGTGATTACTTCAAATGTTATGATATTTTTGGTTTAAATAGGTATGTATATGTATCTTCAAGCTGTTTAACTAACCTGCAACTTCACAGGAAGGATGAGGAACTATAATTGTAGGCGATTATTTCTTCTATAATGGAAGGAAGTAGTCAAAGGTGATGAACAATGAGGTTTCCTTCACCAAATAGACTCCATTCTACTACTTCCACACACTCTGTAATAGAGACCTCATGAATTGACAGTGCTCATCCATTGGATGATAACTCTGTTTCTATTAAAATGCATGATCAATGATGGATTGTTTGAGTTTTATTTAGAACCCATGTTTCTAGCTCTGTTAAAGAGGTTTTTTTGTTTTAAAATAAGTCATGTCTTCTCAAAGAATGACATGTATGTAATTTAAGACTTTAATAGCATTTATGATCATTGCTCTTAAGATTTCCTATAAAATATAGGATATTATTATGTGTAATGGTTTGAATGTTCATAGATTTGTCCTAGATTACAATCAACATTATAGTCTATTGTTACTTTGTAATTTTTATTTTTATCAATACAAGTGCATGATTATCTTCAATTGAATTTAAAGATTTGATTTGATTCAAGGTTATGTAACTCCTCAAGCAAGGGCCACTTGAGGTGAATTAATGATTTGGTTAGAATTGATTAGCTTATTAATTTTATTGCATTCTTGCATAAGTAGTGTAATTAATTAACCACTTTTAATTTATAATGGCTACATTTCCTTTACAATATTTAGTAAAACTGGTTGATTATAGATTCATTCAAGTTTCATTATGTTGAACATTTTCTAATAGCTACATCAGTATTATTCACTATTCTATTTGTATGCATCGATACATATGAGGCTACACCCATAGCCATTATTGTGTGATAGGAGTGTTTTTAAGATTTCCTTTATTGCTCTTATCTTTTGTTACTATCATATTCTTTTAGTAGACAATAGAATTACTTTTCTACACATATAGTGCTAGTACCATCCAAGTAAAGACATCCATGGTTGATAATTAAATGGGCCTCCTTTAGGATGAAAATTACTTAATAGGGGATTAGTTTCCCCATAAGGAGTTTTCATTGAGTTTTCTGCACCAACTAATTATCCATAATGGAGACTAATCATTTTTGGTGCCATTGTCGAGGATGGTGTTGAGGCTTATGATTTATAGTATGTAATTTATTTCTTGTTACTTTCTTTCATACTATAACTATTATGTTAGCATAACCTTAGTTTAAACACACTCTACTAACAAGTAGAAAAAGACTGAAATATAAGATTGACATGCAGGAGTATAAAGATGTACTAGGGATATTTCTTCCCTCTTCCAAAACACAAGATATATCTATTAGGGACCTATTAGGGAAAGTGGGGCCTATTAGGGACCTTGAACTAGAGGATTCATCAGATATATCATAGCATACTTAAGAGATAGTAAATATGGTTGATGAGGAGGTCAAGAATCCAAGATACCTCATTACCTTTGAGTTTCCTATATCAGGATAGGAAAGAGATAATGCTCTTAAGAATATGCTTTGCCTGATTTTTATGGTTTAGTTATAAAAGACCCTGATACTTTCATATTTGAATTTGATTTTCTTTGCCAAAGCTATGATTAAACCACTAATGCAAATAGACTTAATTTATTTATAGAAACCTTTAAGGATGTTGCTTTGAGATGGTTTACGGGCCTTGGAAATAATATCATTGATAGTTGGGTAGCAATAAAGGAGAATTTCTTAGAAAACTATCAAGAATACAAAAGAGGTGGGGATTCATAGAAAGAAGACATATTTACAATAACTTAGAATGAAGAATAATCTCTAGAAGACTATATAGAGAGATTTCAATTTTCTCTAAAGAAATCTCCATAAAATTTACATTCACTTGAATTTCTTAAGTGTGTTTCCTTAAGGGGAGTCAATGATGATTGTTCTTGCCAAATTTATCTAATCGATAACTACGATAATTTACCCATTATTTATGGATTGGACATCCACAAAGAAGTCATCAATTGATTCAATGGGCTCATTTATCTATCAACCCAAGGACGTGAACTTGAAATGGTGTGGCAAAGTATATGCACTAAGTTACAATAATTACCATCACTATTCTACTGAAAGGAAAAAGTGCATTGAAAATGAATAATGGAAAGTAACTTGTCTCTATAGGAATCAGAAATATTCAAATAGTTTAACTCTACTTGAACAACATTCAAAAATCAAATAGGTGTCTACTATGTTTTTCTTGCTGCAGGAACAACCATAGGTTCTACTACCTAGTGGCTACAGGAATAGTAGAGTACTAAATAACAACTAATCAAATATAAATAAATAGTAATGTTCACTCACCAAGTGGGCCCCCTTGGATTAGTGAATTAGAACAACTCAATATATGCTTATCAAAAAAAAGACATCTCTTTTTTATTCATAAATGAAAAACCAAATACATACTAAATAGAAATTGTAATAACTAGAATCGCCCAAACTACAGTAAAGACTTATGTTCTTATTGCTAATCTAGATCTCAATAAGTCTATAGGAAACTTATTTATAATGAAGGACTTCCTTAACTAACTCCTAAACTATTGACCATCTCAGTAGTATGGATTACAATAGTTTTATCTCATTTCAAAACATGTTTGAGACGATTCCTCAACTGACAAAACAAGTCTTTACTTATTAAATGGTCTAGCAGAAATATAGGTTCTTCTTTACTGTATTTCCTCCTGTATGTAGTGGTCCATGCTTGACTTTCTTAATGGTATTCTAGTGTATTTATGGTAGTCAGAAAACTACTCCTTTTGGCAGTTGTTGATCTGGTTCAAATTCCCTTTGTGTTGTCAACTTCTTCAATATCTGAATGACTTAGTCTTGCAACAACAGTTAGTAGCATATGCCAAATCTATAACATATGATTATCTCATCATCCTACTTTGAATAAAATGTCTATATATACTAATTCATTCTTGTAGGAAAGGGGTTTCTTGGCTGCAGACACACATTCACATTTCAATCATCCATAAGAGTGAATAATACAAAAAGTTATTAGTTAACCCATAGGAAATATTAGTTAAGCATTCATTATTCTTAACTTCAAGACATGACTGTTGATACTTAAACTAGGTCCTTATAATGCCTTCATACAAAATATTGACCTAAAAGAGTTCAGTGGAAATATAACAATAACATAACTCTGTACTAACAAACTTAAGAAAGCATGGGACATAATAGGCCATAAAATAGCCTCATCATTCCCCCTGACTTAATCCATTGTTGGTCCCTCAACAACTAAAACATTGATGATTCTAGCATTCACTCAGAAGTCTGATGTTGAAATTTTCCATGCTCCTCCTTTTTCTAGGCTCCAATAGTGTCCTTTTGTATTCTTTAGATTCTCCGATCGTGCTATCTCTATCATCATATTGTTCGATTTGGCATTTTCATTCACATTGAGCAGGGTCCACATTAAAAGTGGTGGTTGAAACTTAAGAGGAATCCAATGGTGTTGGAATGGAGAGATAGGGTACTGAGAGGAGAGGGGTGAATCAGTGCCCACAAAAACTTTTAACTTAAAACTCAATCTGCAAACAGTAGTATACTAGTCTACCCAACTGAATCCATTGTATGCATCATTCATTCAATTAACTTGTAAAGGTAAATTGCATGAAAACAAATAACAATTCAGTCACATAACACAAGTATTTTGGTTATGCAGAAACCCTTGTTAGAAGGTAAAAATTGTGGTGGGGATGACACCCACAAATACTTCACTACTGCAGATAATAAAGTTTGCATGTTAGCACTACAAGTTGTGATCACTTTTGGTGATCTTACCTTGTTAGGAGTAAGTATTAGATTAGCTAGATCTACCTAGTTATAGGATTTTAACAACACTACTTCAGTGTGTACTCAGTTAAGATATTTTCAAAAGACTGTTAGGTCTACTTTGTTAAGAGATTTTTACTAACTCTGTTACAATGATTAGAGAATAACAGGATGTATCTACAAATGACAACTTAACCTTGTCTAAAATAGATCTATTAAGTACTAAATAAATATCACCTTGATATGTGAAAATGTTATCTTTGTATTGCTCGGTAGCCTTGTCTAATTCTGCCTAATCTGAATGTCTCTGTATACTAAACTTCTCTCTCTGATAACTGATGTCTTGAAGTAGGCTTCTTGCTTCAAGATCTCCTTCACTTGTTCATACCAAACATATCATCCCTTGTCAATCTTATCACAAAATGACATGAAATACAAATATATAGCATATTGTTATTGCCGCTTAGCAAAATTAGGTTACAATATCTTAGGAAAAACCCTAAGATCTACGGTGTATAGAAATAACCTAGATCTAGCGATTACATAGAGATCATCATCAAAATTAATGATTACATCCATAATAAATGATCATCGATCTTGGTAAAACATTTTATGATTCTATTGTAACTGTCTTCATAGATAGATGTGCCAAACCTGATTGCTATACTATTTCTTGAATTGCTCAGTAAACACTATCAATATTTCTTGGTAGTTATACTGGTGCTCGGTGTCCAATCTACTCGGTTTTTACTGATGCTCGGTATCGGTGTACATTGATGCTCAGTAAAACTACTCTAGTGCTCGATTAGAACTATTATCTTTTTCTTCTCAGTACTACCCTGAGATAACTTGGTGTGAAGGCTTATGTAGTTACCTGACTAGCATGAATAGCTTGTAGTACTTCCATTTACCAACTAGATAGCATAGGTAACTGACTAATCATCTTTGATACTAATGACAACCTTAATGCTCAAATAGAGATAACAAATGGCTCAACCTATCTCTTTACAACAACACATACCAAGGTGCTCTATGGGTTTCTCAAATGTAGTTTTTTGGAGAATGTGGTTCCCTTTTCTTTAAAGTGGTAGGTAAGCTCATCCATCTCTAAGTTATGGCTCCCAAGGCCTGATGTTCTTCAACTCTTTCCATCTATTCATAATCTTTGTAGGTTATTTCTCTAAGGAGTTCTATTTGTAACCTTTCTTTGTGGTAATTAAGTTTTAGTGAGTCTTAATATACCCTCTCTGCATATTTTCCTTCTTCCCTGATGGCTAAAGGTGAGTCCAAATCCTCATAGTTGTATGGTATTTCCTGATATTCTCATCTTAATTCATTCTAAATCCAAGACATGAAAGCTCTAAGTTGGATATCTCCCACATAGGCTAAGGGATTTCAATCTTTTCCATGAGGGAAAGCATAGTTATAAAGGTATAACATGAATAGCATGTTTTTAATAGTTGTGGGGGAGGTCTAGAATACAATATAGAATTCATGCGGAGTTTCCAAAGAAGGGTTAAGACCTTGCACTATTCTAGTCAACTTAAGATTGAGGAATTTCTCCCTCAAGTAGAGTGTACAGACCCTTGTTGGAGCTCTGCATTTCATTAATTCAAAAATGACAGAGGTTATTTGAGTAACCTTATCCTTCATCAATTCTATTTCTTCTTCCTTTTCAATTATTTCATTGTATTTCTCATCAATTATCTGCTAAAGCTTCTTCTTTTTCTCTTGTCATAGTGCTTTCTATAGTAGCATATCCTAGTACAAACTAAGTTTTGTTGTCAAAGTAGTGGATAGGTCAGGTGGTGGTATAGGTTCCTGATTTTCAACAGATATATAGTTATCTATTTCATAAGATGGTTTCTCATTATTTTTTTATTTATGGGTTGGTGATCTTGTCCAGACTACCATGGCCCTCTCTATGTTTACTTCACCTAGGTCTTGGGTAGCTTGCGCTATGGTGTCTAAACCATCATCATTAAAAATTTGTTCTACCATTTTTTTCATAGTTTCCATATTAATTTCAAGATTCTCATTAAAAAGATTATTTTCCTCTACAAGCATAAAATCCTTCCCTTGGTCCATAGCTATATTTTCAACACTTTGTTCCCCGTCAAAGGTATCTTTTGGATTCCTTTGTTCAACATCTTCTCCTACCTCAACCTCAACATCTTCATTAATTTTGGTCATGCTCCCCTTAAGGGACTCAGAGGTCTCAATGTTGATGGTTGGGGTTTCCTGTGTATGAACATCTGCACTAGGTTTCTTCTTGACCCATTCATTCCACCTAACAGATTTTTCTATTTTAATTTTAACCATAGGTGCCCTTTTAACCCTTTTCCTTAAGTTTTTCCTTTCAGATATTGTAGGAACTTGTTCCTGTGTAGATTTTCTTTTAGGAGGAGAAGGAATATTTTTAGAAGGTTCATCTTGGTAAATTTATTTCTCAATAGTTTTCTTCTTGCAACATTTCTATTTAATGTTTTCAGTAGGTTCTTCTTGGTAAATCTCTTCTTTCTCAATAGTGCTTTCCTTCTCACTCTGACTGAGATTCCTATTTTTTAGAGTAGACTGGGGAGTTTGGTGCTATTCAACAGTGAGTGCTTCCTCTTTGATTTTCCTAGAAGATGAGGCTCCAGGAGACCCCACAACTCTCTTTTTCATATGTGTTGAGGTATTACTAGGGATTTTATGGTCAGAGCTAGTAGAGGGTAATGGCTTCTCAATTATATTGTTAGTGCCCCCTTCACTGGTCCCCCTTTTATCTAACCCTACCCCACTCAGATCTACTACCTTTTGCATAAATTGTTCTGAAGAAAAAAAATCATCCCAAGAAATTGTATATTTTTTCCTCAAAGCCTTTTCTACCAACAACTTAATCAAAAACTTGAAATGTATTATATGCAAGAAAGTATTTCGACCCTCACAGGTCAAATACCAGATTATATAAATAGAACATTGTGTGTAAGGATGTGGCAATGACATTATTTTTGTGCCCTGCATTTTGTCAACATCCAATGGAGGGTTTGAGTGCAAGGTAAATTGGGACCTAGTTGTTCGAGGGTCATGTGATTCATGAAAGGTTTCACCTTCTTGTGGTAACTGTATAACTTATGAAATCACCTTCTCGCTACATTTTATCTTTAATCCCTTCACATTAGCTTCTCCATTCTATAGTGTATTAAATAATTGGAAGGCTATATCCACATCATGCCCATTAAGCTTCTAAAAATAATCTAACTATCCTCTTGCTTCATCTTTTGATCTACATTCTTGATTGGCCAGAATTGTATCATGTACAGTTTGTTCACAGAGGACTAAATCACCTCCCATGATAGCAAGAATTACCAATAACTCTCAAAAATTCACTTAAACAAAAAATAGTTGTTGGACAAAGCAAAACTATCTTTGTTTTAGGCAATATTCTCAAAGCTTCATTATCTTGGTCTTATCAAGCTATGGAAATGGCAATTAATGAAACAAAAAGCAATCTATCAATTATGGTGTGTCATGGATTTTCAAGGCTTATTCATATCATATCGCAATATGTTAAATTTATTGCATGTAATATGATGAGTGCTTACAATCCTATGAGGACATTCTCATTATGACACACACAAGTATTAATGAGATGGGTATTGCAGATTCATGTGTTGATTTGATGGTTGGCAGCACAGAATAGGTGGAGAGAGAAGGTGTGATGGTTGAATGATGAAGAAAAGGTCTCTCACATGACATGAAAGATTTTATTATGGTTGATTGGGAAATTAATCACAAAGCTAGCATGAGTTGAATACGTGGTCCTACAAATTTGGCTGCAGGAGATAAGAGTGACTCAACTGGTTGGAATTATTGTAGGATCTTCTCTTGACTCTATGGTTTGTGATACAACTTGAGTCTATGACCATTGACAAGTAACTTTAATCGAACTAGATTGATTGTTGAAAGCTACACAACTCAATTATCAAAGAAGGAAAATAATTCATATGGACCAAGCCACCTTGTTTGAAATTTCCCTAGTGTATATTGGTAATGTGAGTCATAAAGCACTGTCCAATCACCAATATCAAACTTTTTGTCTTTAATGAACTTATCATGCCACTTTTTGTGTTGGTTTTGAATAATTTTAGTGTTATACAAAGCATATTTTTGGTACTCATCTAATCCATTGAGATGTAGTATATGATCCCTTTGGGCTTGGTCTAGATTTATATTTAAGTCAAGTGTGGTGTGCAGGGTTTTATGTTCAAATTCAACAAGCATTACAATAGCTTTTCCATAGACCAAATCAAATGGTGTGAACCCTGTGGTGGTTCTCCATGTTATTCGATATGCCCAAATGGCTTCAGGAATCCTGAGTGCCCAATCTTTTTTGTTAATTGCTACTACCTTGGTGAGTAATGACTAAATTTATTTGTTACTTATCTCAGCTTTCTCCTTGGCTTGTGGATGATAGGGTGAGGATTTCCCATGCCAGATGGTATACTCTTTGACCAAGGCATTGATCAAGGTAGAAGTAAATTGAGCTCCCTAATTTGTTACTATTTCTTAAGCTACACAAAACCTGATAAATATTACCTCATATAGAAATTCAACTACTTTATTGTCCTTTTCATGCTTCATAGGTTAGGCCTCAACCCATTTGGTGACATAATATGTGTAGACCATTATGTAGGACATTCTATTGGATGAAGGTTCAACTGGTCTAATAAAATCAAGTCCCCATTTATCAAAAGGGGTAACAACCACCTGAGGATATAATGGCATTTCATCTGATTTTGTTGGCTGACCCATATGTTGGTAGTGATCACATTTCTTAGTATACCTTGTAGCATCTTTGTGTAAGTTGGGCTAATAGTATCACGTCTTGAGGATTTTAAGTGTTGTTCTTTTGGATGAAAAATGGCCACCACAAGGTTCATCATGAAAATAATGTAGTACATCATATGTCTCATGCTCCCTAATACACCTTCTCATTACCCAATCTAGTCTGGTATAAAACATGTAACCTGCTATCCAAGAGAAGTTAAAACTCTTTCCAATTAGCAGTCTTTTGTCCTTTCAAGAGAAGTGGGTTGGAGTCCTTCATGTAGCTAAATAATTGGCAATATTAACAAACTAGGGGTTATGGGCTGAAATAGAAAAGAGATGCTCATATGTAAAACTATCATCAATGGCTGCAGGATAATCTGGAACTTGTAATCTAGACAAGAAATCTGCCACTACATTTTATTTTCCAAGCTTACCCAAAATTTGGATATCGAATTCTTGCATTAGTAGTAACCATCTGGCTAACCTTCTTATGATATCATTAGGTACTTAATGGAAGTATTATTTGTGTGAACAAAGATCTCATACCCAGTTATGTATTGCCTAGATTTATTTAATGCATAGATAACTACTAGAAATTATTATTTTTGTTACAGTATAATTAAGTTCAGCACCTTGCAGGTTCTTGATGATGTAATAGATTGCATTCTCAACTGCTTCTTTTTTTCCCCAAGGACTTCTCCAATAGCATAGACAAATGCATCAGTATGTATGTGAAACGTTAGTCACCAATTGGGACCCCTCAATATTGGTGTTTTTGTTAAGACTTCTTTCAGTTGTTGGAAAGATCTATCACATTTAGAGGTCCAAGTGAACTCTTCTTCCTTCTTAAGGAGAGTATATAATGGAGCTTATATCTGATTAAAGTCCCGTATAAACATTCTATAATACTAGGCATGTCCTACTTCTAACATCCTTTTTCTTTTGGGGGGTAGGTAGAGTAGTGATCACTTCTACCTTAGATGGATCTACTTGAATTCCTAGGGAGGAAATGTACAGTCCCAACACTACACCTTCTGTCATCATCATATAAAACCTCTCACTATTCAAAGATAGGTTATGTTCTTGACATATTTTTAGTACTTTTTCCAAATTTCATTGGGCTTCCTCAAAGGTGGCACCATAGGCTATAAAATCATCCATATATATTTTCATGCAATCTGTGGAGATATCTGAGAAAATATTGATTACAATCCTTTGGGATGTGACTGGTGCATTTCATATCCCAAATGGTAGGACTAAAAAGGAAAATGTTCCCCATGGACATGTAAAACTGGTTTTATCCTGATCTTCTAGTGCTATGCCTATTTAGTTGTATCCACTAAATCCATCAAAGAAGGAAAAGTACTTCCTAGCCAGGTTATCCAAGACTTGGTCAATGAAGAGAAATGGAAAGTGATCTTTCTTGGTTGCATTGTTGATTTCTCTATAGTCTACACATACCCTCCATTTTCCTCTTTTTCTAGGCACTATGACTAAGGGTGACAGCCACTGACTATTAGAAATAGGATAAATAAAGCCAACGTTTAAGAGATTTTGCAGTTCTATTTTGACAATATCCCTAACAATAGGGTTAATCCTTCTTTGAGATTGTTGAACAATTTTATAATCTAGACTTATATATATTCTATGGATACATAGCTTTGGGTCTAGTCTTTTCATATCAGTATAATCCCATGACAATGCTTGCTAGTGTTCCCTTAGCTGAGTAAGAAAGCTATATTGTTGGGATCTAGTGAGGTGCTTACTAATGTTTAGCTCTTTCCAAGAAGTATCTCTACTTTCTTAGCTTTTTCCATCATGGCTATTTTAGGGAAATTGGCTGACCAAATCTCATGTGGTAGTAATGTATGTAAATAATTTGTGGTTATAGAAAATCTAGATGATGATTGAGGTGGTAAAATGGTTTGTAAGGGACACTGGCCATCATTACAAACTTGGGAATTTAGTCTGTAATAATTGGAAAGAATGGCATTCAAGATGTCATCTTCTCCAGTATCTATAAAAGGATCCATGTCAATCATCATAAGGTGGCTTACTACATTTATTTCTTCTTCATTATCACCTACATCCATCCATAGAGTTCCATCCTCACCTAACTGAGGCTAAGCAGGGGAATACAGTGCTAGTTTTTTGGTGGATAGACCATCAAATATTTTCATTTTCCTTGAGTGGCATGCTATATAGGCATATGTTGTGGCCAGCCATGGTCTACCTAATAAAATAGGATATCCTCCTAGGCTAGATTTTGGTGAGAGAATCACAAAGTCAGTTGGTTGTTCCCACGAGTCCAAAGTTATGACCACATCTTCAACCATCCCATATGGTTTGAATGTTGAAATGTATGCCAAATGTAGTATGGTGGGGGTTTCTCTTAGACTATAAATACTTAATTACAACATTATTTCTATATTCATGATGTTTATGGCTTCCCCAAGGTCTACTAGAGCATTCTTTACCTGTACCCCATTGATAGAGATTGTGACAACAAGACTTCCAAAGTTAAAATACTTGGGAATGGACAATTTCTCAAGCATAAGGTCAGAAAGTTTCCCTGACAAATGCAAAGTCTTAGGGTCTTTTCATTTTTTGTCAAGCCTTTTAATAAATGCATCCCTAATGGCTTTAGTATAGATGGGTGCTTCTTTGATAGAATCCATTAAGGGAATCTTAACACTCATTTGGTTTAGCTAGTTTAGTAGTTCAGTAGAAGACTCATTTTAGGGTAGAGAAATGTTCTGATTTAGCCTTTGAGGAAATGGTAGTGCCTTTACTAGAGAATTTTTTGGAGTAGAATCATGAGGATCTTCAACTTGTGTTTCCTTGATTGGAGCTTCTTCATTGATAACCTCAGTTATGATAGGACTAGTGGGGGTAGGCAAAGTAGTCCCTGACCTAAGATGTATGTTATGAACATTAATGGCATAAGTAAGTTATTAGTTCATGTCAAAGGAATAGACCTACTATTGAGGTTTGTTGTTATTAGGGTTAGGCGTAGGCTTTGTAGGTAGCTGGGTCTTTTGGGTAGGTGGGTTTGAAATTTTGTGCTCATGGCATCTTAAAAGGTTCTTTACACACAAGGGCAGCTTGAAATCTTTTTGAGCTAAGGGGAGACTTTATAATTTCTTTTCTCATAGGGTAAGCTTAGAGATCATCTTGTGGAAAGCATTATCTCCATATGGATCCATGAAAATGATCAAGCCTAAGGAAAGAACTGTCTTCTTAGGGATCAAAACAAAAGGGTGATCAATCCTAAGAAAACCATCATCTCCTTAGGGATCAATAAAAGAAAGTTACATAATATACAAGGGAGGCCACATGTATGCACCCCCCCCCCCTCTCTTATGATGGAAAAATAGGATGAATCATAAGGAAAGAGAAAAAGGATACCTAATTCCATAAAAAATAAGATATCCTTAAAACAAAATTGTATGCCACAATCTTAGCAAAGAGTGAAAACTCTTATTAGCTAAGAAAATAGAAATCATGAAAGGATATTCCATAAGTGGGAAGAGGACCTTGAAAGGAAGAGATCTTGGTTACAAGATGTCTACCTTAAAGAGAAGTTCTTAAACAAAGAAAAATTCTTCAAGACAAAGAGGGAAAGAGAACAAGAATGTGCCCTTTCAACCCCCAATACTAGGTGAAAAGGGGAATCTTGATGAAGGATGACATACTTTAAGACCCAAAGTAAGGGAATTTATTTATAATAAATATAGGTTTGCAAATAAAGAAGAGGGTGTGATCAAGGATACACACCTCTTGTATAATGGTGAATCCTGAATCAAAACAAACTATTAGTTATTAAAAAAAAAAAAATGTTACATGATAAACAAATGTGACTATATTAAGGAAAGTAGATCCTTAGAAAAAGGAAAAGAGTAGGGAAAGCAGAAAACCTTGCCCCCCAACTATGAAGGAAAGATATAACATATTATGAATTCCTAATGATATTCACTCTATAATGGATATACAATTCTAAGAAAAATAAGTTGTAAACTAGAGAAGTCTCCTAGTGTAAAACAGACATATCTACACCAAAAAGGACATCACATTATAAAGTAAGAAAGTCATAAAGGAAAGAGATGGATGATTATTTTGTGATAATAATTCCCTTTGAGGCATGAAAAATATTTTTAAAAAAAGATGCAAGTATCTTGTGTGAAACAAAGTATCTCATACCAGAAAAATATGTACCATCAATAAAATAATACAAATCCATGATGAATAGGATAAAGGAGAAAGGATGCCACATTATTTCAACTTAGTGATCAAGGAAATTATAAAACATATGCACTTCCAAACAAGAAATAAATTGAAATGAGGATACCAATCTCATCAAAGAGAAAGATCCTAATAAAAAATTCCATGCGTGGGAGGACATCATAGTACAAAAGAGACTATCAATGAAGAGATAATGGATCTTAAGAAGGAAAATGAGAAGTTTCCCCTCAAGTGAGGAAGAAAGGAGGAGTTCCTATTATGATGTCCTTAATCACATTATACAAAGAGCCTTGTATAATGGAGAGAAACATAATAGGAAAAAGGAGATGCTAAGGTAAGTTTTTGATGTCAAAGAAATGTGAAAAATTTGGTGTTAAACAAAGAAGATGTCTATCTACAAAATATTGAACAAATCACCTAAACTAAATGCAATGAGAAAGAGAATTTTTGTTACTATGATGAAAGAAACACAAAAATTTGCTATTAATAGGTATTTGGTTCTTTGTAAAATTTCTATAAGGGTGTTGAACTCTAGAATCATATTTGATTCTTGAAAAGATTCTTTTGGATAAGGCTACACAATCATCAAAAGGTGGTGTAACAATAGATGGTGTTGGAAAAATAATATCAAGGGAAGGTTTTGGTTGAGATGAAGAAGGAAAAGTGGTATCTTGAGGTATGGAACCTAGACCACATTTTGTGAATTGTTTAGGAGGATCAATAGGGACCTTAATGTCTTGTTCATTAATACAGAGTCCTAAGCAATTATAACCTTGCTAAGTAGTGATATCATTGTCAGAATAATTGAGAGGGGGGTGAATCAGTTATCCACAATCCCAATCACAAAATGTATAACCAAAATAATTTACTAAAACTTCTACAGCTCGGTAACATAAAATAGTATTATGTCTGTGCTTTTACCGATTACCAGTTAATAACATATAGTGATTACTGATCAAATCCAATATGCAACATGTAAAGTATGATAACAAACAATCATCATAGTCAAGACATAACACATGAGATTTAACATGTAAAGGGAAAAACCACCTGGGAGGGGCAACCCAAAAATTGTTCACTCTTCTGAAGTGAGGTCGGTGAAGACCCAACCCTATTAAAGGTTACAAACACATTGTGAGGTGTGACCTTGTTAGAGGATTTTAGGCCAACCATTATCGTCCAACCAGCATTCACTATGGGGTTGACAGGATAACAAATGTACACTCTATGAATGACATTACAAGACTTTCTAGTCCACTCTGTTAAGAGATTTATCTATTTACAATGGTTAAAATGTAACAGCATTTGATCTAATTACAACACAACTTCAATTGCAAATTATCATATCTATGTTAAGTTCATTCAAATCCTCTGACCAATATAACAATGTTGTTTCAATCAATATTCAGTAACTTACTGTCACTCGGTTATATCTTTCTGACGCTCGGTAATCTCTGTAGTTCAGTTCTTCTTAACCAGTCTGATCAGGCATGCATGAAGCTTGTTCACATGATATCTCTGCAACCTCCTTCTTCTAGCATGATTTCATCATGAAATCCTAGTTTCTTAAATAGACAAGTAAACCGTTTTAATTCTATCCATCAGATTTTTTCACTTAATCTCCTTTATTGATTTTGCCGCTTAAACCTTCCTCGGCTGATGTGTCAGTAACACATTTTGTTTCAATCCCTTAGATCTTCTTCAAATTATGTTAGCCATCAATCTTCATAACAAACATTATATTCAACTTCGCAATCATAACACTTTCCAGATCATCAACTTCCATCGGCTAAACTAGTCATTTAGTTATTTTCTTCTACTTGGTTAACAAATAAATGTGTCAGTGAACACAAGCTCGATTTATACTATGCTCAGTATACACTACACTGTGTCGGTGTATACTGAAATGCTTCTTTAACTGACCACACTTCTTTGTGCATTTTTCTCTATCCTTCATCATAGCTGAATGCAACATAATCAAGTCAATAACATAAGGTCATAGACTCATCCATAAGTTACCCAATGTTTTCCTTATCCTTATCTGTCATATCCATCTTCCTCATGTAGATATATCTATTCTTCATCTCTTTTCTTCTTCTTTCTACAAATGTTTGGGTATAGTAACTTACAAGATAAGTATTGTCAAAACTAGTTGACATCATTGACAACATATTACTAATTTAATCATCTTACATATCTAATCAGCAACTCAATGATCTAGAATCATAGATCTTCAAGTCATACAGTTTATTCAAATCAGTTGTAGTTCATCAATCTCTCCCTTTGGCATTGATGGCAACACAAGTAATATGAAATATGCCATACACATACCAAATATGTATTCTACAACTCTATCAACAAATGTTGTAACTCGATACAAGTTCTCCCTAGCTTAATATGTTTAATCACTACGTTACATAAAATCATTTGCAAGTGCAGACTAGCTTCTACAAATATGATCTTTTTAGCTCACAGGTTTTCTTCTATTCTTAGTAACTAATCTTCAATGCTCTCCTTTTTCTATATCTCTCTCCTTTTGTCTTTGGCTTCATATTCTTCATATTGATCTCTCTTCCTTTGACAGTAATGCTAAAGAGCAATAAAAACATATAGCTCTGTAGTAGCCACATAACTCTCTATTGTTCGATGCATTCTCTGTATCTCGGTATACTGCTATACAAATCTATTCTAGTACTTCATCCTTTCACAACCTTAGATAGAAGTCCAAAATGTGAACTCTACTGCATCAACATGTATGATCTTCAGATAAGATTAGGCTGATGCAACCTCCAGATCACCTTAGTGACCGATAGACAGGGGATGGACCCTAAGTCTAGTCCTTAAGTATTCATATGTATCCTTCGGTAGAGGCTTTGTAAATATGTCAACAAGTTGTTCTTTTGATGTAACAAATTTTAGCTTTACTTGCTTCCCCTTTACTTGTTACCTTAAGTAGTGATACTTAATAGATATATGCTTTTTTTTAGAGTGCATCACTGGATTCTTTGAAATATTAATAGCACTAGTGTTGTCATAGTATATAATCATCAGCTCGGTGATTACCTCATTCATACCTTCCAACACTTGATTGATATATGTAATATTTGAATAGTTAGCAGCAACAGCAACATACTTTGCTTCTGCTATAGACTGGGAAATGCAAGCTTGTTTCTTACTTGTTCATGTAACAAGTCTTTCACTAAAGAAGAATGTTCCTCCAGTGGTACTCTTTCTATCATCCACATTTCTAGCCAAATCAACATCGGTGTATAGCTTAAGTTCAAACTTGCCTTTCTTAGGATACCATAGTCCATAATCTTTAATTTTCTTTAGGTATCTTAAGATTCTCTATGTAGCAACCATGTGTGACTCTCTAGGGTTTGCAGAAAATCTAGCAACTATTCCAACAACATGTGCTATATTAGGTCTATTGTGAACTACATACATTAACTTACCAATAATGGATCGGTACTGTGTCTATTTTACCTCAATAGTTCCATCTTCTTTAGTCAATTTACATCTAGTAGCCATCGGTGTTCCCACAGGTTTAGCATCTTCCATGCCAAATGTCATCAATACTTTATATATTTAGATTGTGTGATGAATATACCATCATTCTGTTGAATCACTTGTAAGCCTAGAAAGAACTTAATCTCTCCAAACATAGACATTTCAAATTCATTTTTCATTTCATCAAAAAATGACTTACAGATATGATTTTGTCCTCCAAATATAATGTCATCCACAAATATCTCAGCAATCAAGATAGTATCATCAGAATTTCCTTTCATGTACATATTACTATTCTGACTTGTTCTAACAAATCCAATACTCAGCAAATAGTTATGTAGCCTCTAATACCAGGCTCTTAGTGCTTGCTTTAAACCATATAAAGCTTTATGTAATCTACATACCATATCTTTGTTGTCTGGATCAACGAACCCTTCAGGTTGTTCTATGTAGACTTCTTCTTTAAGTATCCTATTCAGAAAAGTAGATTTAACATCCATTTGGTAAACTTTGAACTTTTTGTGTGCAGCATATGCAAGTAACATTCTGACTCCTAATCTAGCAACAAGTACAAATGTTTCACCAAAATCTATTCCTTCCTCCTGTGCATATCCCTTGCATACTAGTCTAGCTTTGTTCCTTGTTACCTCTCCATTCTCATTAAGCTTGTTTATGAATATCCACTTAGTACCAATAACATTCTTGTCCTTAGGTCTGGGTACTAAACTCTAATTTTTTTTCTTCTCTATCTGTTCTATTTCCTCTTTCATTACATTAACCCATTCATCATTTTCTAATGCAAATTTTACATTCTTCGGTTCATATTCACAAACTAGACATGTACCTTGTCTTGCTTTACTTCTTGTTTTCATGCTAGCTCGTCTGTCTCCAATGATTTGTGTCTCGGGATGATGTCTTCTAACAAATCTTTCTAGTATCTGATCTCTTCTTTCTTGTTCATCATGTGCAGGTTCATTTGCTTTCTTGGTAGGTGCTCCCTACTCGTCGGTTTCTTTTTCATGTTCCTCAGTATTGTTTTCTTATTGATTGGTTGTCACTGTCTGCGGCATCGGTAGGTACTTTGATTGTTCAATGTAATTGAATCTACCATAGTCTTCCAGTTCCTTTGTGCTTTCCTCTACATTCTTATCATCAAACTCATCAACCTGAACATTAGTACTTTCAATCATTTTATTAGTTACTTTGTTAAGACACTTGTATGCTCTACTTTTAGTGGAATATCACAGAAATATCCCTTCATCACCTTTTGAGTCAAACTTCCCATTTCTTTCATCTTTCAAAATAAAGCATTTACTTCCAAAAATCCTAAAATAACTTATAGTGGCTTTGTGACCAAACCATAACTCATAGGGTGTCTTGTTAGTGTCCTTCTTCAGTTGTACTCGGTTTAGAACATAAACAGTTGTGCTAATTGCTTCTCTCCAGTATGTCTGAGCAACATTCTTTTGTAACATCAGTGTTCTTGCACAGTCAACTATTGACTCATTCCTCCTTTCAGCTATTCCATTTTTTTGTGGTGTCCTCGATGTAGAGACCTATCTTTTAATACCATACTCATTACAAAAGTTAGTAAATTCATCAGAAATAAATTCACCACCTTGATCAGACCTTAAGCATTTCAATTCTTTACCAGTCTTTTCCTCAACTATTGCTTTATACCACTTGAACATCTTAAATCCCTCTGATTTTTCTTTTAAGAACATGACTGTCATTAATCTAGTATAATCATCAACAAAAAGAATAAAATATATGTCTCCATAGTAACTTTGAGTTCTCATAGACCACATAGGTCAGTATGCACTAACTCAAGTAATTTCTTTGTTGAATAATCTTTGCTTTTGAAACTAGATTTTGTCATTTTACCTTTCTAACATTTATGACACATAACATGATCAGGCTTAGATAAGTTAGGCAGACCTCTAACCTTTTTCTTTTTACTGATTTTAATCATGTTATCAATATTCACATGACATAACCTTTTATGCCACAACCATGCATCTTCATCTTTCATCATTAAATAAGAAGACTGATCATTATCAAGATAAAACAAATTACCTCTCGATTGTGTTCTAGTTCCAATAAGTCTTCCTTCATCATCAAATATCTTCACTTTCTTGCTCTCAAAAGAAACTCAGTGGCTTGAATTGTTCAGCTATGCCACACTTAGCAAATTATAGTTTAGAACTTTTACCCAATAAGCATTGTCACATCTAATTTTATCATTTATCATTAGGGATCCTTTACCTCTATATCTTCCTTTACCTTTAGGTAACCTTCTAGCCATAAGAGCTTCAAGTTCATCAAGCTCATCATCAGTATTGCTATCACTATCATTATTCTTATTTCTACTACTAGACTTACCAATCTTCAGAGAAGACATAAAAGAAGATTCAACAGATGATACAACACTATTATCAAAGTTATTCAGTTCAAAGGTTGTAAGCTTACCAATCAAATTATCAAGAGTAAGGTTGTTACCAGATGCAGACCTAGTTTCATGAATTACAAATATTCTAATTGCATAAACTAGCAATAAGGTTCTGAGAACTTTGCTTGCCACTATCTCTTCATCAATAACACCATCAGATGCTCTAATA
The DNA here is from genome assembly GCA_027943335.1 of Chamaecyparis obtusa. Classification (NCBI taxonomy): domain Eukaryota; kingdom Viridiplantae; phylum Streptophyta; class Pinopsida; order Cupressales; family Cupressaceae; genus Chamaecyparis; species Chamaecyparis obtusa. Next base: position 2,274,167 of record BSBK01001745.1, read on the forward strand.
GCATGTACTACCCCTTTTATTCTATTTATGTACTGCACAATATTTTCTCCTTCCTTCATCTTTATATCATCGAATCTTCCCCTTAAGCTTTCAGCTCTGGCTCTTTTGACATTCACATCACCACTATAAACTTGAGCAAGTTTATCCCACATACCTTTAGTAGTAGTGCAATTTTTAATATCTTCAAATTTGGCATCTGTACAGGCAGCAACAATCTCCATCATAGTAACACTATGTTCATGCCTATCTCTTAGTTGATCAAGGGTCAAGGGACTAGTGGGTGGTGCAATGTAGCCATTCTCCATTAGTGTGAGGGCAAAATTCCCAATTCCAAATACATGCAGCTTCATTTAACTTTGCCATACTGTGAAGTTATCCTTGTTTAGCTTTGGCACTTCCCTCTTCTACATTTTGAGATCTTTGTGTTAAAGTCCTTAAAACTCTATTCCAAGCAACCAACGCTCTGATACCAATTTTTAGAATAACTGAGAGGGGTTGAATTAGTTATCGATAGTCCCAATCACAAAATGTATAACCAAAACAATTTACTAAAACTTATGTAGCTTGGTAACATAAAATAGTATTATGTCTATACTTTTACCAATTACCAATTAATAACATATAGTGATTATTGATCAAATCCAATATGCAACATGTAAAGTATGACAACAAACAATCATCACAGTCAACACATAACACAAGAGATTTAACTTGGAAACCATGTAAAGGGAAAAACCACCTAGGACAAGCAACCCAAAAATTGATTACTCTTCTAAAGTGAGGTCGGTGAAGACCCAACCCAGTTAAAGGTTACAAACACACTGTGAGGTGTGACTTTTCTAGAGGATTTTAGACCAACTGTTATCATCTAACTAGAATTCACTATAGGGTTGACAAGATAACAAATGTACACTCTATGAATGACATTACAAGACTTTCTAGTCCACTATGTTAAGAGATTTATCTATTTACAATGGTTAAAATGTAACAATAATTGATCTGATTACAACACAACTTCAATTGTAGATTATTAGATCTATGTTAAGCTCATTCAAATCCTCTGACCAATATATTAATGTTGTTTCAATCAATATTCAATAACTTACTGTCGCTCGGTTATAGCTTTCTGACACTCGGTAATCTCTATAGTTTGGTTCTTCTTAACCAGTCTGATCAGGCATGCATGAAGCTTGTTCACGCGATATCTCTGCAATCTCCTTCTTCCAACAAGATTTCATCATGAAATCCTAGTCTCTTAAATAGAAAATTAAACCATTTTAATTCCATCCATTAGATTTTTTCGCTTAATCTCTTTTGTTGATTTTGCTGCTTAAACCTTCCTCGATTGATGTGTCAGTAACATGTTTTGTTTCAATCCCTTAGATCTTCTTCAAATTATGTTAGCTATCGATCTTCGTAAAAAAAATTATCTTCAACTTTGTAATCATAACACTTTCCATCTCATCAACTTCCATCAACTAAACTAGTCATTTAGTTATTTTCTTCTACTTGGTTAATAAATAAATGTGTCAGTGAACACAAGCTCAGTTTATATTGTGCTCGGTATACACTACACTGCGTCAGTTTATATTGAAATGCTTCTTCAACCGACCACACTTCTTTGTGCATTTTGCTCTATCCTTCATCATAGATGAATGCAACATAATCAAGTCAATAACATAAGGTCATAGACTCATCCATAAGTTACCCAATGTGTTCCTTATCCTTATCTGTCATATCCATCTTCCTCATGTAGATATATATGTTCTTCATCTCTTTTCTTCTTCTTTCTACAGATGTTTGGGTATAGTAACTTACAAGATAAGTATTGTCAAAACTAGTTGACATCAATGACAACATATTACTGATTTAATCATCTTACATATCTAATCAGCAACTCAGTGATCTAGAATCACAGATCTTCAAGTCATACAGTTTATTCAAATCAGTTGTAGTTCATCAATCATATCCCATATTGTAATTATCTTTTAGTGTCGAATCTAAGGGAGATTCATCTTGAGGTTTGTGAAAGTGTTTGGTATAAGGAGGAATAGAGGGAGGATTGTTCTTCTTAGAGAGGTCCTTATCATCATTCTTATAATCCTTAGGTCAAGAACAAGAAGAAGGATTATCCAAATTCTCTTGTCTACTCAATATTCTTGGAGATAAATCATCCATAAAATGTCTAACATTTGGGTTATGAATAATGTCCTAATAAAAGTAGAATTTTCTAAGATCATTAAAGGAATTGCATAAACTAGACTCTTTAAGGCTATCCATTAGAGTAGGTTGAGGAAGAGAAGATCTAGGTCTTCATAAAAAGGGATCATTAGGAGATAGATCAAGATTAGTAGGCAATATAGGAGTAGAATTAGGAGGATTTATATTATATTTAGGTTCATTCACAAAGATCCTTATGTTAAATCTATATACTCCATGCATTTTGTTCAAATTTGAAGAAGAAATACACATGAGATATTCATAAAGGTCCTAAAATATGCCTTACAAGGGAGAAAAATATTTGTGAACCTCATAATACCATATGTAAGAGTACCATTCAAAGGAATACGAACATAATGAAATGCATGAAATTATGATTCACTCCATGTGTTTGATAAAGAGAGGTAAGAAGAAATGTAACAACATAGGTTATCACACACCAATCCAATTTAGTAAACTCCATAGTTAAAAAAATTTAGTAAGGACAAAGTGGGATCTAACACCAAAATCAGAATGGAAATGTTAAAATTCATGTTCACATAAATTTACAATAGGAAATGGGAAGAAATGCTATGATGTAAATTACTCCCCACTTTGTAATTTGCACATTAGGAAGGAAGAATATCCCCACTAGGATCAAGGGTTGACTCAAGCTCTTAATGGGAATAAGATTAGTCCTTCCTTTGATGTGTAAATGATAGAAGTGGAAGAATGACTAAATGATTAAATAGATCTAATAGATATGTCACTAAAAAGATAATCAAAACTTACTGATATGAACTAATATTGAGCTGAAACTAACAGAAACAAAAACTGGAAGATGTAACGTACATGCTACAGGAATAGGTCAAAAATTGATTTGTACCTAAAACCTAATCTATTCCCAATGCTTTCAAATGAAACTTTCACAAAATTTGTAGATATTCTTGTATTTCTCAAATCCAAAATTGTAGTTATGTAACCTATTCATGCACACAGAAAAATAAGGAAGAAGGTTGAAAAGGGGTTTTCCTTAGTCAAACCCATGTTTAGAAATCAACCTTGAAATAAAATTAAGTAACAAAAGAGTGTGTTGTCATGTAGGAGAGGCTAGATCTAGAAAATGAAGCATATCATACTGTAATCACCTAAAATTGGACAAGACCAAATCAAGTGAACAATCAAAGTAAAAATTAGAGAAATTAATTCAAATTAAGGTTTAATTCAATTTAATTAAAAATCAAAAGCCATAAATTCAATTTAAATCAAATAAATCATGATACATCAATTAATTGTGTAATTAATCTAATTAATTACATAGTTCATTTAAATCAAATCAACCCATTCAAGGGGTACACATGGCTAAAGAAATTAAATCAATTCAATTAATTAATTCCTATTTTCTCTCAACCACCAAATGGGAGGAAAATCAATCAACCAATAGGAATTGAGGACCAAGCTCACATGGATCAAGCCTAAATTGAATCTCAATCACTCATTTGGAAAGAGCATCTTGTCCACTCATTTTGTCTTCTTGTCCCAAGATTTGAGGGCAATCCATTTAAATTTTCTCCAAAGGGTGGAACCAAGGACTTAACCCCAACTCAATCATGATCAACTCAACTACACCCCCTACCCTTGCCAAAATCTATAAAAGCAAGTTATAATTCTCTCACAAATTATCCACAAATCTGAGAATAGCACCAAACCTCTTGCAAATTAGAGCTAGAAAGGAAAATATAGAAGTTAATTAGCTTTTCAATTTGGAATTGAACTATTTAGCTTAGCTTATCATTCATTCTCATTCTAGGATTGTCACAAATGGAGGCTTTTTGAGAGCTTCATCATTAGCATCCCTACCTAGAGATCCATAGAGTGCTTAATTATCACTTTCTAGCTTAAATAGATTGTTGTTTGTGGTAATTTAATTGTTATTTGAGTTTATTGATGATACTAACCCTATGAAGGTGCAAATTCTAGTACACAAAATGGCACCCACCGTGGGGCATTAGGCCTCATTTTTCTAAAAATCTGTAAAATTTCATATTTTCAAATTTTTGCATGTTTAACTCTCTATTTTGCAAGTGAAACAATGCGTTTAATACTTTTTGCAATGCTTTTTCCAGGCTTTCTAGCACATCTAAGCTCTAAAATAGTGCGTTGATGATAATTTTTTGTGCCTTTGCACAGGATTTCAGCGTGTTTCATTGCTTCTCTTTTCTATCTAATCTTCTTTCGGCACTTTTTCCCTAACTAGCCAACGCGTTCATATCATTCTCCCACACGTTTAAACCTTTTTTGATGCCTTTTCAATTTTAATTAGTGCTTTTAAATTTTGTTTCAGCGCCTTTGATTATTTTAATAGTGCTTTTAATTCGATCTGCATCACTTTTAAGCACTGAAATAGCACTTTCAATAGATTCAGTAGTGCTTTTGATTAAATTTAAAATTTACAAAATCTGACTGTCAGAAAATGTTTTCTCTGTCTCTGCAAGATGAGTGTTCATAAAAGAATAAAAAAACCAGAGAGCAGATCAATAGTGAGGGAAAAGCCTTGACAAACAAGATCAAAGAGGAGAACAATACTCGCATCAAGCTGGTTCTAGAGGATTCTCATTAAGAAAGAAAGCACACTGGAAAGGAATGATTGCCACTAGGTGAACATTAAAAATGAAAAATCAATCAAAAATTCCCCTAGCCTTTGCTAGCTTCGTTTGAAGGTAGGCTTTAACTTAGTCATTTTTTTTACTTAAATTGTGGCTTTGTTATTTTTAAAATCTAGTAATTAAAAACATCCTATTATTGTTTGAGGAATTATACATTAGGCCTATGCTCTTCACTTTCTAAGTGAATCAAAATGCCAAAAGTGTTGAACTCCTTGATTAAAAGAAAGGCTAGGTAAATCAAGCACTAAATTTGAACAACCCCTTGTTTGTAGAAAAGAGTAGAAATACTCAATTCTCATTAGTTAGAGGGTTTGGTAATTGAACCTTGTTAAAAGTGTTTGGGAATTGAGAAATAGATAGGGATATGCTCTTCGCCTTTTGGTGAATCAAACTCCCAAAACCTATCTCTTTATTCCACATTATTTCTTTCAAATGAACATGTTAGTTCTATAGTGGGCTCGCCTCCCAAGATTTTCCTTAATAAGGCCAGTGAGAGGGACAGCCCAAAGTGGGATACACTCACCTTTATCACGATCATCCAACCCACAATAAAATGAAATGCATACATCCTTAATGGGGTGTGTGACAAAACGGTGTTAAATTTTTTAACTTCCCCGAGTAGTCCTTCAAGATTGTGAAAAACTCCGACATACTAGTGGTAGGAAGCCTCTTAATATACTTGGAGGATGAAAAATTAATGTCCATTTTGAATGGAATCTTGATTAAATACCTTGATAAATTAGCAAGCCTACCTCATTAGAGCCATTTACAAGCCAAATTTGACCTTAGGTAGATTGCTTGGAAGAATTTCTTGTGATAATTGATAAAATTATTGTGTTGTTCTTGAAGGTCTTTGATTACAAAAAGAAAACATCCATTAATATCCAAAAATCAATTAACAATAAAGATTCAAAAGAATATTCTATTCACAAGAATTTGAAATTCAAGAAATGGAAGGAGAAATGGAAACATTATCCAACCAATTCTCATTAAGAACATTGTTTCCTTACCTCTATGATCAAGAAAAACATCATGAGCACCATATCTTTGATAATTAAAAATTTGATCAAAAAGAATATCATGAAAACCCTATCTTTGATCAAGAACATCCTAATGATAACCCAATATTTGATGAAGAACCTATTTCAAAATATCAAGAGAATCTCATCTTTGATCAAGGAAATCAAGAGGAATTAGTCATATCTCAACAATATTCATCATATGACAACTCTTTGAAAAACACAAATACATCTAAATATCCTTGGGATAGATCATTTACTCCTTTGGGAATTTCATATGAATCAGCTTTGGAAAAGCTCCTCAAAAATGATCTCATCACGTTGCCTCAAATCACTTCATGTAGTTTTATCTTTTTGAGTAACTATTTTGAATATCATAGACATAATGAGCATGAAACTTCAGATTGCATGGAGTTGAAACATAAAATCCAAAATCTTATTGATGATGACATAATTAAAATTGAAAATCCTAATGAATCATCTAATGAAGATACTTTTCTCAAGCAAGCTCAAACTTATGAACACATGTCTAGTAGTGGTCCTTATATAGCTTTCACCTATTCCACCATTCCTCCATTTCATATAGAAGCAAAGCTATCCAATATTCCTCCATCAAACAAATATCCAAATAGTTTTCATAATGACTATGTATACCCTCAAGGGCTACCTCTAAAAGAGATCCAAGCTAACCTACATCTTGCTACAAACTTCTTTCATGCTTCAAAGGTTATAGAATCCAAGCCTTCATGTGCTAGAATTCCTATTGTACCTATTTCAAATAAATATCCATCATCCCTTCAAGGATCCCTCGTGAGGATCCAAACTCCTACATTGTCCTTAGAAGTGGCTCCATGTCAAGAGACTAATCAAAAGTGCAAAGAAATAAGTATTCTGAAGGATCAAGATCAAGATAATATCCCTTCTTATCCTATATTTGACCAAAGTCCCATATCCCAAGAATCTCATGATGAATCCTTCATAACCTTCCATTTATTTCAAGAAGATATCCTTCCATCTCAAACACCCCATATTCCTTCACCTCCTATATCATACCCATCTCCTAAGAAATATCAAGGTATTCCTTCCATCTCTAAAGAACTTATTGAAAATCAAAAGAAAAGTATCCTTACTAGGCTATCAAAAGATCCTTGTCAAGATCAAAGTACCCCAACATCCACTTTTCATAAACCTCCATATCTATCTCAAGATTCAATTGCTCCTATCAAAGTCACTCCAATCAAAGCTACATATAAGCTTATTGGTACAAAGATAAATCCAAAAGACAAAATCCTTGGCCATGCAGCTCAAAATAAAGATGTTGATATCCCTCCCACATCCCATTTACCTCCATTTGTGCATAAGCATATTTTGTATACAACCTCCAAATCCATCCTTGGTCCCTATATCCCAAACTTGAAACCTTATACATCCTCCAAATCCATATTGGGCCCTTACATTCCTCCATCAACCTTTCCTACCATCCCTATCCCACCATCCCCTTACCTTACCATGTATCAAGATCAACAAAGACATACATACTTGAGAAAACAAGCACCCATAGATGTCAATCCTCCATATCAGACCATCCATATGAACCATCTATATCAACCTTACTCATCCACCAATCCTGAGTCTTTTGGAAGCAATTTGGATGTGCAACATAAAAATCAGAAAACCAAGAATCCCCTTATGTATGAAGAGCACCATGTCCCATCTAATCGACATGTGAATGCAAGGAAAAAAGAAATATTCAAGAGGCCACAAAGGTCCATCAAGAAAAAAGAAAAATCAAAGAAAATGTGGGTTCCTAAATCCCTCATCGAAGAAATACATTCTAAATCATCCAAAAGGAAATAAAAATCAAAGAAAGTGTGGATTCCCTAGTCACTTTTGAAGGACTTACACACAAAAGAGAATCAAAGTTGACATTTAAGCTTCCAAAGTTTTCCACTTCACATTCTCCCAAACATATTCCATCTTATCCATCCATTTTGGGTCCTTGTGTCCCAAGATCCATATCCTCTCTTACATCAAAATCCCAAGCTATTTCACCCATTTTTCCTCCATTATTCCACTACCCTTCAAGGTGTGTATCAATGTTGATCTTGATAATACTTCAAAAATTATTCCACTGCCCTTTTTCATGCTTATGCATAGAAAGACTTATTATCCTCTCATTCATTATCCTTCCATTTCCATTATCCAATCCATTTCATAAAGCTTTAGCCACCCTCTACCTTATCCACCATATCACATTTTCATCACCCTATCAACATCTTTGAGCATACTTTTCAGTGGTTTTGGACCATCATATCATACCTTTTCAAGGAGTATCCAAAGAGCATGAGGCTTGAGTCCATACAAAAAGAGAAAATTGAAAAAAAGAAGAAAAAGAAAAGGAAAGAAAAGAAATTCATCCTATGGTGAAAACCACTTCTTGTGGCATCTTGGACAAGTACCATGATGAAAACCTGGCAAACAGGCATCATGCGCAATTCCTCTTTGTGGAACTCTACAATTGGGGGAAAGTTTCATCCATCATATCCTCCATCTTTCTACCACTGATCTCACTTGCATCTGTATTACATATTTCACCTTTCATCTTGACAAGGTTGAACATATCCATGAGCATTAAGTATCTTGACATGAGTTATCCTATCCATTAGCCTATTCACTTGTTGTGTTCACGCTACCTTATCATGATCTTTCTTATCCTACAGCCACCTTCATTATTTCTAAGAAGCCTTACCATAATCCCAAACCGTTCACTCATAGCCTTCACCACCCCTTTATCATGATTGTGTGATCCTATCCACATTGATCCCTTAATCTTGATCCAATTGAAAAATAAAAGAAATGAAAAAAAAATATTAGAAAAAGTCTCTTGATATGTCCACTCCATTGGACCATTGTCATGACAATTGGTCATTATTCCATATGCTATCCAACACCACATCATTGGCCTATATTGAGATGTTATTTTTCCCTAGCTTGTATAATCTTGAGGAGATGGTCCTATGGGTAAAACACTTGCTTCATCCATCACTTCCTATTCATTGGTGAATCGTTAGTTTGCAAATCCATCTTTCATGTCCTATACCTTGCTAGACATTGGGGAAAAATTCAATGTGATATTGTTTGAGAACTAGTAATCTCTAAAAATCTAAAAAAAATAAAAGTGAAAGTGTTCCTCAAATAATCCAAAAAACAAAAACATCAAAAATCTCTAAAATTCAAAAACATCAAAAATCTCTAAAAATCCAAAAACATCAAAAATCTTTTAAAAAGCCAAAAAAAAATCCAAAAAATCTAAAAATTGCAAGTCTTAAGTAAACACTCAAAAGTTGCATTGCCCAACAAAGCATGATCTTTGCTAAATCAAACCAGGGGCACCAATCCAAATTCAATAAGCATATCAAAATAGACACAAGTTGGCTCAAAATCATTGCATCAAAATTGAAAAATTGCTACACTTGAACTTATTGATTAATATTAAATTTCAAACATCCAAATACTTGATCTAAACAAAAATATTTGACAAATCAAATCAAAATCTAAAAAGCATCATCAAATAAAAAAATCTTCAAACAACAAATCAGATCAAAATCTAAAAGGTTTAAACATAACTAAGGATCAAAGTGGATGAAGTTTTTGAAATATGGATCTAAAAACAAAAACAAAAATGTTCAAAGTAGTTACTTGATTGGTGAAATCATGTCTTTTTAGCAAATCGATGATGGTTGACTAGATAAGCAATGATGAAGACATGATATTTTCTTGATTTCTTCTTGAGTTCTTGTCAGGTTGATTCATAGTAGTATGTGATTTCATCTAATGACATGATCCTCAAAGAATCATCGAGGACATTTGTATATGAAAGGGATCAATTCTTTGTCTATTTACTTGAAATTATTAAAATCCAAGGAAAGAGGTATTCATATCATCATGGTTCAACCAGTGAAGGTTGTACCAATTTCATTGTTGCAAAAGCTCGATGATGAAAATAAGCATCCAAATTCTAAATAGTGATAGTTAGCTACATACATCCTAGATTAAATGTATTTAAGGTATTTGCCTTTCTTAGCTTGAAAAAAGATTTGAAAAAGAGAAATAGAAAGGGGGTTGAGTTATCATCATCAAAAGACCAAATCAAGATACATCAAATGATCAATGATATCATCAATGGTACATCATCAAATTTCTTGAGATCTACATCATCAAATGTCCATCAATATATAATCAAAGTCTTGATCAACATCATCAAATGTCTAAAATATCCATCATCAAAAATTATGTTCAATTTGATCATCAAAGGTACATCAATGTCATCAAGATATATCATCAAAATGATTCATACTTCATTAAGGACATCATCAATAATCAATCATGCTGATCAACTAGTGGCAACCTGACTCTATCCACCACTTATATTTGTACTTGCACCTGTACCTACGAATGACCCTTCTCTTCTACCAAACTCTAATTTTGCATCATGAGAACATCCAATCAACTCTGTATCATCAAAACATCTATCTAATTATATATCATGTATCAAATATCAATTAGTCAAATCATCCAATTGATCATCTAACGTCAATCAAGTTATCCGATCATCCATTTGCTCATCTTGAGCACATCAAATCTCCTAACTCTAGATCATGAGGAAGGAAAATCATTATTTTGTCTCTCTAGATCATGAGAGCAAAATATCAACCCATCAACTTATCCTATCAGATTGACATCAACATCAACCAGGTGATTATGACTGACATCAAACAATACCAAACCATCATCAACTTATCTAGAGCATCAACAACATTTTATGAATCAAATCTTTTCTCATGAATTTCTTTCATGACCAGGGCATATCCAAATTTCTATATCAGGAAACAAATCAAAATTTCCCAATCTCAACCAAATCATCCAAAATCATTTTGATTCATTTCCCGAGGGGGCATGCAATCACATTATAATTTCAAATCATAGACATAATCTTTTAATAGAAATTTTTCGCTAACAATCAAGTGGGGCATCAAAATAGAAAAGCAGAAATCATATCAATGAACCATAATCAAAACAAACATCAAAAACTTCAATCAGAACTTCATCAATCCTATCATCAGTATTTTCATTTTCATCAACATCAAGATTGAGTATCAATTTAATCAGGACTTCACACCAGAAATTATCAGGACATTCTTTGCATCGACATGCTTCGCATGTTGACTCAAAAAGAGGCATTTGTAATCAACTAAAATTGGACAAGATCAAATCAAGTGAACAATCAAAGAAAAAATCAGAGCAATTAATTCAAATCAAGCTTTAATTCAATTTAATTAAAAATCAAAAGCCATAAATTCAATTTAAATCAAATAAATCATCATAAATCAATTAATTGTATAATTAATCTAGTTAATTACATAGTTCATTTAAATCAAATCAACCCATTCAAGGGGTACACATGATGTAGGAGCATCCTAGGATTCTTGGCAATCCTGTATCAACCAAAAATATGTTTGTTTTGAAAGTCAAATTCATAGTTTTTATTTTAGTTGGTGAAGTATTTGCTCGGTTTTGGAGTTGGTTGCTCATTTTCTATGGTTACCGACGTGCTCAGTCTCTAAAGAACACTCGGTAACGAAAGGCATCAGTTTCTTCTAACACTCAGTGATAACTGCATTGCTCGATCATGCTTGACATGGTCGGCTCACTGGCACTTGATTATTTCTATCTTTCTCAGTGGTGCTCAGTGTTCTTGTAGACCGACTTGGTTATTTGGATAAATCATCTTGGCCGAGTGGTGCCTTTAATTTGGGTCATGTTCCTTGGGTTATGGATTGGCCATTGGACATGTGGGGACCTAGATCTAGTGTGTTGCATTCTTCTATGTGGATCTGATGACTGTTTGGGGCCATCTTGGAGAATGTAATTTATTGTAAGGTTATTTTGTAAGCCGACTGATGTTTCAGCATTTAATAATTATTCATCAGAGTTAATTGTTTCATCTAGCCAACTTGTGGCTAAGGATGAGCATTTATAAGATGGTTGCATAGTTGTTTAGGGACATCAGTATCAAGATCATAAGGAAGTGGAAGTTAGTAGCTTGCGAGCTTAGGCACAGAAAGATTTCTTTGAAGTTGTGAGTACAAGTTCAAATCTTTCCTGGGGCCCTACCAATGTCCTATCATGTTACAAACCTAGGCTAGCTTGTTGGTGAAGTGGTGGAAAGGATTTGGCTCCTGCGAGATCTTGTAGACTGTTACTTTCTTTGTAATTGGTCATAACTGGGAAGGCCTTACAGCCCAACACATTTCATGTAATCAGTGAATTTATAAATAAAGATTTTAGTTTTATATCATATTTTCTATTATTGTTGTTGAATTCTATTGTGTTGTGGTTCAGCTGCAAGTTTGGACCATCCTTAATTGGATCCTCCATTGACTGCATCAGGTGGTATCAGAGCGAGTTGATCTTGAATGTCTGGACAGATCTTGGTAGTTTGCACCAGGATCTTGGATTGAAGATGCCTCTGAGGAGAGCTTGTGGGATCTCAGAGGAGGAAGCTACTGGAGAATTCAATCTTGATGATTTTAGAGCTTTACAGAAAAAAGTGCAAGATCTAAAAGAGGAATTGAGAAAGAAGATTACTATGTTAGAAATAGGGAATACTGAGAGTGGGGGTGAATCAGTATTCTACAAACTTTTACTTTTGCCCAATTATGGATATAACAGATTATCTTAGTGCATGCATAACATAGGAAACTAAACAACATGCATAGCAATAAAACAAAAGAACTCATAACATGTTATTTGTTCTCGAGGAAACCCTCACCAAGGGAAAACCCCAGTGGGGATGGCACCCATAAAGATCCACTAATCAAAAGTATCATGTTAAGGATGTTGACCCTGTTAGGTGTCTATTATAAGTATATAGTGTCTCAGTCTTGATTAAGGGACTATAGGCCTTGTTAGAAGCATCAACCTTGTTAGGAGTTGGTAGTACAAAATATGATTACCAGATGAGCCCACTACCCAAACAAGTAATATATAATATTCACTAATTACAAAAATAGGTCAAGGTACATAACCTTATACTACTTGCAACTTCACATCAATATCTCTTTGCTGCTCTTTCACTATCACTATTACATACATATCATATCATGTGTCATATGTCATATATGTCACTTTTCTTACATTACATCATTACATCTTTATACAAGTTATTAAGATTAATAACTCTTCCAGTCGGCTTACATACTAAAAAATATCTTTACCCAAGGGTTAACATCTAGAATGTCATCCCTTTATATTGTTAAGTCACTATTTTGATAAATAAAATAATCCCTTAACTCTTTACCAATTCTGTCTTCATAATCAGTCATGTCGGCTTAAAACTGTCTTTAGTAAAACTGTCATAACTTCTTCCGTACGTGCCATACTAACTTGCACTCCCAAATGAGTCTTCAATAGTCACCATAGTATCTATTTTCAAGTGCATAAGCACTGAACTTACTCCAATCAACATCACTAAACAAAACTATCATCAGATACACTGGCAAAAACACACTGTCTCATACTGAGGCAATTTTGCATTGCGCTCTGTCATACTTGCTCTCTGACCTATGCAATCTTCATGTAGAACATATGTTGGCATAATGACAACATCTATGTATCCAACTCAGCCAAATTTCCAACAATCTCCCCCTTTGTCATTGGTGGCAACATATGAGAAAATTGGATAAGTCTTAGACTTCAAAATTTCAAAAATTGTGGCCATAGTACAAAATATGTATAAACTATCCTTATGACTCCATAAATCTTATCTATATACTGTACTCCCCCTAAGAGTATGTATCCTTATCAATTTTTTGCTATATCTCTCTCCCCCTTTGACAACAATGATAAAAAAAAGGTAAGGAGGGTGACAAAACTGTGTTTAGAAAAAAAGTGTTATACCTTGATTCAATATTACAAATCTGGTAGGCTTGCAACATAATCTGCAAAGTTAATCTTAATGGCCTCTAACTCTTTCTCCCATGACTTCTTAATTGAATCTGCAACACTAAGTAGTGTGCACAATCCATAAGATGCAATTTCACATGCTTGGATATTCTAAAAACTAAACTTCTAAAAAGATGTCTTGGATGAAAGGCATTCATCCAGTTGTCCTTCAATAATGCTCAATTTTATAGAAACATGCTCTCTTAAAAGGGTGAATCTCTTCAGCTTCTTGTCCTTGTCATCTTGTCAAATTATTATTTCATCATAAATCTTGTAGATTTTCTTCTCAACATCAAGTACCTCCACATTAGGGCTTGAAAGAAGGTTTATCTCGGTTTGAATTTCTGCTTCCTTAGTCTTCATCTTCTGCACTTCCTCTGCTATCAGGTTCTCTGATTTTGTACACAGAATGTACAAAGATTTTCCTCTATCTAAATTCCTTCTCAAATCTTTTATGCAGATATCAAGATTGTTGATATCATTCCTAATGTTCTAACTTATGTCCAAAACAATTTTGGCCTCATAGGCTGCTTGAGCCTTTACCTTTGCATTATCAGATAAGTTGGTAAACTCATCATCAAATGTGTTCATTACTTTCTTTGCTCTTTCCAGAGGGTCAGCTTTTGTAACTTGTGTGGTTACAATGCCTTGTAACTTCTTAGTAAGATCCTTTAGGCATCCTTCAAGGCTCTTTACCTTCTTGTTCTTTCCAATAATCTTGTTCAAAGATGTGATCAATTCCATCTGATCATCATCATCTATTTCCTTTCCCAAATTCTCAAATATAGAAGCAATTTGAGTTTTCTTACTAGTCTCAGGTGTAAGACTGATTTCTTCAAGAGTGGGAATAGATACTTGTTTCTCTATCACTATAGGTTCCACAGTTCTAGTTTCTGACCTTTCTTCTCCTTTGGCATTGTCCTACTCTTCAAAAGCTAAATTGTCAACAATGTTTTCAAGGTTCTTAAATAGGTTATCATCACTATCCAAAGTGATCTTTGTTCCTTCAACATTCATAGCTTCATCCTCAATATTGATGGCTGGTCAAGAGGGAATGTCCTATTGTTCTACTTCTTCTACTTTCTCTGTAGATTCTGCTGCAAATGATGGTTTTCCAGTATTCTCTATCATAACCTTAAAAATTTCTTGTTATGCTTCCTTGTTGATTCCTTCATAATTTCCTCCCATAATTTGAATAGTTCTCTTCTTGGTTCTCAAATGGGTGTTCAGATCCTTCATGATCTATTTGAAGTGTTCTTCAACTCTCACATCACATAGCTTTCTTACAAGATTTTCTCTTATAGTTATATCTTCCTCTGATGCTCTTTTCTTTCTTTTTACAAGCTTCTTATACAAGTCATCAGGTATCTTACCCTGAATTATATCAAATTTCTTATCAGACAAAATCATATGCTTCACCACTGCATTTTCTAGTTTCAATCTCTCTACATAATCATATAGATCATAATATTTATTCATCTTTGTAAAGTCTCCATCTTGTATAATCTGTTCGTTCACTTTTTCAATTCTAGGTTTCCAAGTTTTCTTCCTAACAAGACTATCTTCATCATCTTTAATCTCTACAATTTTTCTTGGAACTGGTGGCACCAATGTCTTCTACCTCTTACCTAGTCCAGTAGCAATCTCTTTCATTCTTTTACTAGGTGTGGAAGAGGTTAATCTAGTGGATTTTGTTGCTTCTTGATCTTTCTCTGTTTCTTCCACTTTTACCTTTACTTGTGTCACTTCTTGTTGTACTGCAACTGATGATAAAGGTGGCACAGACAAAACTTCTTTTTGTCCAATTTCTCTAACTACTATTGTTGTCTGTTTGGCTATCAAGAACTCATGTCCAGTCATTCCTGTATCTTTTAGTATTTTCTTGATTGTACTTTCAACTCTTTTCTTAGACTGTTTCTCTTCAAGGATAGTCTTTACAGAGCTGAAGTTCTCCTCAAAGGTTCCAAACCTATTGCTATGAATGTCTATCTTTCTCTTAATTAGTCTACTCACATATCCTTCTATCTCAATCTCAGAGATTTCATATCCAAGAGGGTCTATGAACTCTACTCTAGGCTCTACTACTTCAATGTATGTAAAGTTAGTATCAACCATGAAACATATCTCATTTTTATACTTTTCTACTAAGGATTGGGGGATCCTTGATCTACTTGACATCAAATTTTGAAATGTTTTGATTACCAACACTGCACTTTCATTTACCTTATCAATAACATGCCTTGTATACACTTTATTAATCCTTTCCATTGTGGTTTGGCCATCATTCCAATCATTTCCAATGGTTTAAGGAAATATTCTTAACAAATGGAAAAACATATAAGTGATCAATGATGAGAATCTAAACTGAGAATACTTAGTCTTCTTTATCTTTTCCAAATTCTCAAATAATTGAATTCTCAAAATCTCACACATGTCAACTTGTACTCTATCAACACACATTAAATATGTTGCATGTATCATTCCTACTGCCATCTCATCTTCTCTAGAGTTAGCACAAAACTTAGTTGTAAGGATCTTACACAAATATCTGACATCATCTTGCTGAATTTTGCTAATTACTATACCCATGCCATTGTAAGATGAATTTGTGTTGTCTATAACTATTTTCCTCATGTTCTTCTCATTAAAAGGAATGGCTCTAGTTTTAGAAAGACTAGTTACCTCATGTATTAGGTCAACTATGATATCTATCACTCTTTCATCTAACCAAAACTTCCCATTATGAATTCTGCTTAAAATAATCTTGGTACATTCTTCATTGTCAAACTCATATCGTAAGGCATACTTAACAATTTCATTATCTTTCAAATGCTCAAACCCTACTTTCAATGACATATCTTGATTGTAGATCTTATGATATTCTTTTGTGAAATCACTATCACTGAGATTCTCTAGCTTACATCCTAGATAACTTCTAATATTTTCTAGATGTAAAACTCCGTCAGGTACGGATGATAAAGCTAACTTAGGATCATCTTCCAAGGGTCCTACTGGTTCCCTTTTCATCTTAGGTCTATTCTTATCTCTGACATTGTGAATCAAAGAAACATCCATGACTTCCACTAATTCCTTAACTAATTAAAAGATATGCCAAGTAAAATACCTTGATTCTGTGATTTTAGGGCTTGCGTAGATTCGGCACAAAAAGTCTTTCGCCAAATCCTTGCAAAATGCTTCAAATCACTACTCTTCAATCTCCTTAACACTTGTATTCACTTAGATGATCAAATAATATTGATCATAACCTTTTATCATTCCTTTCTCACATAGATCTGACATCGCATCCAATTATTTTGCTGTTTCTTTCCAAACAGTTGATTCTGTTAACCTACAAAACTTTAAAATCCTTGCAATCTCGCAAAACATAATATTTTTCTATGCGCTCTTAACCATAGCATCATTACATCATATAATACCTTTCATTAACTACGCAAGACTCAATTCATCATATATCAACTTCTACACTAATCTAAGTTCCTATTCTACTGCAATTTTCATGAATTAAGTACTTAGAGATGGGTTAGGTAGCGATTCACTCTTACCACTTGATACTTCACCTTTTTGGTTACCTTTAGTGCTGAATATGTCTCCTTGATCTGTGCTTTTAACAAACTTCACTTCTTCTGAATTACTATAGCATCCTTTCTGACTGTTACTTGCATCTTCATTTCTCCTTGCATGACTTCTAGGGTTAGGATAAGGATAAAAAACTCTATTGTTCATTCTGCAAAACCTTGTTGTATGTCTCATCTTGTTACATATCTGACAAACTATTCCATTGGTTCCATATCTTGGTCCAAGCTGATTTATCTGTGATCTGTAATTTCTAGCAATGTGTCCAACCTCATTGCATCTATAACATACTACCCCATTTCCTCTATTCATATATTTAGTAGGTTTCTTATCTGTGTGGTTAGTATTTCTAAACATTCTACTACTATTGTTATTCTCAAAAAATTTAGGTTTCTTGCCTTCAATAGCTCTATGTCCAAAACCATGACAATTATAACAATAACCATTAAGGGGTTTGAATTGCTTACCTATGCAATCTTTCTTCATATGACCAACAGTATTACAAGCAAAGCATTTACCTTTGAATTCTCTTTGCATACCTTTAGGTGACTCCTATTGTTTAGGTGGTTCTTCTTTAGGTGTGTCTACAGATTTGTCAATTTCATCAGATTTCTTTTCATCTATGCTTTCAGACATTTTCAGATCTGGTTCCTTGCTTCTTCACTTGCTTTAGTTGTGTTGAATCCAAGACTAGTTTTATCATAGAATAGTTTTTGATAAGACAGTTGTTCATCAATATTCTCACTAGTTGAATATAGTCTTTCAAGTTGCTACTTAGATTGAGTCAGTTCACCTTTCACAATTGTATTGTATTTCTCAAGTCTGGCATACTGCATATTGACTTTCTTAAGCTCAAATGTTACTTTACTAAGTTTAGATTTTAGTCATTCATTTTTTATCTTCAGATTTTCATTCTTAGATTTTAGATTTGTTTCATTCTTTCCATTTCCATCTTTCAAACTTAGCTTCAGATTTTCTATCTTCAGTTCATGTTTAAGGATCTCATTTTCTTTTTCTAAGTTGTCATCACAATCTTCAATTTGTATTTTGGATTCCTTTTCTGATTTCAGATCTTGCAACTTGTTTTTCAGTTTCTCAATGAGGTTCTTTGCATCATCATATTTTCCTTTCAGAGTGTCTTTTTCATCAGTAAGCATATCAATCTATTCAAGAGCTTCTTCAAGATTCTTCAGTAGTTGATCCATATCCATAGAGATCTTACTCAAGCTACTAGGCTTTCCTTGAATGATTATTTTTTGAGTAACTAAGCTCTGATACCAATTGTTAAAAATAGGGAATATTGAGAGGGGGGGTGAATCAGTATTCTACAAAGTTTTACTTTTTCCCAATTATGGATATAACAGATTATCTTAATGCATGCATAACATAAGAAAATAAACAACATACATAGCAATAAAATAAAAGAACTCATAACACATTATTTGTTCTCGAGGAAACCCTGGCCAAGGGAAAACCTCGGTGGGGATGGCACCCACAAAGATCCACTAATCAAAAGTATCATGTTAAGGATGTTGACCCTGTTAGGAGTCTATTACAAGTATATAGTGTCTCAGTCCTGATTAAGGGACTATAGGCCTTGTTAGAAGCCTCAACCATGTTAGGAGTTGGTAGTACAAAATATGATTACCAAATGAGCCCACTACACAAATAAGTAATATATAATATTCATTGATTACAAAAATAGGTCAAGGTACATAACCTTATACTACTTGCAACTCCACATCAATATCTCTTTGTTGCTCTTTCACTATCACTATTACATACATATCATATCATGTGTCATATGTCATATATGTCACTTTTCTTACATTACATCATTACATCTTTATACAAGCTATTAAGATTAATAACTCTTCCAGTCGACTTACATAATACAAAATATCTTTACCCAAGGGTTAACATCTAGGATGTCATCCCTTTATATTATTAAGTCATTATTTTGATAAACAAAATAATCCCTTAACTCTTTACCAATTATGTCTTCATAATCTGTCATGTCGGCTTAATACTATCTTTATTAAAACTGTCATAACTTCTTCCGTACATGTCATACTAACTTGCACTCACAAGTGAGTCTTCAATAGTCACCATAGTATCTATGTTCAAGTGCACAAGCACTTAACTTACTCCAATCAACATCGCTAAACAAAATTGTCATCAGATACACTAGCAAAAACACACTATCTCATACTTAGACAATTTTGCATTGCACTCTGTCATACTTGCTCTCTGACCTATGCGATCTTCATGTAGAACATATGTTGCCATAATGACAACATCTATGTATCCAAATCAGCCAAATTTCCAACATACTACACCAAAAGAAGGTAGTGATGATGAATTTGAGGAGGAAGATCATTTTGAAGAAGCAGTCGAAGAAGCTAGAGATCCTGAATAAAATAAAATCCTGAAAGCTATGTCTAAAATTGGAAAAAGACCTAAGATTGAAGTTTTTGCATTTGTTGGGAGCCTTAGGCCAGAAGAGTTGATTAATTGGATTAATGAGATGGATGAATACTTTGAGAATGAAGAAATAGAAGATCCTAATAGGGTTACATTTGCAAAGACTAAGTTGAAGGGTCATGCAAATATTTGGTGGAGAGAAGTTCAATTGGAAAGAAGTAGGAGAGGAAAGGAAAAGATCACTAAATGGAACTGAATGGTTGACAAGCTAAAGAAGGAATTCATTTTGGTGGATTATGAGTTAGACATGTTTAAGAAGATGCAAGTCTTGAAGTAGACTAAAAAATTAGTGTAGGAGTATACCGAGGAGTTTTACAAAATCCTGATTAGGACTGGTCATTCTGAAGATGATAAAGAGAAGGTTGCTAGGTATGTCTATGGTTTGAGACCTAGTATTCAAGAAGAGTTACTTACTATTCGGATGACAATAATAGGAGATGCTTATCAAATGGCATTCAAGATTGAAGAGAAGTTGAATAAGAAGTTTGAAGGAAGACAAAACAATAGGAACCGAGGTGGTAAGATTGGGGAAACAATTGTTGAAAGTAATGTGGTAGAGAATCCTAAGAATACCAATGTGGGATCTAGAAGTGGTCATGTCTCTAAGAATTTCAATACTGGACAGAGAGGAAGGTGGAAGAATGAGTTCACCGGTACTTGTTATGAATGTGGTGAAGTGGGTCATACAAGTTTTCAATGTCCTAAGAAAAGAGTTGCACTGACTGCTAAAGAAGACATTGTGAATGTTGCAAAGAAGGGTGAATTTCTAGTCACTAGGAGATTGGTTACATGTGTCCAAGAAACAGTTCAAAGGAGAAATTTGTTCAGAACCAGATGTAAGTGCAAGGATAAGGTATGTAATGTTATAGTTGATGGTGGTAGTTCTGAGAACTTTGTTTTAGAAGAAATGGTTAGTAAGTTGAATTTGGAAAGAAAGAAACATCCTAATCCTTATCAAATTAGTTGGATATAAGATGTGTCTAAGGTTAGGATTGAAGAACAATGCTTAGTTAATTTTTAGATTAGATCTTATCATGATGAGATATTGTGTGATATATTACCTATGGATACTTGTCATCTGTTGCTCAGTAGGCGTTGGAAATTTAATAGGAATGTTTTGTTTTATGGTTGTGCAAACACCTATGTGGTTAGGCATGAAGGATCTATACATAAGTTGTTGCCTTTACAAGAGACAAGGGATAAGGGATGTGGAGTTATTAGGTGTTGTCCTTATGACAAACATCAGGAGCAGAGGATTGATGAACCTATTCCTACAAATCTTAGATTGACAGAGAAGGAGAATGATATTAAGAGGCAGATGGTCTTTCTGATAGAAATAGTACAGTAGATGATGATATTTGTGACACACAAAGATGGGGATGATGCCGAGTTGATTGAGGAGTCTGGAGAGGATGGCATTTACCAAGGTGCTAATATGGTCGGTAGTGAAGGGAATGGTTAGAGTCGGTTGTTATTAGTTACAGATAGGAAAGATAAGAGAACTGGGAAGTAGGAAAACTTGTTGCAGGAAACAGTGGATAAAGTGAAGACAAATTGGAATGAAGGGCAGGAGGAGATATGGGTTAAGAACAGATATGGCATACCTATTTTGATTCCCTTAAAGGTGTTCCTGATTTCCTTATGAGAAAATATTCTTAACCTGGGGTGTCTGATGCAAGAGCATCCTAGGATTCTTGGCAATCCAGTATAAAGCAAAAATATGTTTGTTTTGAAAGTCAGATTAGTAGTTTTGATCTTAGTTGGTGAAGTATTTACTTGGTTTTGGAGTTGGTTGCTCAATTTCTATGGTTACTAGGGTGCTCAGATTCTGAAGAACACTTGGTAACTGAAGGCATCAGTTACTTCTAGTGATCGGTGATAACTATGTTGCTCGGTCATGCTTGGCATGGTTGGTTCACTGGCGCTCGGTTATTTCTTTGTTTCTCGATGGCACTCGGTGTTCTTGCAGACCGACTTGGTTATTTGGATAAATCAGCTTGGCCGACTAGTGCATTGAATTTGGGTCACATTCCTCAAGTAATGGATTGACCATTGGATGTGTGGGGACCTAGATCTCATGTGTTGCATTCTTCTATGCAGATCTGATGACCGTTTGGGGCCATCTGGGAAAATGTAATTTATTGTAAGGCTATTTTGTAAGCTAACTAATGTTTTGGAATTTAATAATTGTTCATAGGAATTAATTGTTTCATCTAGCTAACTTGTGGATGAGATGAGTATTTATACGATGGTTGGGTAGTTGTTTAGGGACATCAGTATCAGGATCATAAGGAAGTGGAAGTTAGTAGCTTGCGAGCTTTGGCACAGGAAGATTTCTTGGAAGTTATGAGTACAAGTTTAGATCTTTCTTGGGGCCCTACCAGTGTCCTATTGTGTTGTAGACCTGGGCTAGCTTGTTGGTGAAGTGGTGGAAAGGATTTGGATCCTACGAGATCTTGTAGACTGTTACTTGCTTTGTAATTGGTTGTAACTAGGAAGGCCTTACAACCCGACACAATGCATGTAATCAATGAATTTATGAATAAAGATTCTAGTTTCATATCAGATCTGGTGTTATTGTTGTTGAATTCTAGTGTGTTGTGGTTCGGCTGCAAGTTTGGACCATCCTTAATTGGATCCTCCATCATTGACTGCATCAACACATGGCTAAAGAAATTAAATCAATTCAATTAATTAATTCCTATTTTCTCTCAACCACCAAATGGGAGGAAAATTAATCAACCAATAGGAATTGAGAACCAAGCTCACATGGATCAAGCCTAACTTGAATCTCAATCACTCATTTGGAAAGAGCATCTTGTCCACTCATTTTGTCTTCTTGTCCCAAGCTTTGGGGACAATCTAATTAAATTGTCTCCAAAGGGTGGAACCAAGGAGCTAACCCCAATGCAATCATGATCAACTCCACTACACCCCCTACCCTTGCAAAAATCTATAAAAGAAAGGCATAATTCACTCACAAATCATCCACAAATCTGAGAATAGCATCAAACATCTTGCAAATTAGAGCTAGAAGGTCAAATATAGAAGTTGATTAGATTTTCAATTTTTAATTGAACTATTTAGCTTAGCTTATCATTCATTCTCATTCTAGGACTATCACTAATGGAGGCTTGTTGAGAGCTTCATCATTAGCATCCCTAGCTAGAGATCCATAGAGTTCTTAATTCTCAATTTCTAGCTTAAATAGATTGCTATTTGTGGTAATTTAATTTTTATTTGAGTTTATTGATGATACTAACCTTATGAAGGTAAAAATTCTAGTAAACAAAAACATTTGACAAATCAAATCAAAATCTAAAAATCTTAATCAAATAAAAAAATCTTCAAACAACAAATCAGATCAAAATCTAAAAGGTTTAAACATAACTAAGGATCAAAGTGGATGAAGTTTTTTAAATATGGATCTACAAACAAAAGCAAAAATGTTCAAAGTAATTACTTGATTGGTGAAATCATGTCTTTTTAGCAAATCAATGATGGTTGACTAGATAAGCAATGATGAAGACATGATATTTTCTTGATTTCTTCTTGAGTGCTTGTCAGGTTGATTCATAGTAGTATGCGTGTCCATCTAATGACATGATCATCAAAGAATCATCGAGGACATTTGTATATGAAAGGGATCAATTCTTTATCTGTTTACTTGAAATTGTTAAAATCTGAGGAAAGAGGTATTCATATCATCATGGCTGAACTAGTGAGGGTTGTACCAATTTCATTGTTCCAAAAGCTTGATGATGAAAATAAGCATCCAATTTTTGAATAGTGACAGTTAGTTACATACATCTTAGATTAAATGCATTTAAGGTATTTGCCTTTCTTAGCTTGAAAACATATTTGAAAAAGAGAAACAGAAAATGGGTTGAGTTATCATCATCAAAAGACCAAATCAAGATACATCAAATGATCAATGATATCATCAATGGTACATCATCAAATTTCTTGAGATCTACATCATCAAATGTCCATTAATATATAATCAAAGTCTTGATCAACATCATCAAATGTCTAAAATATCCATCGTAAAAAATCATGTTCAATTTGATCATCAAAGGTACATCAACATCATGAAGATACAAGTACATCAAATGTCAAATCCATCAAATGATTCATGCTTCATCAAGGACATCATGAATAATCAATCATGTTGATCAACTAGGGGCAACCGAATCCTGTTCATCACCTTCTCTTCTATCAATCCCTATTTTGCATCATGAGAACATCAAATCAACCTCCTATCATCAAAACATCTATCTAATTATATCATGTATCAAATATCAATTAGTCAAATCATCCAATTGATCATCTACCGTCAATCAAGTTATCCTATCATCCATTTTCTCATCTTTAGCACATCAAATCTCCTAACTCTAGATCGTGAGGAAGGAAAATCATTGTTTTGTCTCTCTAGATCTTGAGAGTGAAATATCAACCCATCAACTTATCCTATCTGATTGACATCAACATCAACCAAGTGATTCTGACTGACATCAAATGATACCAAACCATCATCAACTTATCTAGAGCATCAACAATATTTTATGAATCAAATATTTTGATGAAGGGTGCTCCCCTTAATACCACAAACACATAACAGAAATAGAGAAACAACAAAAATATACAAGAACATAAAATGGGCTTCTTATTATCTCCACAAATGTGGAATTACAAACTTTCAAAATTACAATATGCAAAGCCACATGGGCATTCCCTTACAATATTCTATAGGACAAAGCCTCGAATCAATACCTTGATCTACTACCTAGAACTATCCCGAACTACCTAAGACAACACTATAGCCTTCCTTATATAGGAAATTTTCCACCACCTAGGAAGGTTCCAGAATTTTAGCCAACAAGGCCAACCAAACTTAGAATTATCTTATTTTTCAATTTATTGCATCAAAGTCGGCTCAAAATAACTTTTGAAACCCAAACAGAAATTTTGAAAGAAAATCATTTTTTGCCATTTCAGGTGACCCAACTTTCGAAGACCATAAATCATCACCAGTTGACCCGATAGACTATTATAACCCCATTCTAGAAAGACCACGAAGCAGTCTACAGGCTTGACTAGCACAGGCGCCTGTCACCCAAATTCTTGACCTCATCCGGGGCCTCTAAAGCCTTCAAAACTGAGTTCAAAGATTCTGTACCCTGTTGCCAATACCAAAAATCTTCAATATCTACAAAGCTACACTTGATTTGTCAATGAAACCTTACTGGCAGGCTAATATGACCAAAATGAGCCTCCAAGGAAGAAATTAGAACATTCTGAGATTGGATGACCAACTTACTGAAAATAGCAAGTTTCCATTAATGGCAGCTCCGTACAAGATAGCCCTTATTGAATACAATAACAAAAATATTTTTGCGTGATGCAAGATTGCTCTTACACCTAGGATGCTCCTACATCAGACACCTAGGGTAATTTGAGAAGTGACCCTGTCATGACTTAGGTGTGCAGAGGAAAACCAAGATGGTTAACCTCCTCCTTTGTTATCCATGATGAATCTTCAATAGGTCATCCTTTCCACTTGACCAAATATTCTTCATATGTCCTATTCCTTGTGCTTTTGCCAACACGACTATCTAGTATGTCCTCAATCTCTTTGATATCTGAATTGGTTGCTGGAATACTCCACTATGTTGTTGTAACCTCATCTTCAACACCTCCCTCGTGATACTCTATTAGATTTTAAATATTAAATATTGGTGAAATATCTAGCTCAGTAGGCAACTCGACCTCATATGCATTTCCAAAATCATGCTTCTTCAGTATCTTACATGGCCCAAACTTCTTCATTTTCAACTTGTTATATATACCAACCGAAAATTGCTCCTTCCGCAAATGAACCATGACCTCATCTCCAACCTGAAATTCCTTATGCCTCCTTTTCTCATCTACCTTAGCCTTATATTGCGCATTCATCTTGGTAATATGCTTCCTCACCTCCTCATGGATATTCTTCAAATGTTCTGCAAAATCCTCAGCTTCAGCACTACTTATTTCTCCTTTATCTATCTTTCTCAACTTAGATGCATTTATGGGACTACTCCCATATACAATCTGGAATGGTGATTTACCAGTGCTCCTATTGACAAAATTATTGTATGCAAATTCTACCTATTGTAAAATCAAATCCCATCCTGTTGGCTTATCTCCAACCAAACATCTCAACAAATTCCCCAAACTCTTATTCACCACCTCTGTCTGTCCATCAGTCTGTGGATGATGTGATGAACTAAACTTCAAATCTGTCTTCAACTTCTTCCACAATGTACGCTAGATATATCCAATGAACTTAGTGTCCCTATCTGAAACTATACTCTTTGGCAAACCATGTAGTCTCACCACTTCTTTGAAAAATAATTCTGCTACATGAACAGCATCATTAGTCTTCTTACAGGGAATAAAATGTGTCATCTTTGAAAATCTGTCAACCACCACAAAAATTGAATCATGTCTCCGTTGTGTCCTTGGTAAACCAAGAACAAAGTCCATACTAATATCCTCCCAAGGCTTCTTTGGTACAGGTAATGGCTAATACAACCTAGTATTCTACTTCACTCCTTTCGCCATCTGACATACTCTACAACTCTGTACAAACTTCTTGACATCTTGCTATAACTATGGCCAATAATAATTCTCACTAACCAAAGCAAGGGTTTTATCACAACCAAAATGTCAAGCCAATCCTCCGCTATGCTTCTCCTTGATGATATTCTCCCTCATAGAACTTCTTGGAATGCACAACTGACTCCCTCTGAATAGCATATCATCTTGAATGATGAAATCCAGCCACTTCATCCTGTCTAGAGTAATAGGTTCTATACAAGCTTTCCAAGCTTCACCAAAATCAGGATCCTCTGGATACAAATTCTTGAGTTCCTTGAACCCAACCACCTCAATCTGCATCTCTGTCAGTAATAGTTGCCTTCTGCTAAGTGCATCTACAACCCTATTGGAATTTCAACTTCTATGTTTCAAAACAAATGTATAACTCTACAAAAACTCAACCCATTTCAAATTCCTTTGATTCAACTTTCCTTGACTATTCAAATATTGCAAAGCTTGATGATTAGTATACAAAACAAACTCCTTAGGAAGTAGATAGTGTCTCCACTTCTTCAATGCTTGAACTATAGCATAAAATTCCTGATCATAAATAGAATATTTTCTCTTGGCATCGTTTAACTTCTCACTGAAATAAGCAATAGATTTACCTTCTTGGCTCATAACAGCTCCTATTCCAGTACCACTAGCATCACAGTCTACTTGAAACACCTTATTAAAATTTGGAAGTGCTAAAACAGGTTGTTTTGTAACTTTTTGTTTCGACAATTTAAAACTCTTATCTGCCCCATTAGTCCACTTGAACTCTTTTCTATCCCCTCTCATTATTTTAGTCAAGGGTCCACAAATACTACTAAAATTTTTGATAAACTTTCTATAAAAGCTATCCAAACCATGAAAAGATCTTACCTCAATAGCACTCCTTGGAGTAGGCCATTCAAGGATAGCCTGTACTTTATTTGGGTCTATTTTCAGACCCTTTGTTGAAACCACAAATCCCAAATACACTAACTCCTTCACAAAACTGCACTTCTTTAGATTTATTAACAATTTCTCATCTCTTAGCTTCTCAAACACCATACGAATATGTATCATATGTTCCTCCAATGCCTTGCTAAAGATCAAAATATCTAGGTAAACAATGACAAACTTACCCAGAAATTCTTTCAGAACCTCGTTCACAAGCCGCATGAAAGTGCTCAGTGCATTGGTTAGCCCAAAGGGCATGACTAACCACTCATACAGTCCTTCCTTTGTCTTGAAGGCAGTCTTCCATTCATCTCCTTCTCTAATCAAAATCTGGTGATATCCACTCTTCAGATCTATCTTGGAGAAATACTCAGCCCCACTCAAACAATCCATAATATCATCCATTCATGGCAATGGAAACTGGTACTTGATTGTGATCTTGTTTATTCCTCTAGAATCTATACACATCCTCCATTCTCTATTCTTTTTTGGTGCTAATACTGCTAGTATAGCATAGGGACTCAGACTCTCATGAATCAACCCCTTCTACAATAACTCATGTACTTGTCTATTCAACTCTTCACTTTCTACTGGTGTCATTCTATGTGCTGCTTTGTTTGGAAAACTAGCTCCTAAAATCAAATCCATCTGATCACTGATCATCCTTATTGGTGGTAATCCATCAAGTACATTATCAGATACAATATCCTAAAACTCATTCAACAAATCTGCAACCTCTATAGGTACATCCTCTACTTCCTCCTTACCAGCTTTTGGAATCAAAAAAAACACATGCTCATGCCTCATACCATCTAGGAATTTTCTTCCATCAAAAAAAGTTATTTTTGCATTACCACATACCTTTTCTTTGGTCTCCTTCAATGGCTTTAGCTTATGTCACACTCCATCCTTTGTCAGGGAATAGGTATTTGCATGACCATCGTGTACAACGCATTTGTCAAACTACCACAGCCTACCCAACAACATGTGACATGCATCCATAGGTATGATATCACATAGTACCCATCATGGTACCCACCAATCTTGAACTTTACTAGGCACTGTTCACTGACGATGACCTTGTGGTCATCCTGCACCCAAGCAATCCGATATGGATGGAGGTGTTTCTATCTCTTAAGCTTCAACTTTGTCACCATCTCTTCCAACACCAAATTTTTAGTGCTTCCACTATCAATAATCACATCACAGCATTTACCCTCACACTTGCATCTAGTGCAAAATAGGCTCCTCCTTTGTTCAGGTTCATTCTCACCGCTCAGCAGGACTCTTCTGTTAATCAATGTTTCTCCTCTTTCAACATCTTTAGAATTTGAGGATCTGGCATCTTCATCTACATGTGCCACTCTAGCCTAGCCTTCATTCCTCCTATTCATCCTTCCTTGGCATTGAGGACATTCAAATGCCCTATGACCTTCTTCTCCATAGTGAAAACATGTTCCACGAAAGCCTCCTCTTCCTAAACCTTGTCCTCTTCCTCTTCCTCTCTGATCTCTATTATTCTGATCTTGGAAATGATTGGAGTTGTTTTCTCTCTGATTTTGACTGCTACTGGCCTCATCCTTCTTTTTCAAATCTTCATTTTGGCCTCCATATGACCATCCACCATGACCTTTTCCATTTTCTCTGCTCTTGAACTTCTTGTTCAGCTTTTCCTCTACTTTTAGGGAAAACTGTTATGCCTCTTCAATACTGTTCATTCGAACTAGATTCAACTCCTCCTGAATGCTTGGCCTCAACCCATTAAGGTAACGGGCAACTTTCTCCTTATCAGCTTCTGCATGGCTTGTTCTAATGAGGATTCTATAGAACTCCTTTGTATACTCCTAAACAGATCATCCTGCTTGCTTCAAACTTTGCATTTTCTTCAGTAGGTCAAGCTCATAATCAACAGGAATGAACTACCACTTCAATTTATCCACCATTCGATCCCATCTTGTGATTTTATCTTTCCCTCTTCTATTTCACTCCAATTGAATCTCTTGCCACCAGATCTTCACATGACTTTTTAGTTTGGCCTTCACAAATTTGACCCTATCAGGATCCTCAATATCTTCATACTCAAAATATTCTTCACATTCATTGATCTAGTTGATCAACTCCTCTAGGTTAAGATTTCTTGGAAATGCAGGAACCTCAATCTTAGGTCTTTTTCCAATCTTGGAAATGGCCCAAAAAAGTCTTTCTTCCTCTTGGTTCACAATTTTGACTTCTCCTTCATCTTCTTCTTTGGCTTCATCCTCGCTTTCGTCTCTGACATTAAGATTCATTCCTTTGCCAATCTCTTCTTGCAATGCTCACACTTGTCTCTAGAGTGCTCTAACCTTAGGTGTTACAACACCAGCTCTTCTACCATGTTCCCTTCATGGAGGCATTTTCATGATGGGTGCTGAAACCCTAACCACAGTCTTGGTGCAAACTGCTTCACAATTGGTGATCTATTTACACAGAAACCCTAACCCACAGTCCTAGTGCAAACTGCCTCACAATTGGTGATCTGTTTACACACTCAGGAACTCCTGCTCGGATACCACTTGATGAAGGGTGCTCTGCTTAATACCACAAACACATAACAAAAATAGAGAAACAACAACAATATGCAAAAACATAAAATGGGCTTCTTATTATCTCCACAAATGTAGAATTACAATATGCAAAGCCACATGGGCATTCCCTTACAATATTTTGTAGGACAAAGCCTTGAATCAATACCTAGATCTACTGCCTAGAACTATCCCGAACTGCCTAAGACAACACTATAGCATTCCTTATATAGGCAATTTTCCACCACCTGGGAAGGTTCTAGAATTTTAGCCAACAAGGCCAACCAAACTTAGAATTATTTTATTTTTCAATTTATTACATCAAAGTCAGCTCAAAATAACTTTTGAAACCCAATCATAAATTTTGAAGGAAAATCATTTTCTGCCATTTCAGGTGACCCAACTTTTGAAGACCATAAGTCATCACCAGTTGACTCGATTGACTATTATAACCCTATTCTGAAAAGGCCATGAAGTGCTCTACAAGCTCGACTAGCACAAGCACCTGTCACCCAAATTTTTGACCTCATCTAGGGCCTCTAAAGCCTTCAAAACTAATTTCAAAGTTTTTGTACGCTGTAGCCAATACTGAAAATCTTCAATATCTATAAAGCTAGACTTGATCTGTCAATGAAACCTTACTGGCAGGCTGATATGACCAAAATGAACCACCATGGAAGAAATTAGAACATACTGAGATCGGATGACCAACTTACTAAAAATAGCAAGTTTCCATTAATAGCAGCTCCACACAAGATAGCCCTTATTGAATACAATAACAAAAATATTTTTGGGTGATGCAAGATTGCTCTTACACCCAGGATGCTCCTGCATCATATTTTCTCATCAATTTCTCTCATGACCAGGGCATATCCAAATTTCTATATTGGGAAACAAATCAAAATTTCCCAATCTAAACCAAATCATCAAAATCATTTTGATTCATTTCCCAAGGGAGCATGCAATCACATCATCATTTCAAATCATAGACATAATATTTTAATAGAAAAATTTTTGCTAACAATCAAGTGGGGCATCAAAATAGCAAAGCAGGCATCATATCAATGAACCATCATCAAAACAAACATCAAAAAATTCCATCGGAACTTCATCAATCCTATCATCAGTATTTGCATTTTCATCAACATCGATATTGAGCATCAATTTAATCAAGACTTCACACCAGAAATGATCAGGACATTCTTTGAATCGACACACTTCGCATGTCGACTCAAAGAGGGCCATTTGTAATCACCTAAAATTGGACAAGATCAAATCAAGTGAACAATCAAAGCAAAAATCAGAGAAATTAATTCAAATCAAGCTTTAATTCAATTTAATTAAAAATCAAAAGCCATAAATTCAATTTAAATCAAATAAATTAATTAATTATGTAATTAATCTAATTAATTACATAGTTCATTTAAATTAAATCAACCCATTTAAGGGGTACACATGGCTAAAGAAATTAAATCAATTCAATTAATTAATTCCTATTTTCTCTCAACCACCAAATGGGAGGAAAATCAATCAACCAATAGGAATTGAGGACCAAGCTCACATGGATCAAGCCTAAATTGAATCTTAATCACTCATTTGGAAAGAGCATCTTGTCCACTCATTTTGTCTTCTTGTCCAAGATTTGAGGACAATCCATTTAAATTGTCTCCAAAGGGTGGAACCAAGGACTTAACCCCAACTCAATCATGATCAACTCAACTACACCCCCTACCCTTGTCAAAATCTATAGGAGCAAAGCATAATTCACTCACAAATCATCCACAAATTTGAGAATAGCATCAAACCTCTTGCAAATTAGAGGTAGAAAGGAAAATATAGAAGTTAATTAGCTTTTCAATTTGGAATTGAACTATTTAGCTTAGCTTATCATTCATTCTCATTCTAGGACTGTCACTAATGGAGGCTCTCTGGGAGCTTCATGATTAGCATCCCTATCTAGAGATCCATAGAGTGCTTAATTGTTAATTTCTAGCTTAAATAGATTTCTATTTGTGGTAATTTAATTGTTATTTGAGTTTATTGATGATACTAACCCTATGAAGGTACACATTCTAGTACATAGAAAAATAAGGAAGAAGGTTGAAAAATAGTTTTCCTTAGTCAAACCCATGTTTAAAAATCAACCTTGAAATGAAATGAAGTAACAAAAGAGTGTGTTGTCTTGTAGGAGAGGCTAGATCTAGAAAATGAAGCATATCATACCATGTAGATAAAATTACTTCTTTAAATGTGATCAAATATGTTGATGCAATAGCTTTGACTAAACACAAAAACCCGAAAGGAAATCATGAAAAGGAAAAACATTATGGAACAGATGTTATAATTTTCCAAATTGTTCAGTTGAGAAGAGTGATGAAGGGTGCTCCCCTTAATACCACAAATACATAACATAAATAGAGACACAACAACAATTTGCAAGAATAGAAAATGGGCTTCTTATTATCTCCATAAGTGTGGAATTACAAATTTCAGAATTACTATATGCAAAGCCACATGGGCATTTTCCTTACAATATTCTGTAAGACAAAGCCTCGAATAACTATACAGAACTGCCTTAGAAAATACTATAGGTCTTCCTTACATAGGCAATTTTCCACTACTCGGGAAGGTTCTAGAAATTTTAGCCCTTAAGGCCGACCAAACCTAGAATTATTTTATTTTTCATTTTATTACATTAGAGTCGGCTCAAAACAACTTTCAAAAACTCAAAAAGAAATTTTGAAGGAAATTCATTTTCTTCCATTTTAGGTAGCGCAACTTTCGAAGACCATAAGTCATCACCCATTGACCCGTTTGGCTATTATAACCCCATCTCAAAAAGGGCACGAAGTTCTCTATAGCCCCTAATGGGCACAAACTCCAATCAGCCAAAGTTTTGACCCTATTCGGAGCCTCTAAAGCCTTCAAAACTGAGTTCAAAGTTTTTATAGCCTACTACCAATACTGAAAATTTTCAATATCTTCAAAACTAGACTTGATATGGCAATGAAACTTTACTAGCGGGATGATATGACCAAAGTGAAGCTCCAGGGAAGAAAATAGACCATTCTGAGCTCAAATGAAAAACTTACTAAAAATATTAAATTTCCAAAAATAGAAGCTCTGCACAAGATAACCCTTATCGAAAAGAAACTAGAAATATTTTTGGGTGATGCAAGATTGCCCTTACACCCAGGTTGCTCCTGCATCAAAGAGACAAAAAAATGGAGCTTGATGGATTAATGTGGATCTCCTTCCTTGATACAAAAATTCTTTGCTTGGCGTCCAATGGGGAAAGAAGTTGGATTTATAGAAGAAGACACCTTTATTTCTTGAGAGGAATGAATGTTTGGATATGTGAGCTTGATGGCTCTTGATTGCTTGATTTTTTTCCTTGTGCTTGATACCTTGAATTCTTGATTTCTTGGAATAACTTGGTAATAATGGATGCTTGATAGTAGATTTAGGATGTGAAATGAGGTGAGATAGGGGGGTTTATATACATCTCACATAATTTAGGGGACTTAAATTTGAGAAGGCTGGCCATGGGTCCATATTTCCTTCCAAAATTATGGCATAGGACTCCAGACCAAATTTGGGCCCAATTTCCTAGGGACACAACACCAATGGAGATCTGCTCTTGAAAGAATGTCCCCTAATTTGATGTGGGTGCCAGGGAGATAGAGTAAGCATAGGATTTCCAATGGCAACTCATTTTAGTGTTAGAGAAGATTAAAAAAAGGCCAAAAATAAGTGGATAGGTCCTAAGTGATAAAATAAATTATGGGATTGGATGGAAAATGAGAAAACATACCTAGAAGTAAGGGCCAACCTCAATTTAGAGAAATATTAAAAGGAGTTAGATGACCCATATTTGAATTTAAGTACCCTTTTAGTGCCATATGAGGTCTTACCATAGAAAATAAACTCAAGTAGGAACAAAATGATCCTAAGATTAAGCACAAGTTAGGTGCTTACAATTTAGGACTATACAAGTGTATATTTCATTTATGACTTCATGATTTAAATTTCTTTTGTGTATCACAGTGCACACAAAGCTATCAAAAACTAATGCAAAACTTAAATACCATCCTAGAAATATAATTATACCTACTTCTTGTAGCAACTACCTCCCCCTTTCTAAGGTCATTGTACTCATCTCTTGATCTATATCTAATTTAAGCTCATGTAGTAATTGAGCTTAATTGTAGATGTGATATCATCAACTATTTTTCGCAATAGTTTTCCTTTATTCTTGTATTCAAAATTGTGAAGAGTTGTATGTACCTTGTCCCTAGGACACTGTCTTGGGTGCACAAATTATTTTCTATATCTTGCTACTCTAGCATTGTACCTATGTTACGAGTCTAGAGCAATGAGCTCCTATCTATATTCAATGGTGTATGGGAAATGAGCCTCTGATTTCATATCTAAAGTAGTGAGCTCCTGATTTCCTTGTAATTAGACTATATATCAATGATTTATCTTTATGGGCAAGTGCTCACTTTTTCCAGTTTGGGTTTTCCACATATAAAAACTTGTGTTCATGTGTTTTCATTTTAGTTCATTATTTGAAAAATGTGTTATGAAGTGAATAATCAAGAAAAATAATTAATTAAGTGAGATTTTGGTTTATGCATATTCACCCCCCCCCCCCCCTCCTCAACATTCTGTATTTGTTCAAAAATTGGTATCAGAGCCAGTTCCTCTTGAAAAAGCTTAACCACTCAAAGTAGATTTGGGGTGGGGTGGAATTTATACTTTCAAGCTCCAATATTTAATGGAAAAAAATTTCCTTATTGGAAGGACAAATAGAACCATATTTGGAAACTTTGCAAAATGGTATTTGGGAGGTTATTCAAATTGGTTTCAATCCATCTCCTGGAAGACCTTTGGCTACTAAAGAATAAAATAGAATAAAGCTAATGTGAAAGTAAGAGAAATACTTTTTAATAGTTTCTGTGACACAATTTTTGGAAAGGTGAAAGGTATAAAAGGAGCTAAAGAGATATGGGATAAGGTGGTGTTAGTATGTGAAGGAGATTCAAAGACAAAACAAGAAAGGTTGATGGGCCTAAAATAGAAACATGAGTTCTTAAGAAAGGAAAACGATGAGATTGTTGAAAGAAACTTATACAAAGTTACAAATGTTGCTAATGGAATCAAAGTTGTTGGCATACATCTACAAGACATAGATGTTAAATACTTAAGATCCTATTAACCCTACCAAAGTATTTCATACGAATGAAATTTTTAACAAGAGAAAGCAATGATCTAAGTTAGTATTTAGTTGATCAACTTATTGGTTTACCTTCTACATTTCAGATTGTAGAAGTTGAAAGGAAAAAGAGAGACACTACATTTAAAATTGTTGAAGTTGAACTAGAGACAAGCAAGATGTCATAGGAAACTAGAGCTTTTCTTTTAAGAAGATTTGGATGGGGCACTGAGAAATAAAAAGGTAATTTACCTCTTAAGTGCTTTAATTATGGAAGAATGTGGCATTTTCCTAATGATTGCAAATATAAAGAATATTATAGTGAATCAAAAGATGATGATAGAAAAGACAATCAAAAGAAAGGTGGTTTCAAGAAAATAATAAATTTCAACGGAAAGAGTAAAAAGAGTTTATGTTCCATTGAGGAACACTTCTCTTAAGTTGAGGATATTGGTGAAACTATTGAGGATTCCTTATTTCTAACATGTTCAAAAAAAAAGAGGAGACTACACTACATGCTAAAGTTGTTGCAGATGCATATATTTTAGATTTTGTATGTTCAAACCATATTACAAGTGACAAGAGAAGATTTATTAATTTGGAAGAATGTGATGGAGGATAGACCAAATGTGCAAGAGAAGGAATTGCACAAATCAAAGGCATTGGAACCATTTCATTTGATGGTAAGCATGGAACTGATGATTTTTATTATATTGAAGGTATGAAACATAATTTTTTGAGTTTTAGTCAAATGTGTAATAAAGGGTATGAAGTCATGTTAAAGAGTGATGGTTGTATTGTTAAAAAGAAAGATATTGGTAAAAGGGTTATAGAAGGCTTTAGAACTATTGGGAACATCTATTATATTGAAGATTAAAGTGAGAATATATGTTTTCTAGCTCAATGCAATGGAAGTTGGGGAGATGAATTTGAGATGGAAATCAAACAAGAAAAATCGGATTCTCCGTTATTGAAGAAATAAAAATGAATCTAAAAAACTAACAAGAGACAAAAATAATTTGGTAGACCAAAAGTTAGTGGAAGAGAAAAAGGACTTGGTAGATCAGAAGCAGATGGAAGACAAAAAGAACTTGGTAAACCGGAAGAAAGCGGAAGACAAAAAAAATTGGTAGATCACATTCAGGAAAAAGACAAGGAAAAGAAGGGGTCTATGAGTCAAAGACTTCCTCCTATTCAATATAGGTACTCGTCTATTAATAGAACTTATTTTTCTTGCAATAAAGTAGAACACAAAGCTAATGAATGAAGAATTCTAAAAAGGAGTTATATTTTTAATGGAAGATGCTACCACTATAATAAGTTTGGACATAAGATAATTAAGTGTAGATGTAGAATGAATATGAATAGAAATGTTAAGAACTTCAATGGATATTTATATAGTTGCAATAGATATGAGCACATAAAGGTTGAATGCAGAATAAACATCAATGTCCAAAATAATGAAACTACAAGAATGAAAAAGGATGGTTTGATTTTCTATAACCATAACATGACAAGACATATTGCAAGGTTTTTCAAAAGTATCAATCAAAAGAACAATCATTTGATCATTGAAAAAGACTCTACATAAAAGAAGAATACATATTCAATGGAAATAATAGAAGATGCTTCTAAAGATGTTTCAACATACATAATAGTTGTTGTTCCCTCTTCTATTAAATAAATCAGACTACAAGGTCTGAGTGGGATCTTTCATTCAAATCTATTTCCCCTCTAGGTTGTTTGTTGATTATCTCCTCAGCATGACAATAAGGCTTGAAGTAATTTCCGCAAGTAAGATTTATGTTTTGTGGCCTAGAAAAATGACTATATGGTTTAGTAAGCCATGTATTAGTTGTTTGGTTGTACATGCTAAGTTGTATTGAAATGTAGATTGGAGAAATGATTTATAAATTAAGATACATCTAGATGGCTTGGATAAAAGTGTTATTGGTTGTAGAAGATTCTTTGATGAGTTAAAGGATAGGTTGTGTCTGAGGAACAAGTTTTTATATAAGGTCATTGAGTGGTATAAGAATGATATTTTCTTCTATGTTGATAATAATTTCTTCTACATAAAGTTGTAGAGCCTAGAATTGTATGAGAAACTAATTTTTCCTATGGAACTACTAAGGAAGAATGTATGAACATTATTGAAAATTTGATCAAAATTCTAATGGATATTGTTGTTGAAATAATTGAAGTTGTGGCAGATCTATTTGTTTCTATCAGTGAAGGGAAAGACAAAGATAAGGACAACAGAGTGAGAAAGTCTTTTCTTGAGGCCTCATCCTCTAGTGATAAGAAGAGAAAATTAGATCCTTGTGTCCATTGAGTTGTCCTTCTTTGGTAGTTGTTTCAAGTAACAGTGATGAGGAAGAATATAAGGGTGTTAATGAACATAAGGAAACTATAGTATAGGTTATTTCTAATGATGAGGATAATGTTTCTTCTCCTCTCGCATCCAATGAAGATCTTTCAGTTGAAAATATTATTTCACTGTAGAATTGGTTCAGAGAACTAAATGCCGTTGAAGATATGTTCTATGAAATTTTAGTATATAATCAAAATAACTTTTTGTTTCTCTTGGAGAAGCTTGGGGTTCTTTCCCCTCCTAACTAACTAGATCAGATTCGTGCATCTATCTAGGGGGAGCTTTCTGGCTTGTTTTTTTTTAGGTTGATGTTAGTGGTTGTTATCAAAGTGGCACAATCGTAAGTATGTTTTTGGCCTTTGGCCTTGATGGAAAAAGGGGAGAAAGATAAGGAAAATGTTTATTTGACAATGTCTTTTATAGAAGTTAGAAATGTGTACAAGAATGTATTGGTTATCTTAGTTAGGGGGAATTGATTGTGTATATCTTTATGAAACATTTTTGGAAGCTATTTTCCATTAATGAAATAGGAGGATATTGTTGGAAATATATATATGTTTGGTTGTTATTGTTTGGTTGTCATTCATGTTAAATATTGCAGTCTAGAAGTATTTTCTATATTGTCTTAAGGTATTTTTTGAAGGCATGTTCAAGTATATCTAGTGGTCTTCATATGTCCATAAACTGGATGTTGGACTAGAAGAAGTAAGTTTGTGTGTTGGATATGTTAGTGCTATAGAACCTACAAAATAGTGTAAGACATATATGTATTCAGTAGTTGCAAAATAGTGGAAGACCTATATGTATTTGGTGCTAAAAAATAGTGAAAGACATGTATGTATTATGGCGATCATGAGTATGATGGTTTTTAGTGTTTTTTTATTATAATCATTGGTCTAGAAGTCAGTGTTTCAGTTACAAGGACATAAAAAAGATATACAGTTGAAGATTATAGTTGTTCAGTTGTGTTTTCTAGAAGGTTTCTACACTAAAAATATGAGTTGAAGAAGATTATAGGTGATTTGTATTGTATTCAAGTTTTGTTCTTGGTTGTGGTATTTTCTAGAGAACCAAAAATAGTTCTTGGCAATCCATAAAAAGTGTTACCAAGTGTTGTAGTTATGATCAATTTGTATTCTAGTTTAGAAATGTGTTGTGATGACTTTTGATGTGGACAGTTGGAAATTGATATGACATTTGATGTGGAGATTGGATATCACCATAGCGTGTGGAGGTATGGATATAGCTGGAAAGTAATGTGGTTCTTTGGCCAAAGTGATGCTACACATTTGAGATAACTAGGGAATTTGTTCTAGTTATTGTGGATCTAGTATTGGGCTATGTGTAATGTGTCCCTGGTCCCTCATTCTCCTGGAGTGGACCATGCTTCATATTTTTGGTCTAGGTATTGCATCTAATGATTATCTCTTATCTAGATGGGTTCATGTTACATGTGACCTAATATACTATATTTAATGTTTATCTCTTATCCAGATGGCTTCATGTTATGTGTGACCTATGTTTTGGTTTAGATGGTTTTGGCATCAACCTTATTGTAATTTTTTTTTGACACATGGCCAACTTGTAATTTTCCTTTAATTTAATTTGGCATGGCTGAACTTGTTCAAATTTCAATTACCTATCTTATATATAATTATAGTGTATGTTTTGGTAAAGGTAAGAGATTTGTGTGCAATCAAGTGAAGATCTATACACAGAGATTGAGAAGAGAAAATTCAATTTGTAAGGTTTC
The DNA here is from genome assembly GCA_027943335.1 of Chamaecyparis obtusa. Lineage (NCBI taxonomy): Eukaryota > Viridiplantae > Streptophyta > Pinopsida > Cupressales > Cupressaceae > Chamaecyparis > Chamaecyparis obtusa. The sequence goes on from BSBK01001745.1 coordinate 2,313,608, forward strand.
TATTTTGTGAGTGTGGTGGAGAAGAAAAGGAAATGATAATGTGTTTCTAAAGTTGACAAAGTTGTGCAGGACAGTTGAAATATAAGGAGAATTACTTTTTATCTATTGTGAAGATTTGTGTGTACCTTGTCCCTAAGACAATATGTCTTGGGTGCACAAGTTAGTTTTTGTATCTTGCTACTTTGGTAGTGTGTCTCTATTGCAAGTCTAGAGCAGTTAGATCCTATCTATATTCAGTGTTGTATAGGAAGTGGGCCTTTGATTGCATATCCAAAGTAGTGAGCTCCTACTTTCCTTGTAATCATACTATATATCAATGATTTATCTTTGTGGAAAAGTGCTCGCCGTGGTTTTTTCTAGTTTGGGTTTTCCACATAAAAATCTTGTTGTTCATGTGTTGTTTTAGTTCATTATTTGAAAAATGTGTTATGAGATGAATAATCAACATAGTTGATTAATTATGTGATATTTTGGTTTATGTTGATTCATCCCCCTCCCATCTTAGCATCCAATGTGTGTTCAACAGTCCTAATAAATCATATGTCTGAAATACAATTTGTAACCAAAGAAAAGATCTCTCCAATGTTTAGTATAAACATGAAAACATCAAATAAATTATATATTTAAACTATTCAATAATATTTTTCATAACTTTACCCGAGGTCAGCTAGGTGTGGGGAAGTGTTAAGAGACTAGAATGGAAACTTAATTTCAGTAGTGGCACTCTCCTTGGGTAGCTAGACAAACCACATTGTCGAAGCCATTGGAGTCTATCAGGTGATTAACCTTGTGCATCAATTAAACTACAAAAAAATTTGGATAGAAGGGGATTCGAATAACATCGTACGATGTCTTAAAGGGAAAAATCTACCATTGTGCACTATTATGAGGTGGATTGATTCATTTAAGGAGATTATTGCTTATTTTGAAAGTTGCTACATCTCACATAATTTTAGAGAAGCCAACTCGGATGTTGATTACTTTGCTAACCTTAGTGTTTTGGTGAAGGAAAGGCTTACATGGAAGGGAGAAGCTAGGTTGGTGGCTGATGTGAAGGCCTTCTTAAGTTATGATCAAATACATGGAAATAGAGTTAATATCCATATGAATTAATCATTTCACATGAGATTTGTGGCATTGCATGTAATTATTAGCTTAAAACCCTTATGTGATGGCATACTGAATGAGAATTTTAAAAATCTGTTCTCACATGTTTTGTGGGTATTTTTTTAACCCCTTGGGTTATTTGGCCAGTGATTGTGGGTTTTTCTCTAGCTATATTTTAGGGAAGAAAATAGATAAAAGGGGATATAACCCTAACCTAGTGTCTAAAGTGGTTCAAGAGAGAAAAGAGATTACCAAAGGTATAGGTGAATATTCCATCCAAGGTAATATACTCCATAATCACCTTCAACAACTCCCTCTAGACTAGTTTGATCTTAGCAAAGTCATAACTACTTTTAGAAACCTCAACCAGTTCTTCCCTCTCCTCCTCCATCTTGGGGAATTTTTTCACCGCTACATCCGAGAAATTTCTATCTAGCTATCTCTATAGAATTTGATTTCATTCGTCAAAATCCATATAACTTTGGCAATTAAGTTCTCTTCAATAACAACCTTTCTGCCAAAAAGAACACTACATCCATCTTTCTAGTTCTTGGCAAAGACCTTGAATCTAGCATAAAAAAGAGCATAGGAAGAATCCCTCCAAAAACCCAATTTTTCATGAGGGCCTTTTGATGTTGATTTATGAGCATTAAAAAGTGATGTTTGTTACCTCATCCCCTATTAGCATCTCTAAAGGGGAAGATGTACATATCATACTAGCTTCTTGGTTGAGGAGGAGGAGTGGGAAACTAAGGAAGATGAAGAGGAATATGTGCCCCTAAGAAATTTAAAAAGAATGCTATTGGTACCCCTGCCCCTCCCCTGTTGAAAAAGGAAAACCTAAGGTTGTGGATAAGGATCCTGCCTCTATGAATGCTAAAGGAAAACCTAAGGGAAATACCACCCCTTAGTCAGTTGATAAAGGAAAAACCACAATCTTGGACACTCTCATTGCTAGCTCAGCCAAGGATATTTCTACTTCCTCCCCTTTTTTGTTTCATATACCTCTTACCCTGCCATTGACAGAGAAGATAGGCCTAGATTCCCGCTCAATTCAACTACTAACTCTCACTATTTTAAACCGAACCAAGAATGTTTGAATGACATTCTTGCAATTTCTAGAAATGGGGAAGTGGACTACTTTAGACTAATTAAATGGGGTTTTCATGAGATTAAGAAATTGCAGCTAAAGTATAGGGCTATGAACAATAAGCTTGAGGTCTTGGAAATGAGTGGTGTCAAGAAGGGAAACAAAGAGAAGGAACTTTGGACAAAGGAGGAGAAGAGTTCAATTGTAGATTGTCTGACTAGGACTGTGGAGGCCCTGAAAAAGTTGAAGAATGATTATGTGAGTAAATTTATTGGGTTTGATGATAAATTGAATAAGATAAAGGATTCCCTGAAGACCATTATGGATACTAGCCACAAGGTTATCAAACTCACTCATGATACCATGAACACAATGGTGGGAAAGTTGGAGAATGCCTAGTAGGAGAAACTAATTATAGACTTGGAGATGGACAAGTACAAAGGAAAGGAAGACTCCATGGGGTCGAGCAAGAGAATGAGGGGTAACCTAAAGAGGAAAGCTGAGAATTTTCCCTAGGATATCCAAGAGCTTAAGAAGGCTGCTAAAAACATGACCCTGTTGGAAGCAAAAGTGGCGAATACCTTGAAGACCTTGGCATAGTTTCTTGTGCTTTGTTCTAGTTTTTTGCTATTCTAAGATTTTTGTTGTCTCTTTGTTGTCAGGTTGTACTATTTTTTTCTTGTTGGGCAACTTTTCATCTTGGTTTGAATTGTAATGTCTAATACTTTAGTTGGTTTATTTTGTTGTTAAAGGGATTCGAATCCCTTCAAAACCTATTTTTACCTTAATCAAAAACATTTTCTTAAATTTGCGCTTCCCCTCCACACCCTCCATTGAACACTTACAATGCCACCCCTCCCTGTCCCCTTTACTAAATTTGGGTAATGCAGCAGTGGATGGGCTTGGAAAAGATGACTTTGATGTTGGTGGTGTGATGGGCACTATCAAGCAGCAAATTGTGAGGTTGGAATTATTTGTCAAGTATTTAAAGGAGGAGATGGTAATTATGAGCAACCGCCTAAAGGATGTGAGCAATCTTGCACTTAAGGTTATGCATGCCTCCACCACCACTCTCTTCATGTTGCAGGGTAAGGCTTCTAGAGGTAACTTGGTTGAGGAGGACGATGCTCAAGAACTCTTCAAGTTCCTCAATAAAGAATGGGTGAAGATTCTATTGTCGAAGCGGTTGGAGAAAGGAAATTGATGCTCCCTCTTATGTGCTTCCATCCTGACATTTCTTCTAGTCTTAGGGGTTGTTATTACTCTTTTGGTTTTAATCTTTTTGCTAGGACTGTTATGGTTAACTCTGGTCATAGCCATGCGTGGCTCGATATGATATTTAAACTTAATTTTTCTTCTAAGTGTTGCTTTATAATGGTTACTTATCTGGACTTTTGTTTTAATGATAAGTAGTGGCACTCTTCTTTCCTTAAGTTGGTTTTTGTTAGAGGAAGGTTTGTTGTTCTAAAGTTCAATGTCTCTATGTGCTCTAGATGTCGTTAATGTGTTGTTAATATGTTTCTAGTGCATTGCTATTGTACCACGAGCCAACACCCTCTTGCTGTCATTTTTTTCAAAAATATTTTCTTAACTTTATTTCAACATTCACAATAATATATGTGCAAATAGTCTCTCCAACCCACATACAAATACTTATTTCATCTAGAGACATCAAATTTCCTCAATTCATATTGTTTATTACGTCTTGCTTCCGGATTGGTAAAATTTGTTTGAATCAAAATTTGAGATCACACTACATAATCCATCATCAAGTTGTAACATCTTGATGGATCACAAGAAAATTGTTGATGTTACCTATGACAACATTTTGATGATAATTGCACCTAAAACATTGATACAAACAAGTTTTGCTAATGATGAATCACAGATTATGATCAAAATCATTGAACTGCAAACAAATTTTACGTAATTACATTTTAATAAATCATAGAAACTTTGATACAAACAAATTTTACACATTCTAATGAATACGAAAATATAATCCTAAACATTGATGCAAGCAAATTTCACACAAATAACTTAAAAAACCAAGACATAATAATCCATTTCATCATTAAGGTTTTCCAAATAATTTTGTCCTAAAACTTCTTCCTCTTCTCAGGTATCATTTGTAAAGGACCACATTGCCAGCCTTCACAGCGAAGACAAGAAGAAGTAGACAGCAAGATGTGCACTAAATATCATGACAAGTAGTCCAGCCTCTCATGTCCATGCACTATATTCATTATCACTACTTCAATCTGCAACGTTTTCTGAGTTAGAATAGTTTTTGTGTACCACGGATCACATACCATTTTAATCATTTGCCCTAAAATGTTACACCAATGGACGTCTGTGTGGGCCTCATTCTGATCATGTGTATACAACAAGAAAAAGTTGCATGCATTGATTAATTCACAGCACGGACTACCTATAAAAACTGCGTTATGCTCCGACACATTTAACCTATTTCTGATGATCACAATTCATACTGTACTTTATGCATAAGTATTATTATCCTTTGCCCTTTCTCTGAAAGGTGGTGCACCATATCCAACAAACAAAAAGTAGACATCAGAAGACTATTTATCTGGTAACAAATGCTTATGCTTCTGGAAAGTTGGTATTCTGAAGTTCTGGGCGAGGAATGAAAGCCCCAACAACTTTGGCACTTGTTCCCATAAACATATCACCATTTCACAGCCCCCAATAAATGCCTCTTCTTTCAGGAGAGAGGAAGCCTATGCTTTTTCACAGTGGGGGTACACAATACTTGTCAACCACTGCAACAAAAATGTTTTAATTTGAGGATTGAGTAGGTACTCCCTGCAACAAGCTTTTCAGTCTTCAATAATTGCTGCTGCTGCTGCTTCCTCTGTAAAAGTTGCATCTGCCTGCCAAAGTCAAAAAGAGTTGTTGCTTGAGAGTGACTTGTTCTCTTCCCCAAATTTGGCGAAAGACAGATTGCAGAAAGAGAGTAGCTTTCTTTGCTGGTCCCAATTCTGTTGTATTTGATCAGAAGTCGGAGGAGCCATGGCTTATCATTCTTGTACATGATTTTTAAATGCAATCACTTTTTTTCATAGGGTTTAGTTTGTGAGTCTTGTAAATATTGTATTCAATGCAATTAGATGTGTTTTATGGGAATCATTTTATATGGGAAGGGTCAATACATTGGTCACAACATGTCAATTAATCAATTTTTTTGAGAAGGGGAAAGATGGTTTATCATTCATGTACATTATTTATCAAAGCAATCACTTTATTCATGGGTTTGCTTTGTGGGTTTTATAATATTGTATTCAATGTAGATCGTAAATATGTTTTATGCGAGGAATTATTTTATATGTAAAGAGTCGATACATTGAAATTCTTGAGCAGTAACTCAAAGATACTATATTCAATGTAACTCAAAGATATTTTTGTGTGAGGAATCCTTCTATATGTAAAGATTTGATACATTGATCATAATATGTCATATATTAACTACTTCAAACAAGGAGTCATGGCTTATTTATACTCTTACATTTTAGAAGTCTAACTATTTTGTCCAAGACATTAAGTTTCTTGATGATGGATCATAGAGTATGATCCAAAACATTTATTCAAAAAATTAAGCGCGGTCAAAATCCAAAGCAAAACTATTTTTTCTTTATAATTTTTGTAATACAATGATATCATTATAAAATGCAACCACTTTATCATTAAGTCCTTTCGAAGAGGAGATATGTCTCATCACTCTTACATTTTAGAGGTCTAACTGTTTTCTCTTTACAAATCTCGTAATATAATGATATCATTTTTAAAAGCAATTACTTAACTAGAGGGCTTTATTTTATGGATCATATAAATATTGTATTCAATGTAATTCGAAGATATATTTTGTATGGGGAATCATTCTATATGTAAACAGTTTCAATACTTGATCGCAACATGTCAACTAACTAAATTCTTTACAGGAGGAAGCATGGCTTAAAACTATTACATTTTAGAGGTCTAACTATTTTTCTTTACATATTTTTCAGTTTAAATATTATTAAATCAAAAGCATTCACTTTACTTAGGGGTTTTAGTTTTTGACTCTTACAAATATTATATTTAATATAATTTGAAGATAGGTTTTGTGTGACTAGTCATTTTATATGTAGAAAGTCGATTTATTGATCATAACCTTTTAATAATTAAATTCTTTAGAGGAGAAGCCATGGCTTATCACTCTTACATTTTATAGGTCCAACTATTTTCTCTTTACAAACTTTGTAATATAAAGATATTAAATTTAAAAGCAGTAACTTTACTTATGGACTTGAGTTTGTAGGCATAAGAAATTGATGAAGGGTGCTCCCCTTAATACCACAAACACATAACAGAAACGGAGAAACCACAAAAATATGCAAGAACAGAAAATTGGCTTCTTATTATCTCCACAAATGTGGAATTACAAACTTTTAGAATTACAATATGCAAAGCCACATGGGCATTCCCTTACAATATTCTTTAGGACAAAGCCTTGAATCAATACCCAGATCTACTACCCAGAACTATTCTGAACTGCCTAAGACAATAATACAGCCTTCCTTATATAGGCAATTTTCCACCGCCTGGGAAGGTTCCAGAATTTTAGCCAATAAGGCCGACCAAACTTAGAATTATTTTTTTATTTTACATTTCATTACATCATAGTCGGCTCAAGATAACCTTTGAAACCCGAACAGAAATTTTGAAGAAAATTATTTTTCGCCATTTCAGGTGGCCCAACTTCCGAAGACCATAAGTCATCACCAGTTGACCCGATCGGCTATTATAACCCCATTTCGGAAACGCCACGAAGCGCTCTACAACGCTTGAATCAAGCAAGCTTCATTCAGCCCAAAATTCGACCTCATCCGGGGCCTCTAAAGCCTTCAAAACTGAGTTCGAAGTTTCTGTACCTTGCTGCCAATACCGAAAATCTTCAATATCTTCCAATATACACTTGATCTGGCAATGAAACTTTACTGGCAGACTTATATAACCAAAATGAACCTCCAAGAAAGAAATCAGATCATTCTGAGCACATGCAAAAATTACCAAAAATAGTAACTTTCCATAAAAATAGCCCTTATTGAATATAAAAATAGAAATATTTTTTGGGTGATGCAAGATTGCTCTTACACCCAGGATGCTCCTGCATCAGACACCCAGGGTAATTTGAGAAGTGACCCTGTCACGACTCAGGTGTGCAGAGGAAAACCAAGATGGCTAACCTCCTCCTTTGTCAGCCATGATGAATCTTCAACAGGCCGTCCTTTCCATTTGACCAGATATTCTTCATATGTCCTGTTCCTTGTGCTTCTGCCAACACGACTGTCCAGTATATCTTCGATCTCCTTAGTGTCTGAACTAGTTGCTGGAATACTCCACTGTGCTGCTATGATCTCATCTTCAACACCTCCTTCATGATACTCTGTCAGGTCTGAAATGTTAAACACTGGTGAAATATTTAGCTCAGTAGGCAATTCTACCTCATATGCGTTTCCTGAATCATGTTTCTTCAGTATCCTACATGGTCCAAACTTCTTCATTTTCAGCTTGTTATATGTACCAACTGGAAACCGCTCCTTCCGCAAATGAACCATGACTTCATCTCCAACCTGAAATTCCTTATACCTCCTTTTCTCATCTGCCTTAGCCTTATACTGTGCGTTCATCTTGTTAATATGTTTCCTCACCTCCTCATGGATGTTCTTCAAGTGTTCTGCAAAATCTTCAGCTTCAGCACTACTTATTTCTCCTTTATCTATCTTTCTCAATTCAGATGCATTTCTTGGACTACTTCCATATACAATCTGGAATGGTGATTTACCAGTGCTCCTGTTGACAGAATTATTGTATGCAAATTCCGCCTGTGGTAAAATCAAATCCCATCCTGTTGGCTTATCTCCAACCAAACATCTCAGCAAATTTTCCAAACTCCTATTCACCACCTCTGTCTGTCCATCAGTCTGTGGATGATGTGATGAACTGAACTTCAAATCTGTCTTCAACTTCTTCCACAATGTACGCCAGAAATATCCAACAAACTTAGTGTCCCGATCTGAAACTATGATCTTTGGCAAACCATGAAGTCTCACTACTTCTCTGAAAAATAATTCTGCTACATGAACAGCATCATTAGTCTTCTTGCAGGGAATGAAATGTGCCATCTTCGAAAATCTGTCAACCACTACAAAAATTGAATCATGTCCCCGCTGAGTCCTCGGTAAACCAAGAACAAAGTCCATGCTAATATCCTCCCAAGGCTTCTCTGGTACAGGTAATGGCTGATACAACCCTGTATTCTGCTTCACTCCTTTCGCCATCTGACATACTCTACAACTCTGTACAAACTTCTTCACATCTTGCTGCAACTGTGGCCAATAATAATTCTCACTAACCAAACCAAGGGTTTTATCATGACCAAAATGTCCAGCCAATCCTCCGCTATGCTTCTCCTTGATGAGATTCTCCCTCATAGAACTTCGTGGAATGCACAACTGACTCCCTCTGAATAGCATATCATCTTGGATGATAAAATCCAGCCATTTCGTCCTGTCTAGAGTAACAGGTTCTGTACAAGCCTTCCAAGCTTCACCAAAATCAGGATCCTCTGGATACAAATTCTTGAGTTCCTTGAACCCAACCACCTCAATCTGCATTTCTGTCAGCAATAGTTGCCTTCTGCTAAGAGCATCTGCAACCCTATTAGACTTTCCACTTCTGTGTTTCAAAACAAATGTATAACTCTGCAAAAACTCAACCCATTTCAAATGCCTTTGATTCAACTTTCCTTGACTATTCAAATATTGCAAAGCTTGATGATCAGTATACAAAACAAACTCTTTAGGAAGTAGATAATGTCTCCACTTCTTTAATGCCTGAACTATAGCATAAAATTCTTGATCATAAACAGAATACTTCCTCTTGGCATCATTTAACTTCTCACTGAAATAAGCAATAGGTTTACCTTCTTGGCTCATAACAGCTCCTATTGCAGTACCACTAGCATCACAATCTACTTGAAACACCTTATTAAAATCTGGGAGTGCTAAAACAGGTTGTTCTGTAACTTTTTGTTTCAATAATTGAAAACTCTTTTCTGCCCCATTAGTCCACTTAAACTCTTTTCTATCCCCTCTCATTGTTTCAGTCAAGGGTCCACAAATACTGCTAAAATTCCTGATAAACTTTCTGTAAAAGCTAGCTAGACCATGAAAAGATCTTACCTCAGTAGCACTCCTTGGAGTAGGCCATTCAAGGATAGCCTGTACCTTCTTTGGGTCCATTTTTAGACCTTCTGCTGAAACTACAAATCCCAAATACACTAACTCTTTCTTCACAAAACTGCACTTCTTCAAATTAATCAACAATTTCTCTTCTCTCAACTTCTCAAACACCATACGAATATGCATCATATGTTCCTCCAATGTCTTGCTAAAAATCAAAATATCATCTAGGTAAACAATGACAAACTTACCCAGAAATTCTTTCAGAACCTCGTTCATGAGCCGCATGAAAGTGCTCGGTGCATTGGTTAGCCCAAAAGGCATGACTAACCACTCATATAGTCCTTCCTTTGTCTTGAAGGCAGTCTTCCATTCATCTCCTTCTCTGATCCGAATCTGATGATATCCACTTTTCAGATCTATCTTTGAAAAATACACAGCTCCACTCAAACAGTCCATAATATCATCCATTCGTGGCAATGGAAACCTGTACTTGATTGTGATCTTGTTTATTGCCCTAGAATCTGTACACATCCTCCACTCTCCATTCTTCTTTGGTGCTAATACCGCTGGTACAGCACAGGGACTCAGACTCTCACGGATCAATCCTTTCTGTAGCAGTTCATGTACTTGTCTGTTCAACTCCTCACTTTCTGCAGGTGTCATTCTATGTGCTGCCTTATTCGGCAAACTCGCTCCTGGGATCAAATCCATTTGATGACTGATCTTCCTGACTGGTGGTAATCCATCAGGCACGTTATCGGATACAATATCCTGAAACTCATTCAACAAATCTGCAACTTCTACAGGAACATCTTCTACTTCCTCTTTACCAGCTTTTGGAATTAAAGCAAAACATACATGCTCATGCCTCATACCATCTAGGAAATTTCTTCCATCAACAAAAGTTATCCTTGCATTACCACATACCTTTTCTTCAGTCTCCTTCAATGGTTTTAGCTTATGTCGCACTCCATCCTTTGTCAGGGAATAGGTATTCGCATGACCATCATGTACAGCACATCTGTCAAACTGCCATGGTCTACCCAACAACATATGACATGCATCCATAGATATGATATCACACAATACCTCATCTTGGTATCCGCCAATCTTAAACTTCACCAGGCATTGTTCATTGACCATGACCTTGTGGTCATCCTGTACCCAGGCAATCCGATATGGATGTAGGTGTTTCTGTCTCTTGAGCTTCAACTTTGTCACCATCTCTTCTGACACCAAATTGTCAGTGCTTCCACTATCAATAATCACATCACAACATTTACCTTCACACTTGCACCTGGTGCGAAACAGGCTCCTTCTTTGCTCAGGTTCATTCTCACCACTCAACAGGACTCTTCTGTTAATCAATGTTTCTCCTCTTTCAGCATCTTCAGAATTTGATGATCTGGCATCTTCATCTACATGTGCAACTCTGGCCTGGCCTTCATTTCGCCTGTCTGTTCTTCCTTGGTGCTGAGGACATTCAAATGCCCTATGACCTTCTTCTCCACAGTGAAAACATGTTCCACGGAAGCCACCTCTTCCAGATCCTTGTCCTCTTCCTCTTCCTCTCTGATCTCTATTATTCTGATCCTGAAAGCGGTTGGAATTATTTCCTCGCTGATTCTGACTGCTACTGGCCTCATCCTTCTTTTTCGGATCTTCATTTCGGCCACCATATGACCATCCACCAGATCGTCCACCGCGACCTCTTCCGTTTTGTCTGCTCTCAAACTTCTTGTTCAGCTTTTCCTCTACTTTTAGGGCAAACTGGTATGCCTCTTCAATACTGTTCATTCGAACCAGATTCAGCTCCTCCTAAATGCTTGGCCTTAACCCATTAAGGTATCGGGCAACTTTCTCCTAATCAGCTTCTGCATGGCCTGTTCTGATGAGAAGTCGATAGAACTCCTCTGTATACTCCTGAACAGATCTTCCTGCTTGCTTCAAACTCTGCATTTTCTTCAGTAGGTCAAGCTCATAATCAACAGGAATGAACTGCCGCTTTAATTTATCCACCATCCGATCCCATCTTGTGATTTTATCTTTCCCTCTTCTATTTCGCTCCAATTGAATTTCTTGCCACCAGATCTTCGCATGACCTTTCAGTCTGGCCTTCGCAAATTTGACTCTATCAGGATCGTCAACATCTTCGTACTCAAAATATTCCTCACATTCATTGATCTAGTCAATCAATTCCTCTGGGTTAAGATTTTCAGAAAATGTAGGAACCTCAATCTTAGGTCTTTTCCCAATCTTGGAAATCGCCCGAAAAAGTCTTTCTTCCTCATGGTTCACAATTTCAACTTCTCCTTCTTGATATTCTTCTTCGGCTTCATCCTCGCTTTCGTCTCTGACATTAAGATTCATTCCTCTGCGAATCTCTTCTTGCAATGCTCGCACTTGTCTCTGCAGCTCTCTAACCTCAGGTGTTACAACACCAGCTCTTCCGCCACGTTCCCTTCGTGGAGGCATTTTCGCGATGCGCGCTGAAACCCTAGCCACGGTCCTGGTCCAAACTGCCTCACGGTCGGCGATCTGTTTACACACTCAAGAAAACCTGCTCTGATACCACTTGATGAAGGGTGCTCCCCTTAATACCACAAACACATAACAGAAACGGAGAAACCACAACAATATGCAAGAACAGAAAATTGGCTTCTTATTATCTCCACAAATGTGGAATTACAAACTTTTAGAATTACAATATGCAAAGCCACATGGGCATTCCCTTACAATATTCTTTAGGACAAAGCCTTGAATCAATACCCAGATCTACTACCCAGAACTATTCTGAACTGCCTAAGACAATAATACAGACTTCCTTATATAGGCAATTTTCCACCGCCTGGGAAGGTTCCAGAATTTTAGCCAATAAGGCCGACCAAACTTAGAATTATTTTTTTATTTTACATTTCATTACATCATAGTCGGCTCAAGATAACCTTTGAAACCCGAACAGAAATTTTGAAGAAAATTATTTTTCGCCATTTCAGGTGGCCCAACTTCCGAAGACCATAAGTCATCACCAGTTGACCCGATCGGCTATTATAACCCCATTTCAGAAACGCCACGAAGCGCTCTACAACGCTTGAATCAAGCAAGCTTCATTCAGCCCAAAATTCGACCTCATCCGGGGCCTCTAAAGCCTTCAAAACTGAGTTCGAAGTTTCTGTACCTTGCTGCCAATACCGAAAATCTTCAATATCTTCCAATATACACTTGATCTGGCAATGAAACTTTACTGGCAGACTTATATAACCAAAATGAACCTCCAAGAAAGAAATCAGATCATTCTGAGCACATGCAAAAATTACCAAAAATAGTAACTTTCCATAAAAATAGCCCTTATTGAATATAAAAATAGAAATATTTTTTTGGTGATGCAAGATTGCTCTTACACCCAGGATGCTCCTGCATCAGAAATATTGTATTCAATGTAATTTGAAGATACATTTTGAGTGAGGAATCATTCTATATATAAAGAGTTGATACATTGATCGCAACTTGTCAATTAATTAAATACTATAGAAGAGGAGTCATGGCTTATCACTTTTACATTTTAGAGGTCTAATTATTTTATCTTTAAAAATTTAATAATAAAATGATATTAGTTTTCAAAGTGATCACTTTACTTATATTCTTTATTTTACAGGTATTTAAAATATTGTATAAAACCTAATTAAAACATATGATTGATGTGGGAATCATTTTATATGTAGAGGGGACCAATTTATTGATCACAACCTCTCAATTAATTAAATTATTTAGAGGAGGATTCATGGCTTATCGCTTTTACATCTTAGAGGTCTAATTAGTTTCTCTATAAAAAAATTTGTAATATACTGATATTATTTTTAAAAGAAATCACTTTAATTATAGGATTTAATTTGTAGATGTTACAAATATTGTATTCAATGTCAATCATGTATAGTTTTAGGGGGAGAATCATTTTGTATGTAAAGAGTGATAGATTGATTATATGTTGATTAACTAATTGCTTTAGAGGAGTCATGTCTTATCACACTTACACAAGTTTAGCGGTCTAACTTATTTCTATCTACAAGTTTTGTAACATAATGATACAATCAGTTCATTTATGGGGTTTACTTTGTAGGTCTTACAAACATTGTATTCAGTGTAAATTGAAGAGATGTTTTACATGGAATTATTTTATTTATAAAGATTCAATTTGCATTGATCACATTATGTTGATTGATTTCTTTAGACGAGGAGTTGTAGCTTATAACTCTTACGCATTAAAGGTGTTATTATTTTCTATTCACATATTTTCTAATATATATTGATATTGTTTTAAAGAGAAAACACTTTATTTAAGGGGTTTGGTTTGTAGGTTTTTACAAATATTATATTCAATATAACTCGCATATATATTTTATGTGGGAAATCATTTTAAATGTAAATAGTTGATACATTGATTGTGCAATATTTCAACTAATTAAATTATTTTTGAGATTGTGATGAGAAATTTATGATTTTTCAATATTTATTTTGTTGAATACGCCCAAAGACTTAGAGGGGGTGGGGGATGGATTAGTCTCTAGAATAAAACTTAAAAATCTTTAATTCAATTTCATATCCTTAAACTAACCAAAAATAATGAACAATGAACACCAATACACAAGAGAACACTAGATTTACATTGAAAACCCTAGCAAGAGAAAAACCACGGTGAAAAATCTCACAATACATGGATAAGAAGTACAATTTGTTTTAATCACAGCCTAAGGAAGTACGCTACTCACGGAATGACTTATTGTAGAGCTTCACTATCTTAGATCATGATAAAATGAGGCACTGAGGAGATTTACTATCTCGGAGCATCGTAGTAGGCCTTCAATTCACATCTTTTACAACCTTTTAGGAATTGAGGTGTCCTTGACATGTTGTCTTAAGCAACCATTAAGAAATTCAACTCCAAAACATTTTCCACACTTTTGTTGCCTCAATTTTGCATATCTCACAATTGAAATATGTGTGTGTGTGTGTGTGTGTGTGTGTGTGTGTGTGTCTATGTCTATGTCTGTGTCTGTGTTTGTGTCTGTGTCTGTGTGTGTGTCTATGTGCACGTACCTACACATACATAAACATACATATACATACACACACACACCTAAAAATGTCCTCATGAAACCAATATAATTTGACTAATAATTAAATAAATATTATTATTTATTTAATTAATTCATTAACCTCTTCTACTATTATTTAGATAAATATTATTATTTATTTCTAGATAATTCATTAGCTATTTATTTCTAGAAAAATTAAATAAATTATTATTATTTATTTAATTAAGCCTATTTCCTCTATTTATTAAATAAATACATTTATTTATTTAATAAAACCATTAATCATCTTCTTTCCATTTTAACCAATCACATGAATTCACATGGATCAACTCCTAAATTTTTATCCTTGTGTCACTGTTCAATTGTCTCTTCATTTGACTTTTTCCACTTAGCTTGTGTCTTCACGTAGGAGCATCCTTGGGTCATTGGCAATCTTACATCACCCAAAAATATTTCCTTTTGATTTGCTTGTTTATTGTTCCAGTTGGGGAATTTATGGTGTTTAGGCTTCTAATCGTTCCAATAGGCTCATTTTCTTATGTGATCCTTATGTTGTGTTCTAGACATCCTGGAGATCCTATGTCTAGGTTTTCAGCTCGTTCTGATGTTTTTGGATGAAGTTATTTAATGTTTGGGTCTGATACTATTCGATTTTAATGTTCTAACGGCCAGAGTGGCGAGATTCGGCTTGCGATGGAGTTTCACGTTATGTGAAGCTTCTTGGTGCCTTGTTTTATGTTCTTACACATTTGGCAGACCTCCTTGTTATATGTTCACACACTATGATGTATCTAATTGCTGGCATTCTTATGAATTTAGGTCCTAACCTATTTGTTTGTAAACCATTTTCTTTATCTTGGAGATTGATGATCGGATAAGCTGACTTGTGGCTAGCGATCTTGTATATAAGCTAGGTAGTACTTCTTGTTTTAGGAAATGCTAGTAGATGGGAGATTGTTGGTAGATTAGCATCTAATTTTGTAAATAATCAAGTTTGTATGCTTGGAATGTAAGACTACATGTTTGTAGGCCAACTTGATATGAATCCTTTGTTTCAGAGATAATAGAAGATCGTATTTCCTTATTGGTTGGTGTTGTCTATTTAACTTTGTTGATCATTTCCATTGTGGTGTTTCTTGCTACAAGGATTTGACATCTCGTTTGGGGATTCTCTTTGCTTGACTGCATCAAGTGGTATCATAGCACAATTGTGATTCTTGGTTTGAAGATCTTGATTCCTTAACTTGTAAATTTGTTTACTTGTTATTTTTGGGGTGGTCGAATTGAGGATTTGACCTACATCAATCGGTGGCTTGTGCAAGGTGGTTCAGGATAGGATTTGTTGTCGATTGTGAATGACAAAAGAGTTTCAGTAAAAGGAATGATCATATCAAGCTCCAGAGATTGTGAACCCTAAAGATCCTATTGTGGGGGTGGCAGAAAGAAGATCTATGACCTATAATTAAAAAGGTTTCACAAGGACATCAGTTGGTGGATAATTTGATAAGATTTCTAAGTACCGAATAGACCTAGTTGCTTGAGGTAGATTGTTGGTGTGATAGATTGTTGGATCTGATTGGAGCAATCTATACTTGTGATCAAATCATCGAACCTGGGGAGATTAAAGATTTGCATCCTTGTCAACATGCCACCTAGAAGGATTACCTAGAAGATTAGAGAAGATGATGGATGAATTCATTAATGAGATGAGGACTGATATCCAAAATGCTTTAACTAGAGGTAGGAGAAACCCTGAGATAAGAGATGAATTTGCAAAAGCTATTGAAGATCTTGAGATAGTTGAAGTTGAGATCCATGTAGAAGAAGAAAGATTGTTAAGAGTTATGGCACAAATGGATAAGAGTCATAGACTTTGTGTTTCTAACTTTGTTTGTTCATTGCATCATGATGAATTGATAGATTGGATTAATGAACTAGAGGATTACTTTGAGCTGGAAGATACTAAGGATCCATAGAGGGTTAGGTTAGCATAGAATAAGTTGAAAGGTCTTGTTTCCTTATGGTGGAAAGAGTTGCAGAAAGATAGGGAAGATAATGGAGAATATAAGATTGAACTAGGTGGAGAGTTATGGTTTCTATACTTAAGGTCACGTTCATACTGGATGATTATGAATTGGAATTGTTTAAGAAGTTATAGAGCTTGAAGAAAAAGAGCTTGACAGTTAAGGAGTATACCAAAGAGTTCTACAAAATTTCAATCAAGTCTAGACACCGAGAAACATCTAAAGAGAAGGTTGCAAGGTATGTTAATGGTTTAAGACTTAACATTCAAGATGAGTTGAATATGTTAAGGCTTCCTACAATTGAAGATGCTTATCAGTATGCTTTGAAGGCATAAGATAAGTTGAAAATAAGACAAGTTACACCTAGGGTTAAGGATAAACTGGTTGGTGATAAAGGAAAAGATAAACTTGTGATTGAAGAGGAACCTAATAAAAAAGATTCATGGTATGGGAAGAGACAACGGAGAGCTCAAAGGCACTCATTTCAAATATGGTAATGTTGGACATAAGGCTTTCCAATAATTGGTTGGTTCTAACAAAGGAAAATAGAACTTAGTGGCACATGAGGAACATGTGGATGATGAACTTGTTGACAAAGAGGCTACACATAAGACGGGAGAATCTATGATGTTCTAGAGAGTTATGTATTGAGTAAGAAGGAAACTAAACCTATTTAGAGAAGGCAATTGTTCGAGACAGTTTGTAAATTAGGTTAAAAATGTTGCAAAGTAATCAGGGACAGTGGTAGTACCGATAACCTTGTATCAGAGGAAATTGTCAGATGATGCAGTTGCTCGTAGTTTGGTGTTGAAGCTTGGATTAAAGAGACTTAAACATCCTTTTCCATATGGGATAAGTTATTTTTAGGATGAACATATGGTGAAAGTTATAGAATAGTGTTATATTAAGCTCAACATTGGTACATGCCAGGATGAGGTATTATGTGATGCGGTGAACATGAGTGATTGACATATTTTTTGGGTAGACCTTGGCAGTATGATGTTGGTGCTATTCATGATTTTTGAAGGAATGTTGTGTCTATAGTGAAGGATAGTCAGAATTTTACTTTGATTCCTTTCAAGGAAGAAGGAAGCAAGGCTAAGAACCTAATTATAATGAAAACTTGCACCTTAGGAGATCGGACTTCTTCAGATCACGAGGTGTTAGATTTGTAGTAGATAGTTGAGAAGGTTTTTGAGATGTTATAGTTATTTTTTAATCTAATGAATGAATCAAAACTGGTAGAGTTAAAGGCAAGTGACAATCGAATGATGTTAAAGCAAAGTACTAGAGAAGTGGCCTCAGATGAGAAACATACTCTCTTGATTAGATTGGTGGTTGAAGCTAGAAATTCATTGCATGATGTTAGGAGTGGAATCAAGTAGCAGAAAAGGAATCATATATTCAAGACTAACTCTACGAGCAACAAAGTTAGAAGCAATTAGAAGGAATTGTGAAATCAGAGAACTGATGGTGGAAAATGTAGTAGAAACAACGTGATACTACATGAGTTGAGAAGGATTTTGATAGCTTTGGATTGAACACTTTCATCTACAACATCATGGATAGGCTTTTTCAGAGTCAATGCATCTATTTTCCTTTGGATGGAAAGGATATGTGGGTTAAGAATGAATATGTAATTTATGTTTCGAGTCCTATTAGATGTTCATAAGTCCTTCTAGAACATATTCTATTCACTTGGGGTGTCAGATGTAGGTGCATCCTTGGGTCATTAGAAATCTTGCATCACCCAAACATATTTCCTTTTAGTTTGTCTATTTACTGTTCTAGTTGGGAAATTTTTGGTGTTTAGGCTTGCAATCGTTCTAGTTGGCTCTTTTTATTATGTGATCCTTATGTTGTGTTCTAGACATCATGAAGATCTTATGTCTGGGTTTTAACCTCATTCTGATATTTTTGAATGAATTTAATTAATGTTTGGGTCCGATCATGTTCACTTTTCCTATTTTAACAACCAAGGTGGCAAGATTCAACTTGTGATGGAGTTTCATGTTATGCAAGGCTTCTTGGTGCCTTGTGTTATGTTCTTACACATGTGTTCAACCTCCTTGTATGTTTGAACGTCATGATGTATCTAATTAGATGTGTTCTTATGGATTTAAGTCATGGCATGTTTATTTGTAAATGATATTCTTTATCTTGGAGATTGATGATCAAATAAGATGACTTGTGGTTGGTGGTCTTGTATATAAGCTAGGTAGTAGTTCTTGTTTTAGGCAGTGCTAGTATATGGGAGATAGTTGGTAGACAAGCATCTAATTTTGTAGATAATCAGGTTTTTATGCCTAGAATGTAAGACTACATGGTTGTAGGGAAACTTCATATAAATCCTTTGTTTTGGTGATAATATAACATCATATTTCCTTATTGGTCAGTGTTATCTATTGTTTTTTTTATCTTTTCTATTGTGGGTTTTCTTGCTACAAGGATTTGACATCTCCTTTAGGGATTATTTGACCTTGACTGTATTATGTCTAGGTTCAATGCATCTTAAAAAGTCAACATACCTCTTCCACCTCTTAATCCTAACCACTCACTTATTTTACCTCTTAATCTCCTTCACTCCTACCAAAACCCTAATTACTTTTTAATCTTAGTCATTCATCTATCACCTTGCATTCTACCAATTGTTACCCATTCAAACACACTCATACCTAGTCAAATTAGGGCATGTATCAACAATAAAAACTTTTGTAAGCATCAACAAGTATCAAATTTATTTTCTTTGAAACAATATGACATGCTACATTATTCAAAGAGGGGCAAAATGTAGACACCTAAAAATATCCTCATGAAACCACTTAAATTTGACTATTAATTAAATAGTCACTTATGTTTATTTAATTAATTCATTACCCTTTTCATATATTATTTAAATAAATATTTATTATTTATTTAAATAATTTATCAGCCTTTTTATCCAAAAAATAAATAAATTCTTATTTATTTAATTAAGTCTTTTACCATATCATGTTTCTTCTATTTATTAAATAAACACACTTGTTTATTTTATAAATTCATAAATCCTCTTCTTTCCATTTTAGCCAATCACCTTTATTCACATGGATTAACTTCTATAATTTTCTCCATGTGCCACTTGGCAATTGTCTCTTCATTTGACCTTTTCTACTTAGCTTGTGTCTAGGTTCAATGCATCTTGAAAAGTCAACATGCCTTTTTCACCTCTTAATCCTAGCCACTCATTTCTTATTGCCTCTTAGTCTCCTTCACTCCTACCAAAACCCCATTCCCATTTTATCTTAGCCACTCATTTTTTCCCTCTTAATATTTACCATTGGTTTTCATGAGGTTTCTATAAAAGGCATTTTCTCCTCATTTCGAAGGCTTGAATCCCTAATCCATAATGCAATCACATTTTGTCTAATAATCTTTCTATCTTGCTATCCTACTATTATTTTTCTATCAATATCATTATCAATCTATCATCACTATCATTTGTTTATCAGTCAACAATCTCCATTCACCATAGCCTCTTGTGCTTTATACTACAAATCTAAGACCATCCACATTACACTCATAAACAAGATCTTGGTTGATAGGAGTGAATCAATTATTTAATGAAGGCATTTGATTAAGTTTTTTTTAGCATGTTTGTTTTGTTTTCATGAAGTAGCGTTCTCTTGGATGATTATTGAATGCTTATGATTTCTTTGCTTATGGTTGGGCTTGAATAGGCTTTATATTTGCATGTAATTTTTCAATTGTCTTCATTTGGCACACCTGATGGGACTCTTGTCCATATTATATCTATATTTTTATAGGTTTATCCTAACATTTTATTGTTGTTTTGTTGAAGTTTTTCAAAAATAAGGTTGAAGATAAAATGTTAGGGTTCTTAAATATTTGATAATATCTTGCAAACAACTTGGATTTTTTCTATGAAATATTTATTGTAGATTGAGAATGTAATGAGGACACCTTAGAACAAAATCAAATGTTTCTCAGAGTTTTTCTATGAGATACAATTTTTTAATGAATTTTATGAAAAATAATTTTTGGCGTAAATCAATGAAATTGTTAGAACACTTTACATTTTTGGAAAGGTGTGAAAATTCTCCAGGGGGTCTATTCTTTGTGTTTTTAATTTGGATGAAGACTAATGGCTTAAAAATCAGATCTTTAAAAATTGGTTTGTTTTGATAAATTGTGTCTCTAGGGCTCTAATTAAGGATTTTTTTCTAAAATTCTTACATTTTTTGAAACCTCTCTGATTTTTAGCAGGGGTCTTTTCTTTGTATTTTTATTTTGGGACTGAAATGAAGATGTTTGTAATGTTTTTTTGACCTTGGATATATGATAGGAAGATCATAGATGCCTTCACAAATGCCTTGATCTAGAAACTTTACTCCTTGCCTTCCATTCTTCATCCATGAATATCAATGTGAATATATTGCCTTGATATCTAGATTGATTTCCTTTTCTCCAAGTGTGCTTGATTTAATTAGTGGATTTATAACAATGAGTGGATTTGAGAATGAGGGAGCTAGTATTTCTTTTATGCCTCTCTAATCTACTTTGGGGCTCAAAACTCAAAGAGGGCCGATGGGGATTTGAATATCCTGTTAAAATCCCAAGAGTTTATCCAATTTGAATTTGGGCCACATTTAATTGGAATAGGGTGCCTCTTCGGGTATGGGGTGACCTATTTTGCCATGTTCCTTGCAGGACACCCTCTTTTAGGCAAAATGGGCAAAAAGTTGAATAAGAAGCGAATTAGGAAATGTGAATCCTGAAAATATGCATGGAATCAAGTTTGAATTCAAGATAAATACAAATGATCAATACCCAATTTGAAATAGGACATGTGTATGCAAGAGGATATAAGTAACTAAAATAATAGATGGGACACACCCATAATTAAGGATTCCTCACAGAGATTTGATAACATTAAACTAATGAAAGGGTTGGTTTTTTATTAATTAATCAATTAATTATGATTGGAGGATTTAATTTAAAGGGGCACACCCATAATTAAAGGGATTCCCTTATGTAAATTAAATTAATAAGTAAAAATATTTAAATATTAATTAATTTAATACATAGGAAAAATAAAACTTAATGTATGGAAGCCGTAGACACTAAAATGGGGTCTAGAAAAGGACTAAAATTTATACTGCTTACAATTTAGAACGCTACACATCAATATTTCTAGTAAGAATTTTTTATATTTTTTTATCCATTAATTCTATATGTATACGTATATGTATGTATGTATGTATGGTTGAATCACTTATTCCCCTCATGAGAATTCTTTAGAGAAATCCAGACTAAATAATTCAATTATTAAAAAGCATACTAATTAAGAAATTCAAGCTATGTATTTATTTATTTGTTTATGATATGATAATTAAGACTATTTCAATTTAGAAAAAATAAAATCAATTGTAACAAAGCTAAATTCCAATTTAGGAACTTGTAAAGCTGAATTCCAAATGTACAATATTGATATGAAACCAACAAAGTTGGACAAAGGACATATTATTGAGAATCCAATGAAAAAAAAAATTAAATGAATTGACTCAAGGAATTATCATTAGCTCTATTTATTAGACAACAAATGAGTGGTATTTTAATACTTATTACTTCCCTAAATAAAACAAGACAATTAAAACCTATTGTTGAGTATGTTTATATTATTTGTCAAGATGTCTTATGAAAGAAAGAAATTGATAACACATCTTTTGAGATGAGTTGAAAAAGAATAATATGCATAATTACTTTAAATCCCTTTAATGAGCTTTGTAGTAGACATTTCCTCTTCCTTGGTAGCAACTTTCAAAAAGTTAAGAACTTGTTATTATGAGTGGGGTATATTTAAAATGTTTATATGAACAAGTACCTAAATGTAGAACATGCCAACAATTTGTTAAAAAATCATTACTTACTATAACACCATCTTATATATTTGTTACAACATTTTTTTATGATATATTTAATTTTTAAAAAAATAATAGTTACATTTAGTGTTATGTGATCTTGTTAATTATATATATTGTAATGTTGGAAAATAGGTTCACTAGTTTATGCATGCAAATTAGTAATTAGAGATATTTTCCTTGATTACATTAAGGAGCATGGATTCATTTGGCTCAAATGATTGACCAAAACATGAATTCAACACTTCATGTTTGAGTTTAAATGGACTATGTACAAATTAGTAATTAGAGATATTTTCCTTGATTACATTAAGGAGTATGGATCCATTTGGCTCAAATGATTGACCAAAATGTGAATTCAACACTTCATGTTTGAGTTTAAATGGACTATGTAAGAGATGTCGATTAGATTTTGTGTTTAAAAAAAATGTAGAAAATTAAGGGTTTTAATCTTGCACGAGAAATTAGAGGATATAAATATGTAGGAAAAAGTTACAGAGCTAGAAAGAAGAGAGAAAAAAACATGTGTCCAAAATCTAGGCTAAAATTAGGAGTTTGTGATTTCTAGGGGTGACATCAACCTATAAATTTCAAATGCAGATGAAAATTGTTCTTCTAAGATCATTATGCTACTCACAACCTTTCCCAAGATTTTCATAAAAAATGTCTAGGTCTACATCTCTTGGAGCAACATCAAGCCTACCTTTGTGTATCTATGAAAGCCCAATTTGTAGGTCTTCATCTACTCTATCTCATTCCAAATCTATGTCTTTAGATCCTATCATTTGCACATGCAAAGAAGGTAAATATTGGGTTGATGGTGGTTTACTTACATCAAACACCGATTTTGGAATTAACCATGAACTTGAATTGAAAGCATATTGTAATATAGTAAAGGCTAGATTTGAAATTGAAATACTTGAATCGTATACCTTGTTGATGTTATTCTCTTTGAATGTGATCACAAGTGTTTCAATACAATAACATGACTTGAGAAGACATAAATTAAATCAATGATAAGTTATGCTTTCTTGGAGGTCGTTACAACTTACTAGTGTACAAATACTTAGATCTAAAGAGAACTTGAGATGTCACCTTGAGTGTTTGATGCTTGATATTGAATTATTGTCATGAAATGTGAAATGAATTGAAAGAAAACTCTTAAATAGGGTTCTTAAGGTATTTTGTGAATTAATTTAACTTCCGAAGGTCATATTGAGACATGGAATTAGAACTAGGTGAAACCTAACACCAACACATTTGAATTTGGGCCTGAACTGGAGAGGCAAGAGGGCCCCAAGCGCCACTAACTTGAAAATTTATGGAAATGTTGTTGGAGATGAAATATATTGAGTCTAGGACAACTATTCTTATAATCATGTGGGCATATGGTATCATATTTTCAATCTTTCTACCATAAATGGGTTTGGCTAAGAGCTAGGAGACCACACATTAAGGCAAGGGCCCAAAATGTGGTGTAAACTATACAGCGTTACAATTTATGATGCTACGCATACAAATGATTTATTTAACAATTTTCAGAAATATTACTATCCATGATTTAAATTAGAATAAATATCTTTCAAACAAAATTTAATTATAAAATATGAATAAAAAATTAAAAATAAGAATGGTTGACTTTAAATTTTCTAGATTACTCCAGAATTACAATTATTATAGTTTATTCCTAGAAATATAATTATTTTACTATATTACTCCATAATTACAATTATTATAGTTTATTCCTAGAAATATAATTATTCAGAACACTTATAATGGTTTATAAAGAAAGATTGACTTTAATTTATTATTATAATCAACAATTTAAAAGATGGTAATAATTGTACATATGCATACATATACATAAACATAAATAAATATATGCATGCTTCTACAAATGTATGTGTATGTATGTATTATAATTATAAAATATGAAATATTAAAGTATAAAGTAGAAAAAATAATTAATAATAGTATTATATGATATCTTTAAAAAATCATATATTTATTTTAGTTTTGTAAGATATTTAAGGAATTATTTTGTAATAAAAAAAATACTTTAAATTATATTTCTTTAGAATAAATATTTATAAATTGTGACAATTCAAGTTTATAATATATATAATTAAATTAAGAGTTAACAAGACAATTGATCTTTAATCTATTGGTCAATGAATGGTTCTAAATGAGCCTACACATCATAAGAGATCATGTAACAATTTGTTGGAATAGAAATTTGTAGGGCATGTTGGCCTTTAACCTAAGAGGTTTCAACCTAAAAGCTCTACTCTCATTACTAAATTTTGTAGAATGGATACCCATCGATTCATGGCTCTTAACCAAAGAGGTTTCAACCTAAAAGTTCTACTCCTGTTACTAAATTTGGTGGAAAGGATACCCCTTGGACCTTAGCCCTTAAGAGAAGAAGTTTCAACCTAAAAGATCTACTCTCATTTATAAGTTTTGTGGAATGGATAGCCTTTGGTCCATGGCACTTAACCAAAGAGGTTTTGACCTAAAAGCTCTACTCTCATTGCTAAATTTGGTGAAATAGATGCCCCTCAATTCTTGGCTTTTAACAAAAGAGGTTTTGACCTAAAAAGTCTACTCTCATTACTAAATTTTTTGGAATGGATACCCCTTAGTGCTTGGTTCTTAACTGAATATATTTCAACCTAAAAGCTCTATTCTCATTACTAAATTTGTTGGAATGGAAACCCCTTGGTCCTTAGCTTTTAATTGAAGAAGTTTTGACATAAAAGCTCTACTCTCATTACTAAATTTAGTGGAATGGATACCCCTTGGTCCTTTGCTCATAACGTAAGAGGTTTTGACTTAAATGCTCTTCTCTCATGAAAAAAAATTCTCTAATGGATACCCCCAGTCTTTGGCTCTTAACTGAAGAGGTTTTGATCTAAAAGCTCTGCTCTCATTACTAAATTTGGTGAAATAGATACCCCTTGGACCTTGGATCTTAACCATATCGTGGTTTTGACCTAAAAGTTCTACTCTCATTACTAAATTTGGTGGAATGGATACGCATCGGACCTTGTCTCTTAATTGAAGAGGTATCAACTTAAAAGCTCTACCCGCATTACTAAATTTGGTGTCCAATGGATACCCCTTGATCCTTGGCTTTTAAGAGGAGGTTTTGACCTAAAAGCTCTACTCTCATTACTAAATTTGGTGGAATGGATACCCCTTGGTCCTTGGTTCTTAACTAAAGAGGTTTTGATCTAGAATTTTTGCTCTCATTAATAAATTTGGTGGGATGGATACCCTTAGGACCTTGGATTTTACCAATTGAGGCTTTGACCTAAATACTCTACTCTCATTATTAAATTTGGTGGAATGGATACCCCTCAAACCTTGGCTCTTAACCAAAGAGGTATCAACCAAGAAGCTCTATTCGCATTACTATATTTGGTGTAATAGATACCCCTTGATTTGTGGATTTTAAGAGAAGAGTTTTTGAGCTAAAAGCTCTACTCTCATTTCTAAATTTGGTTGAATGGATGCCCCTTGGTCTGTGGCTCTTAACCAAAGATATTTCAGTCTAAAAGCTCTTCTCTCATTACTAAATTTACTGGATGGATACACCCCAGTCCTTAGCTCTTTACCAAAGCTCAGTTTTGGCTTGAAAACACTACCCTCATTACTAAATTTGGTGGAATGGATACCCCTCATGCCTTGCCTCTCAGCCATAGAGGTTTTGACCTAAAACGTCTACTTCCATTACTAGATTTGGTGGAATAGATATCTTCGAACCTCAATGGTTGTTTTTGACTATTAACTGATGAGATTCTTAGCTCTTAACTGAAGAAGTAAATTTAATAGAATAGATACTTCTCAATCCTTAATACTTAACCGAAGAAGTTTAACCTAAAATCTCCTTTCTCGATAGAATCCTTTGCCAAATATATAAAACAAATCACATTATTCAACTTAAAGTTGAAAAACGGTAGAATCCCATCGAATCCCAGGTCTGCATTAGGGCTCAACTTTTCAGCCAGCACAAATTCCCCCCGGAATTCCGTGGGCAGATATTGTACATTCTGAGTTTCAGTCTGCACTGCAAAGTTTCATGGTAACTGTAAATTGTCCACAACCACATAGATCCCTAATTTTCTGCACTGGTGCAACACAACACAATGCAATGCAATAAAAGACTGATAACAAGACAGTATTTGTTTGTACGGGGATGCGTGTGATGCTGAGTTTCTGCAGGCCAAGAAACAGAATGATAAGGAAGATGAAAGTATTTTTCTTCCTTTGTGTGTGGAGGACCGCATGCTCTGAGCTCTTCAAGGCATCAATGGCATGGCACCCTCGACCCGTCGCTTTCCTTTGATTACGACTTGCATGGAATCTGGATTTTGCTCACTGAATGAATGCATGTCTCATCACAATCAATCTAATCTGTTCCTCGTGCTCAGATGGAAAGAGATTCCTGTGCAATCCTATGAATGTTGTAGGAGCACCGTAAGAGGATTTTTAAGAATCAATTTTAATAATAGTTTAAATATTGATTTTGTTCTAGAGCTTTTTCGATTTTGATAATAATGTATTTTCGATCATGTTCTATGATTCATTTTTTCTTATTTAGTTTACTTTATATCGATGGTGTATCATGAAGTATGATCTGAAATCACTTTTCCTTATCTAATTCGCTATATTATGATGATAGATTGTGGAGTATTATCTGAGGCGGCAATGAAAAATATTTGTGCTATCAAATACAAAGATGTCAAAAAAATTGATTCTAACGTATAAATTTGCATGAATTTTTTTAAAACTTTTATATGGATGGTGTATCATGGAGTATGATCTGAACTCATTTTTTCTTATCTAATTCATTTTATTATGATGATAGATTGTGGAGTATGATCTCAGAAGTTGATGAAAAATATTTGTGCTATCAAATATACATGTCAAAAATTTCAATTCTAACGTATAAATTTACATGAATTTTTTTGTAACTTTTATGCCAATGGTGTATCTTGAAAATTTTGTGATTTGTTAGCATGTAAAATTTATAGAGCTCCAATACTATGTAAAATTTTAGCTAACCTACAAACATTGAATCTAGCTAGAAAAGAAAGAACAAACATGCAGGTGCATAAAGAAAAAATTCAAAACAAGAATGAGATAAAAATAAAATGTTTCATTAATTACAAATGAGTAAGTTTAAAATATATAACCTTCTTCAAAACAAAAACTAGAGGAAAAACATGAATAAAACTGAAAAAATAGAGATATTCCTTAGTTAGGTTAAACACTAAGAAACATAAACTTTATCCAAAAAATCATGGATTAAAAACAAGAAATATTGCTAATTTATTGCACTAACACCCCCCTTAATTCTAACTAAGGAGACAAAAACCTAAGGAAAGGAAATAGGAAAGAGGAGAAACCTAGTGGGAACAACCCCCCCATCCTCATAATTATAATAAATATGCATGTGAGCTATTGTGTTGCAGTGTCCTTCATATTAAGGTGGTCTTGCAGAAAGTGAGATGGAAGAGATGATGGATCCTTCCACAATGTATAGTTAATGGTAGATGCTCAAAACTGGATGTAGAAGATGTTCCATGATTTTCGAACAACATTCCTCCCCATAGGAAGAAATAAAACCAAAGATGTACGAATGAAGTCATCCCAATCCTAAAAGGAAAATGCAAGAAGAAAACTCAAGATGTATGATGTCTTTGAAAACTACTCTATAGTCTCCATGTTGATATTGAAAGTTTTCATAATCAAATTAGGCACTACTCAATATGACAATCTAGAATCTCCTAAAAATCGATGTAGAACACAATCAAAAGACTCATGTATCTCCTCGAAAGGAAAAGATATCTCCTCAAAACGTTGTGCCAAAGTGTCCATGCTCGTATCAAATTGTGAGGAATGATAATACATATAGAATGGAGAAGAGGGTTATAAGGTTCCCTTACAACAATTGAAAAAGAATCATCCTCATCAAAGAGAATATGTATGCAATCAATATTGTCTCTCAAATCTACAATATGAGATTCCACAAATAAGTTTGAAATAGCTATCAATAATTCATCCCACAAGGTCATATATGAAAGACGATATATATTCTACTGCAAAGAATCACTAGAAGGTTTCAATGAAGAAAATCTAAAATCTGAAGAAGCAATAGTGGATGGGGTATCAACAAATCGATCATCCAATAAGGATGTGTCCACACAAGATGGGGCAATAGAAATCTTGGTATCATCCTTAAAAACTTGGTCTTCCAAGAAAGTATCACTTTCAGATGAAAAACCTCCATACAATTGGTGGATGATGGTCCAAGCAATAAAAGGGAACTCACTGTGCTCTATATGATGTAAAATATCCTTAGAAATAGTAAGACATATTAGTCCATAGACCATGTCATTATTGTTCAACCATGTACATTTTTCCATCTAGAGTTGTTTGGCTTAGGAACATGTCCAAGGAGATAGGATAGTAGATATTGGATCTCCTCTCCTAGTTGTCCTTGATGTCAAAATCACTAATAGGATGTTGCATTTTCATTATATGATATGATCAATGAATTCTCCACGTGGATATTATTGTAGATGTTATTGCATCATCCTTCATGATCATAGTATTGGGTTCAGATTTAGTGTGCATCTTTATTTAGGATCATATTGCACTTGCATCATCTTAGATACATCATTTTTACATCAAATTAACCTTCAGATTATTGGTATGGTTATAGCTCAGTTTCATATTGCATCATTCAGTGAGTACCATTGTATCAAGGTTGTCATGGACACATTGATTATTTTGATCATTGTCGAGTATCGGGGATTATAGTATGATTTGGTTGACCATCATTTTTGTTCAACATATATGGAATTGTCAAATGTTTCAATTTGTGTTCAAAATCAGCTTACCTTGAGAAAATCCAATACATTGTTAGAATCATTTTCTTTTTTAAAAAAAAGTCTTACAATCAATTTTCAAAAGCATATATTATGTATTATGGTTCATGAGCATTATCAAAGGCTTGTATAAGTTTGAATCAATGTTGCAAGTCACTAAAGTGACTAAGGCATTTGGAATGATTATGTTTTAAAAGAATTAAATTAAAGCATGCATTTTGGTCAGCTATGCTTGAAAGTGTTGTGATTTTGTTTTTTGTTTTTCATCACAAGTGGAACATTAAATAAGACATGCCTTAAAATAGGTGGCATGTAAGGCAGGGACATTTAAGCATTTCTAACTTTGGTTTATGAGCTTTTGTTAAGACTTTGGGTTTCATTTTGAAACCCTATCTCAAAAGAGCTAAGGCTTTTTCCCGAGCTAGGGCATGACATTTTATGACAAGTACCAGTGATTTGGCAGTTGCAGAGGAATTTTGGTAGTGTTGGTGACATGTTGTGAAGGAAAATTTTGTTTTAGTTTGAGAAGATTATACGAGATTTTGAAGGATGTACAGGTGTTATTCTTCTTTGTCTTAGTTTTATTTCTATGATTAAGTTTTGTTAAATCTTGGTTAAAAAGTTTCTATTTATCTTTGTTAAAGGGTTTAACATATTGACATAATGTTTGTTAAGTCTCTTAGGAATAGTCCCAAGAGATAACTTTGAGGGGGGGGTGAATCAATTATCTACAAGATTCAATTCTTTTTCCAATTAATTACAAAAGAACATTAAGCACATACACAATAACACATGAACACAATTTTGGTTACGGGGAAACCCAAATAAGTAAAAACCTCAGTGGGAATTGACACCCACTAAAATTGCACTAGTGTATAATGATCCCTATTAGAAGATCTTACAACCCTGTTAGGAGTTGACCTTTACAATGCAATAAGTATAGTGACCTGGTCAAGGGTCGGACCCTATTAGGATTCTTTTACAATTAACCCTATTAGGGGTGAGGACGCACTGTCTGAGAGCTCACTGCTCAAATGGTGAAGGCTGTAATCTTCTAAATAAAAGATACACACTATATCTATATCTTGGTGAACTGCGAGGTAGACCTGTTGTCTTGATCAGTTCCAATTATTAGCATATACACTTGTCTTCATCACATAGACCTTCTGATGATGGCACAACACTTCGCAACTTCTTCTTTGCTTCTTTCTTTCAACTCATTGCCATGCTTAGCAATCACAAATGACTACCTATAAATATCTTTCCTCTAAATGATATAATCAAGTCGGCTTGTTAGAACCATCTTGAAATCATATTATAGAAACAATACAACTACCCCAATAACTTCTCAGTCAGGCCTACTAAGCACGCAACACAAATTAAGATCACTCAACTCCATATGACTAGATGCGTCACTTCACACTGTCGGCTCCACCAAATTAACTGCTACTTTCTTCTCATGTTGAATTACATCATGCACTCTTAAACAAACATTCATAACTCTTCTCCAAACACTAATCCAAGCGTGCATATCAAACTCTGTGTCCATGAACATAGCATCATACACATGTCTAAAATATAAATGTAAATGCACAAGGCTCCACCACAACCATACTGTAAATCACATATAGAACTCTTCCTGGGACCTGTCAGGAGCACTTACTGAAACAGTAAACTATATAACTGTCTATACACAGAATCTACCTCTGCACTTATGATATCATGTTGATAACATATCTAGGCAACATATGCTCAAGGCTCTCTCCATCAGGCTACCATACATGCTTATTACCATATGTTGTCATCAATGACAAACATACAGTCGGCACTAGCTTGCTGGAAAATCTCCAACAATCTCCCCCTTTGGCATTGATGGCAACATATGGAATGAAAAACATCACCAATCCAAATGAGCAATTATTTTATAACATTCTCCATTTCCTCAACAAAACTCCCCCAAGGATGAATCCTTCATCTCTTACTATTTTTTTTCTTCTTTCTAAATACTCACTCCCCCTTTCTACAATTTATAATATTCTCCATTTCCTCACAAAACTTCTTCAAGGATGAATCCTTCATTTCTTATTGTTTTTGTTTTTCATGACTATTTACTTACTCCCCCTTTGACATTAATGGCAAAGGGTGCCAAACAATTAAGCATCGGTACTACTCCTGAAGTAGAGTAGTCAACCTTTCATCATTCACTGAGGACCGATGCACTCATGCAAGCTCTAATCAGATTTAGGGAAGGGAATTACTCCCAACTTCTCCCTGAGATACTCAAATGTATCCTTTGGTAAAGGCTTTGTGAATATGTCTGCTAGTTGATCTTTTGTACTCACATAATCCAACTTTACTTCTTTCTCTGCAACTTTCTCCCTTAGGAAGTGATACTATATGTCAATGTGTTTTGTCTTTGCATGCATCACAAGGTTCTTTCACATATTGATAGTGCTAGTGTTATCAAAATAAATAATAATAGGATAATCAATCTGAATACCAAAATATTTTATCATCTGCTTAATCCACACAATTGTAGAGCAATTTAATGTTGTTGCAACATACTCAACTTCTATTGTGGACTGGGAAATACAATTTTTCTTCTTGCTTGTCCAAGTAACAAGTCTATCTGCAAGAAATATTGCTCCTCCTAAGGTGCTCTTTCTATCATCCATGCAACCTTCCCAATCTTCATCTGTATACACATGAAGCTCTACATTCTCTAAGTTAGGATACCATAAACCATAGTCTATAGTTCCCTTCAAATACCTGAATATCCTCTTTACTGCCATAAGGTGACTTTGTTTAGGTTCTGTTGCAAATCTTCCAACTATACCAATTGCATTGGAAATGTCTGGTCTAGATTGAGTAAGATAGATTAGTTTACCAATCATAGACTTATACAAGGTTATGTCAACTATTACTGAATCATCTTCTTTTGAAAGCTTACATCCTGTTATCATAGGTGTACTTACTAGCTTGCAATGATCCATCTTGAAATTCTTCAATATGTCTTTCACATACTTAGACTGATTAATGAATATACCTTTGTCTGTCTGCTGCACATTCAGTCCCAAAAAGTACTCGATAGGTCCAATCATGCTCATCTCAAATTCGCTCTACATTTCTTTAGCAAATTCTGCACTAAGCTTGTCATTTCCTCCAAAGATAATGTCATCAACAAAAATAGCAACCAAAAACAATCCATCAGATGATTCTCTTATGCATAGATTACAATCTGTTGCTCCTTTCTTGAATCCAATCTTTGTTAAGTATCCATCAAGTCTTTCATACCATGCTCTAGGGTCTTTCTTAAGTCCATAGAGGGCTTTCTTCAATCTGCATACCATATCAGGTATGTCTGATAAAGTAAATCCTTTAGGTTTCTCTATGTAGACTTCTTCTTTCAGCTCTCCATTCAAGAATGATGACTTGACATCCATCTGGTATACCTTAAAGTCCTTGAATATAGCATAGGCTAGAAACAAATTTATGGCTTCTAATCTTCTCATAGGGGAAAATGTATCAGAATAGTCAATTCCTTCTCTTTGTGCATACCCTTTACACACTAGTCTTGCCTTGTTTCTCACCACTATACCATCTTCATTCATCTTTTTTCTCAATATCCACTTAGTTCCAATTACATTCTTATCACTAGGCCTAGGGACCAATTCCCATGTATCATTCTTAATTATCTGATCTAGCTCTTCTTTCATTGTGCCATGATAATCTAAGTCATTACATGCATTTCCAATACTTAAAGGTTCAATTTGTGAAAGTAAACATACCGGTTCATCATTTGTTGAACTTTTTGCTTTTGATCTTGTCATGACTTTTCTGCTCTGATCTCCAATGATGTCTTCTTTTGAATGATATCTAGATGTGAATTTAGGAACATTGGGTGTGACTCTCTCATCTGCCTTTGGTGTTTCTTCTTCACTTGTTTCAAGGTCATTGAATAGTACATCAATGATTTTAAACATTTCTTCAACAACTGCTTCACTACTAGTAGGTCTAGGTTCTTCTTCAATCATATGTGCATAATCATGATATCTCTCTTGAATCATGAACTTCTCATCAATCTTAACATGAGCACTTTCAATGATCTTCAATCTCAAATTAAAACATCTATAAGCTTTTATTTTAGTAGAGTAACCAAGAAAAATACCTTCATCACTTCTTGCATCAAACTTGCTAATGGCTTCATCTCTCTTGATGTAGCACTTGCTTCCAAATATTTTGAAGTATTTGACCATAGGTACATTCCCAAACCAGAGCTCATAAGGTTTCTTGTCTGCACCTGGCCTTAATTGAATTCTATTGATTGTATAGACTGCAATATTGACTGCATCTCTCCAATAGGTGTGTGCCACCTTTCCATCAATCATGATAGTGCATGTTGTGTCAAGAATGATCCTATTCCTCCTTTCTACTATTCCATTATGCTGAGGGGTTCTAGGTGCACTTAACTGTCTCTTTATCCCATGTTCTTTTCAGTACTCATAAAATCTGTCAAAGGTGAATTCTCCTCCTCTATCTGATCTCAGACATTTAATCTTCAATCTAGACTCATTTTCAACCTTACCTTTGAATATTTTGAACTTCTCAAAGGATTTTGATTTGTCTTTTAAGAACGTAACCCACATTATTCTAGAATAATCATCAACAAACAAAATAAAGTACCTTTGACCATAGTATGATCTTGTTTGAGTTGGTCCACATAAGTCCGTATGTATTATATCCAACTTGTTCTCTGCTGAATTATTCTTGCTTCTGAATGAATTCCTCACATGCTTGTCCATCACACATTCCCTGCATATTGTATCAATTGGTTTTGCAATGCTAGGAAGGTCTCTTACTACCTTTGCATTGCTTATCTTTGCAAATGAGGAAGCAAGTAGAGTGGGTTTAATCATGGAGGAAACTCTATAGTTAAGCGCACTCAAGCTAGAGTAGTACTGGGATGGGTGATCTCCCGGGAAGTCCCGATGCTTCACCTCTATGAGCATCACCTAGATCCAATGAGTGCTAAGTGTTCCATTCATTCTCATGAGAGATGGCTTCATGTGAACCACTACTCATGAATCATGGGTCAATGATTTTGACTCAAAAAACTACACAGTTGAATCCTGATAGCAATATCACAACTTTACTATGTTGTCAAAATTCATGTGATATAGTCTCTTGTGCCATAACCAACTGTCATCTATTTTAGCAACAAAACAACTTGCTTCAGGATTAAGCTGAAAAATATTACCTTTAGTCTTTGAACTTGATGCAAGTGCCTTTATCTAGTTTAGGGTTTGAAATTCTAAAGATCTGTGGTGTTTCTGCTTTGAATATCCTTGCCCTAGGTCTTTTTTCCCTTGGTAGGCTTAATCCTTCGGCATATCTTAAGATGCCCTAGTTTCTTATGTTTTCACATTACCTTTTTGGCCACTTAAGATTTTCAAATTTGCATGTGGTTCTTCTTTCCCTTAAGCATTCACTGAATCTCAGATTAATTTTCCAAGTCAGTGAACTAGCGACTGTGTCTAAGTCATTGTTTTTATCCTTTGGTCACTGAATCTCCCAGTTTAATTCACAGTTAGTCTTTCATTTAGTGATTTAGAGACTATGTGATCTCTCATTCTCATAATCTTTGGTAGTTTTCTCATAACACTCAGTGATCTGGCACAATGGTTATCTCTTAAACACTCCATTGGGTGGTCAAGTCATAAGTCATCCGGCGATTCGGTGAGGATCGTTGATTGTATGCAGGTTCAAAGGTGGTTTTTTAATCTCACAATGGACTGGCCGATGACAAAATATTCAGAAATTCAGTGACTAAGTCATGATCTCATATTCACTAGAATTTGGTGGTCCCACTAAAAGGATTTGGTGATTCAGCGATAAAGTGTGCTAAAGACATGTATTTTCCTTAGTCGTGGGATCTCAGAGTAAAATGGCTAATATCTAAGTCTTTTAGTGATTCAGCAAATAAGGCATTTGCTAAATCTCATGATTAAGTGGTGATGATCTAAAATATTGAGCGACTCAGTGATAGCCCTTGATTGTTTTCACGATCTACGGCCAGTGCTTAATCTCATAATGAAACCCAAGTAAAGGAAAAGTACTTGGCAATCTGGCAAATAAGGTTA
This sequence comes from Chamaecyparis obtusa, assembly GCA_027943335.1. Taxonomy (NCBI): domain Eukaryota; kingdom Viridiplantae; phylum Streptophyta; class Pinopsida; order Cupressales; family Cupressaceae; genus Chamaecyparis; species Chamaecyparis obtusa. Next base: position 2,349,126 of record BSBK01001745.1, read on the forward strand.
TTTGCCCAATCTCATAATAAAACTATGGTTAAACATATCTTTCAGAGACTACGAGATATCTTTGTTTGCCAGGATGACATTGATCCCCAACATTGGAACCATCAGGGAGCATGAGGGTTAGGATGAGGAAGATGTGATAAGGAACATCTTGGATAAAGATGAGGCTGGTAAGAGGCTAACCAAATACTTTGACTTGTTGAGATTGGAGGCCCAACTCAAGGCAGCCAAAATTGATTTTAGAGGGTTTTTCCCAGATCTCCCTGATTTGAAAATGATTGATAGGATGATTGAGATGCATGGTGCCTTGTCAAGCCAGTTGGAGGGAATGCTCGAGGAAAAATTAGATGTAAAAAAATATTATTCTTCCTCTAATTATGAGGAGTATACTGATGAATCACAGGAAGGTGACAGTCCACCTTAAACCAAGGACTCTCCTATCATTGATTTGACTCAAGCTCCACAAGAGGTAGAGGATACCCCTAAACCACCACAAAAAAAGCAAAAACTTGAGGTAGGTGGGCCTTCCAAGGAGAAGAAACAGAGAAAGATGATAGATAGAGCTTCAGCTCTAATACCTAGTGACCGAGCCTATTATCACCATTTGAGAAAAACCATAAGAGAAGGCAAGAAGATTATGTGAAAGGAAGAAGAGGAATTGCCTCTATTGCTAGGAAAGGATGAGAGGGAACTGTATCAGGAGGAATTCCTCAGTGATGATCAATTCATCTAGAGTGAAGAGTTTAGAAACTTCCTCATTTGGAAGAAATAACAAGAGGTGGCTAAAGCCCTACCAAAGGGTATGGAACCAAGTGATGAGACCTTGAGGGCTCTAACTTCCTATGACCCTAGCCTTGAAAATATCACTGTTGATGAGGCCAGAGAAATGGTAAAGTCTAGTGGGATACTTTTGACTCCTGGATGGGATCTAACTTCATCCTTCATTATAGATCAGATTAGAAAGTAGCCATAGGGCATTTTGTCTTACGAGGTGCACATTGGAGATATGATAAGGGGAAGTGGCTATGATCCTAAATCCCAAGCTGTTGCAATGTGGTCCTTAGACCCTAGGACCCAAAAGCCTTCTTTGGTGAGTATAGAAGACAAAATGGAGGGGGAGAAGATCATCTGGATGGTCCAAAATACCAGTGATCTTGAGGTGTCAAAGGATGTGACACATTTTTCCCACTTGAACGAAGCAAAGACAACCCAATTGTCAAATAGATATGCACTACTGTTTGAAAATTTGATGCAAATAGCTAAGGACAGGGATTTGAAACTAATGAAGATCAAGGCTTTGGAGGATGAGCTAGAGGATTTAAAAGCTAAGATTAAAGAAGCTTAAAAATCATTTCCCCCTCCAACTTTTTAGATTGAAGTTGCATCCCAGCCAGTGGCAGAAACTTCTGATAGGCCATCTGAGGATTTAGAGAAGGTAAGGCTTCATGTAGCCTTAAAAGCTATGTCAGATATTGTGCAACATAGATATGAGAAGATAAAGGAGAAAATGGACTAAGTCCATCAATCAGTGAGCTTGTTGCACAAGGTTAATGAAAATGTGAAAGAGGCAGTGGCTTCTCTTGAGCCACTTTTTAGCATTTGGTTTGGAAGGAGCTCTTTGTTTGAGAAAATTGATGCATTACAGCCTCATAGACCAGATATCCCTAAGGTAGTTACTGAGGTGTATGAAAAGATAGAATTGATTAGTGCCACCTCAGGCTTTTTCAAAGGAAATTCAAATCAGGTAAAGGCTAAATTGGCCATGTTTGTTCAAGGTTATAGCAAGTATCTACCCTCAATCTACAAGGATGATGGAGTTGTGATAAGTTTAGACGAGTGGAAGTCAGGTATGGGCTAGGAAATGATCAAGTAGGAGGCCTTCCTTGGAAATGATTGTTCTTTGGACATGGATAGGTGCAATCACATAATTGATAACCTGATCAAGGTTGAAAATGATTGCACCAAGTTTGTTGCAGCTATTAAGGCCATCACTGACTCCAAGTGGGATAGATGGATCAAGTTGTTACAGGATTTGTAGGGGTATAATTATCCCTCAAAGGATGATGTGGCAGCATGGGATAGGAATACAAGGAAAAAGAAGAAGAAGCCAGCTGTCATGAAGCTAGAAGCAGAAGAAGAAGAGTGAGCCCCGCCTGGCACCTGATCCAGAAATATAGGGAGAGAAAGTGTCATACAAAGAATGATGTAAGTTATCCTGTAATGGTGGTCATCATTTGTGCAACAACCTCAAGTAACTGCTCATAAATATCCTCAGACCGAGGTGCCAATTGTGAAGATTCCATTTGTTGGATAACTACTTTCTATTTTTCTAGTCTTTAGTCATCAGGTTTTGTACTTTTGTCTATAGTGCAAGTGACCATCCTGGCTATCTAAATCTTGTTGCATCCTTTCTTTGGAGATTCAAGGATAGCCAGTGATATATATAGAAAGTTATCTTCTTTTGTAGAGGGTGGTGGATATTACTTTGTAAAGAGAGTTATGATAATAGTATTTTTGGTCTTACAATTCTCTGTCAAGAATGTACTGATAAAGTTAAAATATCAATATAATATGCTAGAACTCCTTTTCTTATTTTGATTGTCTTCACATATGGATGTTTGGATTCTTTTATGTATTAATTTGTAAGGCATTTTAGTACATTGTTTACAAGGTAGATATAGGGGTTAAACTTAAATTTCTTTCAAGGGAAGAGTAAACCTTAAGGGAGATCTCTGAGAATTTGTGATCCATGTATGAATTTGATAATAGGATTAGCAATTGGGAAGATGGGGTGTAAGGCATCTCATTTGAGTTTTGGGCTATTTGTTTTGATAATTTTTCTGTTGATGTAGAATTTTGACTCTCATGCCCTAGGATATGGCACTAGTTCTAGCTTAATTTTCATAGGTTCACCATCAACAAATCAAATAATATGTTCATTTCATTTTATTGTGTATCTTTAAATTGTACAATCTATGTCAAGCACATAGACTACTATTGTAATGCTTTATAGAAGCAATTCTGAAAGGTAAACCCACCTAAGTTTTAAGCTCAAGGAGAAGAAGGTTTTTCAACCTTAATACCTTAGTGTTTGGATTTTATTAGATGCATCTGTTGGGAATGCTGGATTTTTAATTTCAGATGTTTCTGAATCCTATTTAATCATCTACAAGTTTAAGCACTAACACAATTGTCCAACACTTATTAATTTGTGCTACAAACCATCAACATACAGAACATCATTAGTGTTTTTCTTTCCATCCAAGGTGATAGCTCCTCTACCTATGATAGGTTTAGGAGTGTTGTCTCCAAATCTAACCATGCCGCCTTTGTATCTATCCAGATGTACAAATCTATCCTTGTCTCCTATCATATGATGTGAGCAACCGTTGTCAATGATCCAATCTGTCATGATGTCAGCTTGTGAAATCAGTGCTAACTCTTGTGTTTTCATTTCATCTTCAAGGTCCATTTCATCAAATATTTTCTCCATGTCTTCAAGAGCAATGAATCCAATTTCATCTTCTGCAAATTCTTCATCTGATACTCCATCACCAACATAGTAACATTCTTTCATATACTTAGGCTTGTAGTTAGTCTTGAACTTCTTGACTCTAGTAGGATACTTAGAAGCAAAGTGACCAATATTATTACATGAAAAAAATTTGAATGGTAACTGACCTTCATATTGTGTACACCTAAAAATGGTCACCTAGACTATTAGCCCCTTTTGCTAAATCATAAATTACTTATTCTTGATCAAATCCTAGTTCTATCATTTATTCGATTATTTTCTATGGGCTAACCATTTTATCCTAAGTTTTTATTTATTTAAAAGGAATATTTCCTCCCCTTTTAATAAATAAAAAGCCCCCACTTTTCCTCTTATCCTAAGTTGCACAAATAAAGCATTATTCTTATTTTATAAAAAGGGAAAAAGCACTTTTTGTCTCATATGGACACAAAAGTCAACTTTTATTTTCTCATTGGAGGATATTTGTGCACATGGATTGATCCCTCTTCAAGCTCCACCATTGATTAAATCTTTTTCCTCTTAATCTCCATGGTCCATTCCTTCTCATTTCCTTTAAAAGGAGAGCTCTCTTCTTCATTCTAGATCCTCAACTTTTATGCTAATGTTATGTTGCAGGTTTTCTAGGTCACTTTGGAGCTTTTGGAGATTTGGAGCATTCTTGGCTTTTGCATCTACATGTTATCATAGTTTCATTTCTTGCATAGCAGCTTCATTTTCATGGCATTCTTAGCTTAGATTTCCTTTATGCTTTAGATTAATTCATCTAGCTTAAGTAGGAGGCTTTGTAATACTTGCATCTTTCATTTTCATAGCTTAGCTTGCATATTCATCTTAATCTAGCTTGCATTGCATTTCATTTGATTCTTGAGGATATTGGCATTCTTGCCCTTGTTTTCATTTGAATCTCCCATTGCATGGTTTACTAGCGAGGTTAATTGCTTAATAGCTCTAGCTGAGAGCATTCTTAAAAACCCTTGCACTCCATGCCTAGGGAGCTATGGATCAATTTTTGAGACCTCATTCTTGAGTGTTCTTGAATACAATGATTCATAGAAGTGTGACACTAATGGTATCGAAAATTTTTGAGTGTTCTTGAATGCCCATTTTTGAGAAAATTTTGCAAATGGTATCGAAAATTGAAGTGTGATATATCATTGGAAAGGTCTTTTCGAGCCTAATCCAACCATGATGGTTTCATTTTCAAATTTTGTCATTTGATCAGTTATTTTACTTGCAGATTATCTGATTTTTGATGTGCTAACCATTGTGGAGCTAACAAGTTGTGGTTGTAGGTGCACTTGCTTGAGATATTTTGCCAAAAGAACGCATGTCAAAGAGGGCTACTAATGGTTTTTGTAGGGCTTCCCTAAGCACAAAAACTAAATCAAGTGCTTGTTTAATTGCTTTATTTATTGAGTGCGGCATATACTAGTTGTTTCATTTCATAGGCACTTAATACCTTGTTGTAGGAGTTTTGAGGTGGTAGGAGAGTATGCTCTTCACCCTTGTGGTGAAACAGAAATCTTGACCCATCTTGGGATTTTGAAAGCAAGGGGGTAACTAAATCTTTGCTTGGTGTGTTTGGGAGAAATTTTTGAGATAGGGGAGTATGCTCTTCACCCTTGTGGTGAACCAAAAACCTTGAACCTCAAGAATTGATCCACTTTTTGTTTAGATTTAGAATCCTTTAGCGGGCCTGCTCTTAAGCAATCAAGAGGAATGACCCAAGTGGGGACAAGCCTTTTGCCAGCTCTTCCAACCCACTATAATCTCAAGGCTATCAAGGACACAAAACCTTGGTAGACATAACACTTATCTTCACTTGATGTGAGTAGCTCATGGGATTGTGACCATGGGGAAAACATTGAAGAAGAATGCTTAAGGTACTCTTGAGGCCGCGAGGTCCTAGTCCTTTATGAGGAGCAAGAGGGGTGTTATGAATGGAAGCCCTTACTACGAACCATTAGTTAGAAGCCACCTTATTTTAGCCGCTTAGCTTCTTGGTGCAAAGATTGATCCAAGTGGACTTACCCGAATCACCCCAAGACACTCACCATATGTGTTCTTTTGGTTGTGTTTTCGACACTTCCATGACAACGCCAATATCTCTTGTGGGAAACCACTTGGTGTGAGGCAAGGGAGCATCAAGTTGTGGGCCACGTTGCTAAGTAATGAGCCTTGACTTTCTAGGTAGTAAGTTCTTGAAGTGTTTTCATTGTGCTATACCAATGTAAACATTCTTAACATTCAAATAAATAGTAGCATTCATAAGGTTTTCTATTTTGATATCACAAGTGCTTGTCTTGGCAAGGTTGCTTTTGCCCTTGTTTCAAGTGTTCTATGACATGTTTGATCCTATACTGTTTGCAAACCTATCTTTTATCTATTGTTACTGCTTGTCAAACTGAGAAATTGCACTATCCAACCTTTGAACTTGATCAAAATGCTTCAAAACTAAGAGTTTTATGTTCACTAGTCAAAGAGTCATATGACCCTGAAACAATGTCGCACCTTATTCTGAGAAATATTGTGTGACGGTTCATCCCTGCACAATTGTCGCCCTGCTTGCCTGGAAAGTGTCACCTGGCCTTATTGGAAACTATCTCTTGGCTTAGGGAGAAGTGTCGCCTCGCTATAAACTGTCACCTTGTCTACCTGGAAAGTGTCGCCCAGAACCTTTTTGCTATCTTGTTGCTGTTGCAATCCAAAGCTGCTAAACTTGCATTTTAACCTATCATAGAGTGTCTTTTTCTATTCTTACCTGAAGTTGATCTGTTATCTGCATGCTCAAACTTGTTCTAGACTAAAACAAATGAGCTAAAACTATTGGATTTGAGCTTAACGAATGCTACTCTTGATCACTTGTCACATCACGGTTACCTCTCTAGCTAATTGCTTATTGAGCTTCTTGCTCGCTGCTCGGCTTTAGTCAATTGATTATTGTAAGTGCTTGAGAACTTTTGACAAGCCATCTCTCTATTGTTCTACTTTGACAAGTGATCTTTATTAGCTTTTCTTATCTCAAATCTGAGAAACTTTGTCTCATTCTATTAGTCGACCAACATCTCTTTTTCATGCCAATTACAACTCGGTCTCAATTTGAGCAGGAGAGTCATCCTCCGTTCAATTATACATAGTTACCTTCTCCAACTAGACACTCATGAGCACCCATTAGCAACAATAGTTCTATTTCTAACCAATCTGAGAATTCTAAGGCTACCCCGTGGTACAAAGGAGGTTTCCTCTTTTCCGCATTCAAGACCCCCAAAAACACAGACAGTGTCTCACTCACTTTGACTGAACAAGAAAAATTCCAATGATTGCAAGATCACTTTGAGCATAAGGATAACCAAGCATGCTTAGACAAAGAACACAATCAACAAAGGATGGATGTTGCTAGGCGCATGGCTTATAGAGGGACATTGCATGAGCAACCCGAGACTAGTAACTATGAGCATAGACCTCTTTTTAATGGTAATAATGGCAACAATACGCCACCAAGATCTCCTCCAAGACCTACTTTTGGTATGCCTTCTTCACCTCCTAGACCTCCTACCTCTCAACATGAGGCAGAAGCTAATAATGAGATTTCTAGTGAGGATCTTATGAGATTTGAACAAGATGTGGTCTACCAACGAATGATGCATAAGCTTTTAGAGCGTAATGGCGATCAATATTTTCAATATATGACTTCTAGAGGATACAAGCTTCCTCCCGGATATGATGTCAGACAAATTGTCCAACAAAGAGTACCAACTGAATAGGAAGTCCTTCAAGAAGAACTGCATCGGAAAAATCAATGCCTTACCCAAATGGCAATAGAAAGAGAGCCTCCAAAGGTCTCTTTTGTAGAATCAATTTGTGCTCTTCCTTTTGATAAAAGTCTATACATGGTCCCCTTTCCTAGGGATATTGAGGTTCCCAAATATGACAAGTATGATGGAAATGGAGATCCCCATGACCATGTGCATCACTTTTATGCTCTTAGTATGGACTTTCTTCATGAAGACACATTTCTTCTATGATTCTTCCCTCGAAGCTTAAGAGGACAAGCTTTAGAATGGTTTGCAAAGTTGACACCTCCTTTGAAGACTTTTGATGAGTTGGCTATGTGCTTCACACAACACTATTCATACAATATCCAACAACCTATCACCATGATAGATCTTGGTGCTTTGAGACAAAACCAAGGAGAATTATTTGCTACTTATTTGCAACGTTGGAGGTCATTGTATTCTCGATATCCTCGTCAGCTACCCGAAAGGGAAAAGATTGATATTTTTGTCAACACTCTTGTGCCTGAGTTGTATTGTGATCTAAGGAAACAACTATTCTCCTCTTTCAATGACATGGTTGAAAGTGTATATCGGATTGAGGATGTAGCTATAAGAAAAGGGGATATTGTTATTAATAAAGATGCTAAAGGCAATGGCAAAGACAAGAACAAACCTTGGAATAAAAACAAGTATGTTGTTAATGATGGGGTTGTAGATGCCCCTAATGCTAAAGAGCCTACTTTCAATCTCTCTAATGCTATCTATGCAGCAAAACACCAAGAAGCTACCAACGCTCACAGTGCTCCTAAACCTCAATATGCAGATAAGCCTAAGAAGTCATTTTGAAAGCGAGTCTATACCAAGTTGGCAGAACCTTATGATGTGATCCTTAAGACTTTGGTTGATAATGGATATCTTACGCTTCCTGATAAACCTGGTAACTGGGATCCACTAAATAAGCCTGATTGGTGGCGAGAGGATTCTTATTATCATTATCATAGAAACAAGGGACATTCGACAGATAATTGTTTTAAGCTTAAGGATGATATTCAGGATCTTATTGAGAATGGCACAATCTCCACTGATGGCTTAACTAAAAATTCTGATCACACAGCTTTCAAAGATCCTCTACCTAAGCATGATAAGGGGGAAACCTCTCAAGCACATAAGGAGAATCATGATGCTAAGATCAATTACACGTATCCTTCTAATATGCCTGTGATCAACATGGTAGAGCCCATTGAGAGTGTTTTAATGATGAGGTCTCAAGAGGATAATAAAGCTAATCATGGTAAGCCAAAGTTGGTCTTGCAAACACATGGTATTTCATCTTCCCGAAGTGAGAGACTGAATGTTGTTAGTAGGGGCAAGCCAATATTGTCCTTAAAACTACGCAAGATCCCAAGCAAGCTTTGCCTTCCAAACAAGTGGCTCCTTCAGCCACCCTTAGCTATGATCTTGTCCAACATTTGCAAAAGACACCATCACAGATATCTATCCTTGAGTTGCTTCAATTATCCCCTTCACATAGAGAGATTCTTCATGAGACTCTACGTACAACAAGTGTTCCCAATGACATTGATCCAGATCAATTTTAGGCTATGGTCAACCACATTTCATCTTCGCTATCTCTCTCCTTTTCTGCAGAAGATGACATATCTATTGCTCACCCACATAATCTAGCCTACAATACCTGAGTCCGCCGAGTCCTGATAGACAATGGTGCAGGGTTAAATATTGTTTCTTTCAATGTCATACAATATTTGGGTATGTCAGAATTTGTTGTGGATTCTAAGAAGAAGATTACTATAAAAGCTTATGATGAAGTGGAAAGATCTTCCAAAGGTCTTGTCACGTTGCCTGTTCGAGTGGGCCCTATCACAAAAGATATTAGCTTCCAAGTATTGGACATCCCACTCACATATAACATTCTTTTGGGTCATCCTTGGATTCATGACATGCAGGTTGTTCCTTCCACTTATCATCAGTGCGTCAAATTTCCATACAATGGCACTGAAGTTGTGATTCCTAGAGACCATACTATTTCTATTAATGCTCTTACTGCTGCTGAAAAAATTTTCCCTCATAATGAACCTACTATTGATCCTATTACGTCTCTAGTTATTGTTGAGAAATCACTTAAGATGATGAGCCTTGGTATGGGTGAATATACACTGGGTTCCTTTGCTTCTATACCTATTTCTCCTAGGTCATATGGGAAACCTTCTGATCAAATGAAGCCTTCCACTTTTGCTATGGCGATCTTTGATACTTTTTTTCCTTCATCCGCTCCTTTAGAAGTAGAAAGAGAAGAACAAGTTGTTCAAGAGTGGATCTATAGAGAGGATTCTAGAAATACTCCCATACTCAATAATTCAGACACAGATACAGATGAGTCACCACTACACACTATGGCTCACATGGGAGATGATCTTCCTTCTACTTCACTTTTTTGGGGAGAAAAATGTATACCTATTGATGATATGGCTGAGGCCTCTATGTCTAGAACCTATGTACCTAAAGAATCATTGCACTATGATAGACAACGTCGCAACATTGCACGACTGCTACAAAGAGGTGATCTATCACATAATGACATGAGTATCTCTACTTCTCAGCATCTTAAGCCTTTTCTAGAAGATTCTTCCATGATAGATATGGATGTTGATGTGGTTCATACCTCTCGTAGCCCACCTGACGTAGTTGATGAGTCTCATGTCAGGTCTGATGAGTTTGTTCCCCGTATCGCCTTAGTCGACTACATTGGTCCTTCTATGACAACTCTAGATCTAGCTACTTTTGGAGCTTACCCTATAGGATTGACCTCTCTTGTCACTAGAGATGACATCCCTCACATAAATTCTATTGAACTAGTCACTTCATTTCATCTCGCATCAACACCTGTTACTTCTTCCACCAGCGAACTAGCAACAAAAAAGATTGAATCAGCAGTCAAGTATCACAGTCATCAAGTCAAAACAAAAGAGCAATGGTTGGATGGTGAAAACCACATTGTGGTGGTATCCAAACCTAAGAAAAGTAAAAATAAAAATCTACTCAAGAATATTGATTATCAAATAATAGATGAAAAGCTGATTCTCTACAAAAAAATGGTGCACTACTTCAAGCATGATCTCATATCTATTACACTTCAACCCATTCCTAGAGCTGAGAACAAAGTTGCTAATGCCTTGGTTACTTCAACATCCATCTTACGAATGAAAAGGCATAAATCTCACTTCAAGTTCCTGGTGGATGAATTACGCTATCCTGCTTACAAATCCTACAATCCTGCCATCTTTTCATGTCTTCCACCTCATATTCTTCCTAAAAATCCACCATGCCATTCTTTTTTCCATCCCTTACACTTTGCCTTTGTCTCTGGTGACTTGTATAGGAAGGGTCTAGACAGAACTCTCCTTAGGTGTCTAGAAATAGAGGAGTCAGAAAAAGTGCTAGCTGAAATCCACAATGGCATACGTGGATCACATTCTAATGATCCTCCACTAGCTTAGACATTTCTTAGGGCTGGTTATTATTGGTCGAACTGGTTGAGACCTCCTATCATCACAGCTACAGCATTTGGGCCTGGGGCCTATCAGTTCTCTACATCAAAGGAAGCAAATTCTTGATGCTTGTTTCTATCTGGGGCATTCTTTGTACATACTTTATGATCCTAAAAAAACTCCAAAAAAAATCATATATGATGCTGAAAAAATCAAAAAAAATCAAAAAATTCAAAAAATTGAAATAAATTGAAAAAGTGCCTTGGTGAAAACCTGGAAACAGGCGCCTTGGTAGCAAAAATATTTTTAAAAAATTATAAAAAGTCCTAAAAAAATTGCAATAAATCTATCAAGTGGTGAAAACCTAGAAAAAGGCACTGCTTGAGACCCTCTGCACCTATGTCTATCAGTCTTGCGTGGCGCACATTCGCTCCACTTCTCGCTTTGCCTCTCCTAGCCTAGAATTGACTCTTGTCTTAGTCTAGGGGGCATATGTTGTTTTAAGCTTATCTTGGGTCTCTTTGTGTGTCTGGGTTTCTTAGGCACCTCACAAACAATGTTTTTCAACACCACCCCAACTATGTTTTTCAACACTACCCTAGTGTCGAGTGTTTCTCAACACTTATCAGATGTCCTACCCGTAGTCTAGATGATGTGATATTTCTCACTGCTAGATGCGATACTCAAAGTTTGACTCTATGACCTACACACACGCACTTAAACACTTGACTTACTGAGATTTTTTTGACTTTATTTCTTTGTGTGCTATTTGTGATGATTTATTTATTGAGTGTTCTCCCCCTATGATCATTTTCGATTATGCATAGCTAGAAAACTGAGGGAATGAGAACATGTTTTATTTGTTTTCTGCCTGTGGGTATATTTTGTTGATCCTTACTGTCATTAGCATTTATGTTGGTCCTACTTGACACTAGGGATTGACAAGGTATTATCCTTGACTATTTCGCAAGTGCATGCTTATAGTCATCTTGACTTTCTTGTGTCTCGATGAGAGCATAATCTTGCTATATCAAACTTAGGTAATCTCACTGCACTAGTCATCTTGACCTACATGTCTTTGGTGCCTAGGTGGGATTTCCACATTTCTATCTGATATAGATCATATTTAGATTCACATAGTTATGCTAGTGTGTATTGTATGATCTTGTGACGCTACCAATAACACTCAATGATGAATATTAGATGTCTATTGGCTTTGTAACCTTGTAAGTAAACCACTTTTCATGTAGCTTGCATTCTTAAGTTCATGTTAGTTAGTTTTGCATCTTGTATATGGAGAGAGCTCTTCTTTATCTTTCATGGACTTATTAATCAACTACGTTCACCTTTCACTTCTTCCTGATCATGTCTTTCGCTTCTTGTCTTTCATATCCCATCATTTTCTATTCATTTCGGGATCCAAACTAAAATCTGTGTTCATCTTTCTCCTTCTTCCATGTAGTTGGCTAACCTTTTGAGGCTTGATCCTTCGATCTTCACTGGGGCATTCTTCACCTCTTCATCCCCATCTCTTTCAAACTTCCAGTCTTTCATTCACTTTCACATCCCAAGTTCAAATTCTTCCCCTCCATGGTGTTTTCAGGTTGAGGGACCGCTTGGTTCGTGCCTCGGGTCCCATGTGTGGGGCATATCTTCATAGCTTGATGGTTATTTTGTTCTCTTTCTTCAATTATGATTTCTATTGATTTGATCATGTCTCTCTTGCGTCTTCTTTCCCTCTACTTGGATTTCACTTTCCATCCCGAGGGGGAAGACACATCATATCTTATTGGCTATCACTTTCCTAAGTGTTCAGTACTATTACTACCAGGCTGACCATGCAGGATTTGCTATTTTTTTGCACTTCATTCTTTGGAGTCAAAATGCTATTGCTTGCCTTCTTGGCTATCTCTTACTTTCTTGGCTAATCTGAGTTGCTTTGTGATCCCAAATCGATCTCACATTTCAACTTCATTCTTTGACTACATGTGTTCCCAAATTGATCACACATTAGTCAAAGAGGGGCAAATGTATACACCTAAAAATGGTGACCTAGATTATTAGCCCCTTTTGCTAAATCATAAATTGCTTATTCTTGATCAAATCTTAGTTCTATCATTTATTCAATTATTTTCTATGGGCTAACCATTTTATCCTAAGTTTTTATTTATTGAAAAGGAATATTTCCTCCCCTTTTAATAAATAAAAAGCCCCCACTTTTCCTCTTATCCTAAGTTGCACAAATAAAGCATTATTCTTATTTTATAAAAAGGGAAAAAGCACTTTTTGTCTCATATGGACACAAAATTCAACTCTTATTTTCTCATTGGAGGATATTTGTGCACATGGATTGATCCCTCTTCAAGCTCCACCGTTGATTAAATCTTTTACCTCTTAATCTCCATGGGCCATTCCTTCTCATTTCCTTTAAAAGGAGAGCTCTCTTCTTCATTCTAGATCCTCAACTTTTATGCTAATGTTATGCTGCAGGTTTTCTAGGTCACTTTGGAGCTTTTGGAGATTTGGAGCATTCTTGGCTTTTGCATCTACATGTTATCATAGTTTCATTTCTTGCATAGTAGCTTCATTTTCATGGCATTCTTAGCTTAGATTTCCTTTATGCTTTAGATTAATTCATCTAGCTTAAGTAGGAGGCTTTGTAATACTTGCATCTTTCATTTTCATAGCTTAGCTTAGCTTAGCTTAGCTTTTTTATTCTTGAGGATATTGGCATTCTTGCCCTTGTTTTCATTTGAATCTCCCATTGCATGGTTTACTAGCGAGGTTATTTGCTTAATAGCTCTAGCTGAGAGCATTCTTAAAAACCCTTGCACTCCATGCCTAGGGAGCTATGGATCGATTTTTGAGACCTCATTCTTGAGTGTTCTTGAATGCAATGATTCATAGAAGTGTGACACAATTATAGCACACAAATATTTCCCTTTTCCTTTTCTTTTCTTCTTAGCAATCATAGCAATGAAATCATCTAATTCTCTATCATCATCCTCATTATCAAAATTACCAGAGGTGTTTAAAGATTTCTTACCATGGACTAAAGCTTTGAATGTTGTTTCACTTTTAGGCTCTGTCTTCAATCTTGATATCTCAAATGTTGAAAGCTTGCTGATTAAGGTCTCTCTTTTAAAGTCTTTTGTGGACTGCATAGTTTCATCTAGGATGCATATCTTGTTGTCATATTCTGGTGTCAAAGTAGTGATCAATTTATCCATTAAGTCTTCTTCCAAAATTTCTCCATCATTATTTTTTATTCCTGCAACTGCTTCATTAATCCTTTGATTGTAGGCTCTGACATTCTCATCAGGTAACATCTCTAATGTATTGTATATTTTCTTCCATGTCTTTTTTCATGCATTCTTGGCTTGCATATCTCCTTCAAACATGTCTTCTAGATACTTCCATATCTTATAGGCTTTGTCCATCTTCTTGATCTCTGAGAACTCACTGTCAGATAGGGTGCTGATAAGGGCTTCCTTGGCAATAGCATTTGAAGTGACCATGTCCTTTTGCTTCAAAGTTGCATCATCTTTTGCAAGATCTGCTAGAGAGGGAATTTGAACTTCTTTGGTAGCTACTTCAAAAATCTCAAAGGCAATGCACTACAGATGAGTCATCATTTTGTTCTTCTAGTCTAGATAGTTCTCTCCATCAAACTTAGGACTTTATTTTCTAAAGATTGTCATCTTATCAACCTCAAGGTCTTAAACTTTCTCTCTGAGGCACTTGGCTCTGATACCAATTGTTAGGAATAGTCCCAAGAGATAACTGAGAGGGGGTGGGGTGAATCAGTTATCTACAAGATTCAATTCTTTTTCCAATTAATTACAGAAGAACATTAAGCACATATAAAATAACACATGAACATAATTTTGGTTACGGGGAAACCCAAATAGGTAAAAACCCCAGTGGGAATTGACACCCACTAAAACGCCACTAGTGTATAATGATCCTTGTTAGAAGATATTACAACCCTATTAGGAGTTGATCTTTACAATGCAATAAGTGCAGTGACCTGGTCAAGGATCAAACCCTATTAGGAGTCTTTTACAACTCACCTTGTTAGGGGTGAGGATGCACTATCTGAGAGATCACTTCTCAAATGGTGAAGGCTGCAACCTTCTAAATAACAGATACACACTATATATGAATCTTGGTGAACTAAAAGGTAGACCTACTATCTTGATCAATTCCAATGATTAGCATATACACTTATCTTTGTCACATAGACCTTCTGTCGATGGCACAATACTTCGCAACTTCTGCTTTTCTTCTTTCTTTCAACTCACTACCATGCTTAGCAATCACAAATGAGTACCTTTAAATATCTTTCCTCTAAATGATATAATCAAGTCAGCCTATTAGAACCATCTTGAAATCATATTAGAGAAACAATACAACTCCCCAATAACTTCTTAGTCAGCTCTACTAAGCACACAACTCAAATTAAGATCGTTCAACTCCATATGAGTAGACGCGTTGCTTCACACTGTCGGCTCCACCAAATCAATTGCTACTTACTTCTCATGCTGAATTATGTCATGCACTCTTAAATAGATATTCTTAACTCTTCTCCAAACACTAATCCAAGTGTGCATATCCAAATTATAGGCTCAACTACTACAACAATAAAACAATGTCGGCTATGTCAGATAAACTCAGGAAACTATAACTAGCAACTGCAGACTTCATAACTTAGACTGTACTGCATATCATACTCTTCTTCCATGAACATAGCAACATACACATGTCTAAAACATAAATGTAAACGTGCAAGGCTCCACCACAACCATACTATAAATCACATATAGAACTCTTCCTGGGACCTGTTAGGAACACTTACTAAAATAGTCAACTATATAACTGTCTATACACAGAATCCACCTCTACGCTTATGATATCATGTTGATAGCATATCTAGGAAACATATGCTCAAGGCTCTCTCCATCAGGCTACCATGCACACTACTTACCATATGTTTTCATCAATGACAAACATACATTCAGCACTAGCTTGCTGGCAAATCTCCAAAAAAGTCTACTTGCATTTGTTAAATATGTTCAGTGGTTACAAAGTCAATATTGTTAGGGTTTTAAAATTGAGTTAATTTATTCATGTTTCATTTTCATGATTATATTTATTATTTTAGTTAAGGTGATAACCCTAGTGTTATTTTGAGGGTTCCATGAATCTTTCTTTTAGCTCTACATATATGGTTCTTTGTATACATTTCATTAAGGTCTTTTTGGGGCTTCAATTTGATCATAGTTAAGTTCTCAATTTATGTTCAAAACAGAGTTAAGGGATTTCCTTAGTCTATGATTCATATGTTAATGGGTGTTTTTTGTTTATATCTAAGCTCTATTAAAGAATGCATCTTGGTTCTTTTGAATTAAAACCCTTGTCAAAGGTTTGTGAGTTTTGTTTATTTGAATGTGTATGTTGTCATGTATCATGCACAAGTATTACCAACACACAACTTTTAGTCACCTTAGGTCTATGTAGTTTGTAAAACTAAACCCAAGTGAATAGCCTTTACAAAACTATGGGTATCCTGTTGAAATCATTTTCTGGTCATACTTTGAAGCTCGACAATATGATTCAGTTTATGTTTTGGAGAATACACTTCAAAAAGGTTCTTTTAAAAAGATTAAGGATCTATTAAGTTGGTTATAGTTTGTAACTATTATGTGTTAGTTTAGAGTTTTGGACTATGATTAGTGTGAACTATGGTCTTCGATATTTCTCTTAGTAGTAAGAAGTTTTGATTGAAAACTTTCTATTGATAAAATATATACTGCAAAGATTAATAGGTAAATGCAGAAGTGATTATATTTGGGTTGCAGATATTATTGGAGCATAAATGATTTTATTTACTGATTTTCAAGAAGAGCTAAAACATTATATTTGTAAAGAGATTGTGTATATACTAAGATATATTGAAGCATGATAAAACATAAACATATTTACATTAATAAATGATATTCTATGAGACAATCAGTTTGACATACAGTTTCTTGATTCAATTTTACATGGAATTTTCTCTATAATTGATCAGATTGATGATGTCTTATATATACATGGTAGTAAAGAATATTAAAAATAGATATAGAGAGTCTTTTGGATCTTACTAAAATACATTTTTTTACTTGTACACAATTAGTTATACTAATCAGAAGTACTTGATTGAGGTTATAAGAACTCATAAATTTGTAGCATACACTATTCAACACAAAGTCTCATTTGTGTTTAATGTTGTATGGTATTAGGTTGTAGTGACTATCCAAGATCATATTTCCTGACTAGGTATGTATGGATAGTTGTAGTGAATTAAAAATCAAGTGAGGTATAAAAGAGTATCAATGAGATAGCATTATCAGTGAGACAGTTGTATAGCTATTGAGGCATTGTAAAGGGATATTTATAGATTAATCTAGTGAGGCATTTTGAGTGGTTTTATTCTCCAAGAGGGTTTCCACTCAAGACATATCTTGTGTTACAATTTCATGTGCATGTCTTATCTTTGTATTGTTATCTCCATTCAATTTATTTAAGTTATTGTATAAGTTTGGCTTGAAAAATTGATGCATTATTTCATATCATTGATTCAACCCCCCCCCTCCCTCTCAGTGATATTGTACTCCAACAGATCCTACTCAAGGTAGTGATTATTTATGCCTTCTTTCCAAGATAAATAGTTCTCTGAGGTTGGCTTGACAACAAAATGTTGAAAATAAATAACAAAAGACATGATTAGCCCTCTATAAATGGAAATTTACCTCAGTTCATGAATACACAAAATTCACTAAGAGAAACCCCTCAAGACAATGAAAATATCATTTTTTTAAGCTTTAATCTTCAATAACTACAAAATAAATTGTATTCTCCTTTCTAGAAAATGTAAGCTCTAATACCATGTAAAATTGTGTGCTTTATTAGCATATAAAATTTATGGAGCTATGATACAATGTAAAAGTTTAGTTAACCAACAAAAATTGAATCTAGCTAGAAAAGAAAGAACAAACATGCATGTGCATAAAGGAAAAATTTAGGACAAGAATGAGATCAAAATAAAATGTTTAATACAACTTTCATGGGATTTGGATTATGACATGCCACTTTCCTTTTTAGCATTCACTTGATTACGAATTTCATGGAATTTAAATTTTGTCTCTTCACAATCAATTTGCTATGTTCCTCCCACTATTGTTATTCAAACCACTGGTGCAAAAGCACCCAAGGATTGGCTCAACCAATCCATCTTTTAGTTTGTTTTTAGCCATCTTTGGTGAGTGTTTGATTTTCCTAAGGTCATGTTGACCAAAGTGTGAGATCCAATAGGGATTAGGGATCCAATAAGGTCCTATGTCTTAGGTCTTCAAACTAATGTGTTAGAGTCTCTTTCTTGGTTAAGTGTGGTTAGATGATGTCACTATGATTTCTAAGACTTAGAGTGTGTAAGAAGTTGGATTTGATTCTAATATAGAGCCTAGAACTCCATAGGACCTAACCAAGGTCTATGGTTGGCAAGATTGTGAAAAGTTGTAAAAATGTTGTAAAAGTTGCTCGGACCAAAGTTGTCCAAATGCCCTAAATAGGCCTAGGAGTTCCCTAAAGCCACCCTAAGACAAATCTTAGACTATTTCAGTATTTCTTGGACCAAATCCTAGGGTTGGACATTCTTGTGTACGGAGATATCATTCTGAAAGTGTGAACAATGTGTAGAAGTTTGATTTAGCTTTGTAATCAGTGAATATAAGAAGAGTATTTTGAGTTGAATAATGGATTGTGATTAATGGAGTTCTTAAATTAGTGTGTTTCCTTGAATTTTTTTCCATTAGATTGGGTATTTTTGTTCATTTCTTTGTTCTTTCTTAAATCTTTTGTTTATCCATGTTCACTGGTTCAAACCAGGAGGGTGTAAGAAAATGGGATCTAACTCACTATCCCACCATTCAATATGTATAGCCTCTTGGGGATAGTGAGTAGAATCCATTTATGTAACATGTACAAGAGAATGGGCCCTATAAATATTTCCAAACATTTATACAATATTTCCCTAGGCGACCATATGGTGAGCCCGGCTAGAAGAGACTGAGACAAAAAGGTTGTAACTTGCAGAGGTGTGTATGAAATTACCAATCAATGATTGGAGGTCAAAGGAAGGGTATTTTCCAAAAACTATGCAAAGGGAGAAGATTCCACCAATCCATTTTTTTCACCTAAATCTAGAATAAAAACCATGCAATCAGATAATGCCTAAAACCCTCCCAAAAACACTATTTTTTTGTTAGAGGATTGTATGGCCAGGTGAAACCCTAAAACCTCCAAAATATTTGAGAGGTTAGGTATTGAACCAAGAATCCATTATCAAGTTGTAGGGTTCTTTGGAAGAAATTAGGAGAAAATTCCTATTTTCCTAGAATAGGAGACCTAATCAGGGCTCTTCCTTGTAGCCCTATTTTGGGAAGGATCTATGAGATCGGTAAGACATAGAATGGAAGTAATAGCTCCAAGAGATAAATTTAAAATAAAAAAGACACATTCAAGAACCTCCTCACCTCTGTAAGATTCCATGTTAGTTTGGAGGTGGTGAACCCTTAAAGGGCATTAAGGGTCAATAAGAGTATGAAGGAAGGAAGCACCAAGAATTTTGTTTTGTCTTAGTGAGTGTTAATTGGTAGTTTGGTTGGATAAGTAGACTAGGGGACTGAACCTATAGAGAGATCCTACATGTCAATTGGTGATAGTTGAGAACACCTCAAGGTCACCTAGTAGACCTAGGTAAGAGATTTTTATTGGCTCTCCCAATCTCCCTATCAGATTGGTATCATAGCCCCAAAAGATTTGGGAAGTAAGTGCATGTCAGAGTGTGAGTCCATTGAATCTTCTAGGATGGAGACAAATTCAGATTTTTCCAAGAAGGTAGAAGACCAAGAGGAAGAAAATAGATAGTTAAGGTAAAGGATAGATCATAGATCTACTAGCCAAGAAGTTGGAAGCAATAGAATATAGAATAGAAGAGGTGAATGGGAAGATAGATGAGAAGGCAGGGAAGGATAAATTAGTGAAAGATGAAGTTCCTAAACCTGATCCACTGGTGGAGCAAGAACCCTTCCTCAAAGCCTTGAAGGCCTTAAGTGGAAAATCACTAGAAGGTGTGCCACTCTTTAGTGGAAAAATGGATCCTGACTTAGTCATTGATTGAATTAAGGGCATGGAGAATCACTTTGAATGTGATGGAATTACTGAGGCTCAAAAGGTGAGAGTAGCCAAGTCAAGACTTAGAGGCTTTTCTCTCACATAGTGAAAGTTCATTCAAACTGAGAGGGAGAAAGAAGGCAAAAACCCCATAGCTACATGGAAAGGAATGGTGGCCAAATTTAAAGAAGCTTACATGCCAAAGGATTATGAAATCAAATTGCATAAAAGAAGGAAAAGTCTAAGGCAAAAAGATAATGATGTCAACACCTATACCGAGGAATTCATGTCTAAGGTCTAAGGTGGTAGAAGGGGATAGCATCAAAGTTTCCATGTATCTCAATGGATTGAAGTGGTCTATCCAAGAGGAGATGAGTCTTCTAACTCCCAAGAAAATACATCAGTTCTATCAATTGGAACTCAAGATAGAAGAGAAGAGTAAGAGGAGACAAGATTATAGTTCAAGGAGAAGAGGTAGAGGAAGAGATCAAATGGATCATAGAGGTGGTCACCAAGGTAGAGGGGACTGATCAGACAAGCCAAGGAGAGTCCAATCTTGGAGAGAAAAGTGGTGAAACAAGTTCTAGAGGGAACTATGGTAGAGGTAGAGGTAATCAAGGAGGCTCTAATAGGGGAAGAGGTGTGGGAAGAAGTAATTCCTATTTTTCTAGTATGAAGTGTTACAATTGTTGGAAGATGAGACATCCAAACTATAGGTGTCTGGAGAAGGCATCTTCCTCCAATGCAGAGAAGAGAGTGCCTTATAGTCAAGAAGACACATCAAGTGTCAAGTCACCAGAGGTCAGTCACATAGTGTTAGAGATGGGAGAGAACATCATGTTCAAGAGAGCCCTCATTAGGAAACTAGTGAAAGAGGAGCCAAAGAAAAGAAGAGCTCTCCTTAGAGTGAGATTTCAAAATCATGGACAAAGAATGTAAAGTGATTGTGGATTCTGGCTCCACAGATAATATTGTTGCAGAAGAAGCAACCAAGAAGCTCAACCTAACCAAGGTGCCTCATAGAAACCCCTATAAAGTGACATGGTTGAACAAAGGGAAAAGTGTCCTAGTAAATGAACAAACATGGGTAGAATTCTCCATTGGAGGATACAAAGATAAGTTTCTATGTGATGTGCTACCCATGGATGCCTGCCATGTTTTATTGGGAAAACCATGGCAATATGATAGAGAAGCCATGTATGATGGGAGAGGGAACATTGTTACCTTCAAGAAAGATGGAAGAACCTTCTAGATACAGTCATTGATGGATGATGATGAGGTGCAGACCAAAACCCCTAGTGTGTTTCTTAGTAGTGGGAAAGATTTATTCCATGCACTCCAAAAGGGAGATAGTGAAGGATATTATATAGTTGTGAGGCCTAAGGAAGGGGAGAAGCCTAATCAAGCACCTATACTAGGGGAGATCAAAGAGTTACTTGGGAAGTATAAGGATATAGTAAGTGATGGGACACCAGCAACCTTACCTCCTAAGATATCTATAAGTCATCAAATTAAATTCATACATGGGACCTCATTACCAAACAAGGAAGCCTACAAGATCACACTAGAGAAGAATCAAGAATTAGCAAGGCAAGTGCAAGAGTTACTAGATCAAGGGCTCATAAAGAAGAGCATCAATCCATGTGCAGTATCAGTGGACGTAGCATCTAAAAAAGGTGGTAAGTGGAGACTTTTCACTGATTCAAGATCCATTAACATAATTACAATCATATATAATTTCCCTATACCTAAGATAGAGGATCTAATGGATTGTCTAGGAGGATCCCAATACTTCACCAAGTTAGATCTCAAAAGTGGATACCATCAAATCAGGATAAAGGATGGAGATGAGTGGATGATAGCCTTAAAAACCATTGAAGGGTTGTATGAGTGGCTTGTGATGTCATTTGGGCTTACTAATGCCCTTATCACATTCATGAGATTGATGAATGAAGTGCTAAAGGACTATATAGGAAGATTTGTGGTGGTATATCTTGATGATATACTCATCTTCAGTAAAACAAAGGAGGAACACCTAACACATTTGGAGGTTGTTCTCAAGAGACTCCTTGAACAATAGTTAGCCATTAACTTGGAGAAATGTGTGTTCCTCAAACAAGAACTAGTCTACTTGGGATTTGTAGTATCTAAGGATCAATTGAAGATGGATCCAAGCAAGGTGGAAGCCATTCTAAACTAGCCTACACCAACCACACGGACAAAGGTTAGGATTTTTCATGGCCTAGCCCAATTTTATAGGAAATTTAGAAGGAATTTCAATGGCATATGTGCTCTAGTGCTAGACATCATTAAAGGTGGAGTGAAAACCAAATTCAAATGGACACAAGAAGCCAGCAAGGCATTTGAAAAGTTGAAACAACAAGTGCCAACCCAACCTATCCTCCTACTACCAATCTTTGAAAAGTTATTCACCTTGGAATGTGATGCAAGTAGGATAGCAATTGGAGGAGTGTTAATTCAAGAAGGTAGGCTCAAAGCCTTCTTTAGTGAGAAGCTTAATGAGGCTAAGAATAAATACTCAGCCTATGACTTGGAGTTATATGCTTTAATGCAATCACTTAGGAAGTGGAGGCATTACCTCCTTCCTAAATATTTTGTGTTGTTCACAAACAATCAGACCTTAAGCTACATCAACACACAAGAGAAGCTAAGTAATAGACATCTCAAATGGATGGAGTATCTATAGGCCTTCACCTTCACTATCAAGCATAAGAAGGGATAGATGAACAAGGTGGTAGATGCATTGAGAAGGAGATTGTTGAAAATCAAGGAAGTTCAACTCCAAAGCATTAGGATACATAGCTTTAAGGACCTTTACAAGGATGATGAAGACTTCTTAGAGGCTTATAAGGTATGCTCTAATTTTCCAAACCATTTCCACAGTCAGTTTGTTGAATATACCTTGTAGAGTGGGCTATTGTTTAAGGGGAATCAGTTGTGTGTTCCCAAGGGATCAATGAGAGAGAATCTCATTTAGGAGAAGCACAATGAGAGTCTTAGTGTCCATTTTGGCATCAAAAATACAATGGATTTAGTCGAAAGGTTCTACTATTGGCCTAAACTACCTAGGGATGTGAGAAGATATGTGGAGAAGTGTGTCATATGTAAGAAAGCCAAAGGAGGAGCTAGAAATATATGCCTATACCAATCTTTACCCATTCCAAATAGGCCATGGGAATACATCAACATGAACTACATATTGGAGCTTCCTAAGACCAAGACAGGGTTGGATAGTATCTATGTGGTGGTAGATAGGTTTAGCAAGATGAGTCATTTTATCCCTTTCAAGACAACTCATGATGCTAACCACATAGCTCATCTCTTTTTCAAGGAGGTTCTGAGTATCCATGTACTTCCCCTTAGCATTGTATTAATAGAGATGCAAAGTTCATGGACCATTTTTGGAAGACCCTATGGAGAAGATTGGGTACTAATTTGTCTTTTGGTTCAACTTACCATCCCCAAATGGATGGTCAAATTGAAGTGATCAACAAGGTATTAGGTAACTTGCTAAGGTGCCTAACTAAGGAGTATGGTCAGACATGGAACTTAGTCCTCTCTCAAGCAGAGTATGCTTACAATGACAGTGTAAACTGAACCACTAGTAAAAGTCCTTTTGAGATAGTATATGGAATGCACCCAGGAGGAGTAAATGAACTCAGAGACTTAGGAGGCATGGAATATATAAGTGGACATGTAGAGGACTTCTCCCAAACTATGAAAGAGGTCCAAGAACAAGTCAAAAGGATGCTAGTAGAAGCAACTTAAAAGTTGAAGGCAAAAGTGGATGAGAAGAGGAGGGATGTTAAATTTGTAGTAGGTGACTATGTCATGGTACATCTAAACAAGTCTAGGTCATAGAAGGGAGTGCCTACCAAGTTACTGATGAAGAGGGTAGGAACATGTAAGATTCTAGCTAAGTACGAAGCCAATGCCTACAAGGTAGATCTTCCTCAAGATTTAGCCATTTCACCAGTCTTCAACATTGCAAACCTGGTCAAGTATAAGGGACCATTGACTGAGATTAGTTAGAACACTCAGGAGGTACTTTCAGATGCGAATCCATTAGCCATACCTCCAAAGACCAAGCCTCAAGTAGAGAGGATCTTAGAATCTAGACTAAAGAATAAAACCAAGCATGGGGTCTACATGGAGCATCTGGTATAGTGGATGGATCACTCTGAATTTGAAGCTACATGGGTGGAAGAAAGTAACTTCAAACAACTAGGCATTGATCCTTCTCTCAGATCGCCTAATGTGCCTTAATTTATTTTGTGTAGAGGGGGACCATGGTGTACGAGCACTGAAAGGGTCAACTCAACCAATCCATATTTTCTTTTTTTATAGCCATCTTTGGCAAGTGGTTGATTTTCCTAAGGTCATGTTGCCAAAGTGTGAGATCCAATAGAGATTAGGGGTCCAATAAGTGTTAGGAATAAAAATCCACAATACAACTAAGAGGGGTGTGAATCCATTGTATAACAGATTATTAAACTTTAAACTCTAAGTAGCAGCAATATCAGATCCAATGAATACAATGAATGCCAACACAATAACACAATATTTTGATCTCAGTGAAAACTTGTTAAAGGTAAAAACCCCGGTGGGAATTAGCACCCACAAATGATGTACTGAGAGTATAGTTATCCTTGTTAGAAGATATAGCCCTATTAGGAGCTTGTTGAAACATTACAGTACATAGTCCTTATTAGAGGACAGACCCTATTAGGAGTCAAGAACAAAAAGGGAGGGCTCACTTCCCAAGGCTCACTGGTCAAAGAAGGTTAAGTTTTCCTTCAGAACTCACTCTTTGCAAAATAAGTGTATATGAAGAAATACAAAATATTTGAACTATTTGGCAGCAACTATCTTTGCTTGATCAATTCCAATGAAGTCCACCAACAAACCTCTTCTCTACATATAGCAGACACAATCTCACAGCTTTCACCAGCTCTCTATCTTCTTCTTGTCATTTCCATACTTTTCCAAAGAAAAGACCTTTTATTTATACCTTATTACAATTCTCATTAACAGGTCAACCCATGAGGCTTTCCTAATTACAAACAATTACATAAACCCTTGCTAAGATACACACGGTATCTAGAACAAGTATACAATTATTACATTACAATAATTAAGGACCGACATCTTTAATTCAAGTTCGCCATCCATCATACACGCTACATATTTTTAGTCAGCTTCCAAATAGATCACCTTCCAGAACACACGCCATAGCAGACATCATCCTTCCTTTCATACCTTATGCAGTTCATAGAACATTCTTCAATATTTTGTCTTCCATCTCTGAAGTTTGCATGCAATGATTCCATGTTGCCTGTAAGCTATACACAAAGCACAAAAACTAACTCTTTCATTTCTCACTGTCATAGTCAATGACCAGTCTTTACCAAAACATCTGTAACTCATCCAATATGAAACATTACATGATGCGATCTTGGATATCAGATCACAACATCCTCTTGAACTCTTGTCTGACTACGTAGTATCTGAAACATCCATACAGTGTCTGTACACTCCCCCTTTAACAAAAATGGCAAAGGGTGTCATAAGTCATCAACTGCTTTCCAACATCTTTCTTCCACGATCACTCCCCCTAAGGAGTAGATCCCTACATCTAGTCCAAATTATGATAAGGCTCTGAAAACCCCTGAACTGATGCATCTTTGCATCATTTAATTCTGACTAGGAGTGGCCTAAACCCCCAACA
The DNA here is from genome assembly GCA_027943335.1 of Chamaecyparis obtusa. Classification (NCBI taxonomy): domain Eukaryota; kingdom Viridiplantae; phylum Streptophyta; class Pinopsida; order Cupressales; family Cupressaceae; genus Chamaecyparis; species Chamaecyparis obtusa. Next base: position 2,374,905 of record BSBK01001745.1, read on the forward strand.
TACCTTTGAGATATTCAAAGGTATCTTTCGGAAATGGCTTTGTGAAGATGTCTGCAATCTACTCTTTTGTACTGATATACTCTAATTTAATTTCCTTCTCTACCACCTTGTCTCTTAAGAAGTGAAATTTGATAGAGATATGTTTAGTTTTAGAGTGCATCACTGGATTCTTTGACATATTTACTATACTGGTGTTATCACAATGGATAACCACATGTTCATCAAAAGTTATTCCAATGTCTATCAACATTTGTTTCATCCAAACAATCTGAGTGCAATTTATGGCAGCAACAACATACTTTGATTCAGCAGTAGATTGTGCTATACAATCTTGTTTCTTACTTAGCCAAGAAACCAACTTTTTCCCAAGGAAAAATGCACCACCACTAGTACTTTTTATTTCATCAATATTCCCTATCCAATCAGCATCAATATAAGCATGAAGTTCAAAGTTATCATTTCTATCATACCATAATCCATAGTCTAAGGTTCCTCTTAGATAGCTTAGTATCCTTTTCACAGTAGCTAGATGTGTTTCTTTAGGTTCTGCCTGATGTCTAGCCACAATTCCAACAGCATTAGCAATATCTAGTCTAGTGTGGTTTAGATATTGTAGTCCTCCAACCATTGATTTGTACAAGGTCTAAAAAACACACTTTGATTCATCATTAATTGTTAGCTTGTTACCATTCACCATAGGTGTTCCTACTAGTTTACAGTCTTCCATTCCAAACTTCTTTAGCAATTATTTGAGATACTTGGTTTGAGAAATAAAGATACCATTCTCATTCTGAGTTATTTGCAATCCAAGGAAAATTTTATTTCACCTATCATGGACATCTCAAATTCACTTTCCATTTCTTTAGAAAATTTCTTACATAGATCATCATTACCTCCAAAGATAATATCATCCACAAATACTTCTATTATCAGGATTCCATCTTCCCTATTTCTTAAATACAAATTATTGTCTGCATTACCTTTTCTAAATCTAAGCCAAAGTAGGTACTTGTCTAACCTTTCATACCAAGCCCTAAGAGCTTGCTTCAGCCCATACAGAGCTTTCTTCAACTTGCACACCATGTCTCTATCTTTGCATAGGGGAAATCCATCAATTTGTTCTATATAAACTTCTTCTTCAAGATCTCCATTCAGAAATGTAGATTTCACATCCATCTGATACACTATGAAGTTCTTATGTGCATCATAAGCCAAGAACAATCTTACTACCTCTATTCTAGCTATAGTAGAAAATGTTTGTTCAAAGTCTATGCCTTCTTGTTGTGAGTATCCCTTACATACTAGTCTTTCTTTGTTTCTTACAACAATTCCTTCTTTAATCATTTTGTTTCTAAAAACCCATTTTGTTCCTATTACATTTTTGTTTTTAGGCCTAGGAACCAATTCCCAAGTGTCATTCTTCTTAATCTGGTTTAATTCTTCCTTCATAGTATCTAACCAAGATTCATCTTTACATGCTTCATTTGTAGTCTTTGGTTCAACTTGAGAAATCAAAAAAATTTCTTCTCTAACCTTTGATCTAGTTAGCACTCCTTGATTAGTATTGCCAATAATTTGATTTTTAGGATGGTTATTTTTACATACCTTGGTGTTTTAGGAGTCTCAGTAGCCTCACTTGTGCCAACATCACAAGCCTCTTTTCCACTTTTTGCCTCAACAATTTCTTCCCCTTCTGCAACAATAGTAGCTTCTTTGATCTCTAAAATTTGATTACTGTCATACATTCTTTCTTGTATCTGAAACTTTTCATCTATTCTTACATTGTTACTTTCAATCATCTTCCTCAATATCAGATTGAAACATTTGTAAGCCTTTCTCTTGATAGAGTAACCAAGGAAGATTCCTTAGTCACTTCTAGCATCAAACTTTCCTATCTCGTCATCTCTTTTGATATAACACTTACTACCAAATATTCTAAAATATGTTACAGTAGGAGTATGATCAAACCATAATTCATAAGGAGTCTTACTTGTACCTTCTCTGATTTGAACTCTGTTCAATGTATACACTGTTGTTCCAACATCCTCTCTCCAATGTACATGAGATACATTTCCTTCAAGAAACATTGTCGTATTAGCATCAAGTATGGTTTTGTTCCTTCACTCTGCTATCTCATTCCGTTGTGGAGTCCTAGGAGTAGATGTCTATCTCTTTATTTCATGATTTTTGCATTATGAATTGAATAAGATTGAAGTAAACTCTCCACCTCTATCTAACCTTAGACACTTAATCTTTAAACCTAATTCATTCTCTACCCTTTCTTTGAACAACTTGAATTTATCAAATGCTTCTGATTTTTCTTCCAAATAAGTGACCCATGTCATTCTAGAAAAATCATCAACAAAGAGTATGAAGTGCCTTTCACCATAGTATGATTTTGTCCTTTTAGGTCCACATAGGTCTGTGTGTACCAACTCTAAGCTCTCTTTTGATGTATATGTTTTCTTTTGTAACTATTTCTAGTTTATTTTCCTATGACACACTCTCTACAAATAGTGTTAGATGGTTTCACAATCTTCGGCAGATATCTCACTGCATTGGTCATACTTACCTTTCCAATGTTATCAAAATTAACATGAAAAAATCTCCTATGCCATAACCAATTGTCATCAACCTTCACAACAAAGCAAGTGGCTCCAGATGTATTTAATTCAAATACATTACCTCTAGACTTAGTATGGGTTGCAATCAACTTACCTACCTTACTTCTGATAAAACATTTTCCATTTGCAAAATTTAATTAAAACTCTTTATCCATTAACTTTCCAACACTCAACAAGTTATGTTTTAATCCTTCAACAAGTAATACATTATATGTATTAGTCTTTTCATCTAGAGTAATAGATCCTACTCCTATGATAGATTTAGGAAGATTGTCCCCAAACCTCACAACACCACCATCATACTTTACTAATTTAACAAACTTGTTCTTATCACCAATCATATGATGAGAACAACCACTGTCTATTATCCATTTAGTTTTCTTGTCAACATGAGATACTAAAGCTTTTTCCTCATGCACTGGTTCATCTCTAATAGCAACAAATCCAATCTCTTCACAATCTAAATCATCATCAGAGATGCCTTCACTAGCATAATAACATTCTTTGTCCCTTTTAATCTTGTCATAATTAGGTTTGTACTTAGGAACTCTTGTAGGACATCTAGATGCAAAATGACCTACCTTATTGCATGAAAAACATTTCAAAGGTAACTTGCCTTCAAACTTTCCCTTACCTCTTTTCTCTCTTCTAGAAATTAGTGCAACAAGTTCATCCATCTTTCTTTCTTCTACCATTATTTGTTCCCATTCCTCAGCATACACACCAAGCTCTTCTTTTAGATCTTCTTTGCTTGTGCTCGAAAGTGCAAACAATTTCTTGTGTACAAATTCTTTAAATGCATATTCAACTTTAGGTATAGCCTCTCCTAATTCTACAGGTTCAAAAGTAGTTAGCTTTGCAATCAACATGTCTCTGTTAAAGTTTGGAGTTAGAGGTATAGTCTCTTGAATAGACATAGTCTTGAACTTGTAAGCAAGTGTCAAAGATCTAAGGATCTTTGCAATAACTTTGTCTTCATCATAAGTGCCTCTGCAATTTCTGATTCCAACTACATCTTATGTAACCCTTTGAACATAAGCCCTAATTCTTTCATCCTCATTCATTTGTAGCTTCTCCATCTTCGTCTTCCAGTTTTGTAACTTCACTTGTTTGGTATACTTGTCTCCCTCATATAGTGCTTCTAATCTTTCCCAAATTAGATATGTTGAATCCAAGTATTTAACTTCAGTAAACTCTCCTTCAAAGAGTGCACTAATCAGTGCTTCTCTTACTATCATATTAAATGAAAATATCTTCTTTTCATCCTCAGTAGCTATTGTCAATTCATCTTCGGTCTTTATGGCCACCTTGTTCCTTGTAATTAACCAATAGTTGATCCCCAAACAAAATAGGTGAGTTCACATTTTGTTCTTCCAACTATCAAAGTTTTCAGCATGAAATTTCGGCCTATCCTTCCTATAGAATGCCATCTCCAAAATCACCTCAAGTTGTTAAGCTTTCTCTCTAGGGACCACTTGCTCTGATACCAATTGTTACGAATAACATTCCACAATACAACTAAGAGGGGGGTGAAGCAGTTGTATATCATATTATTAAACTTTAAAATTTAAGTAGTAGCAATATCAGATCTAATGAACACAATGAATGCCAACACAATAACACAATATTTTGGTCTCGGAGACATCCTGTTAAAGGTAAAAATCTCGGTGGGAATTAGCACCCACAAATGATGTACTGAGAGTATAGTTATCCTTGTTAGAAGATATAGCCCTATTAGGAGCTTGTTGAAACATTACATTACATAGTCCTTGTTAGAGGATAGACCCTGTTAGGAGTCAAGAACACAAAGGGAGGGCTCACTGCCCAAAGAAGGTTAAGTCTACCTCCAGAACTCACTATTCACAAAACAAGTGTATATGAAGAAATACATAATCTTTGAACTATTTGGTAGAAACTATCTTTGCTTGATCAGTTCCAATTAAGTCCACCAACAAACCTCTACTCTACATACAACAGATACAATCTCGCAGCTTTCACCAGCTCTCTATCTTCTTCTTGTCATTTCCATACTTTTCCAAAGAAAATACCTTTTATTTATACCTTATTATAATTCTCATTAATAGGTCGGCCCATGAGGATTTCCTAATTACAAACAATTACATAAACCCTTGCTAAGATACACACTATATCTAGAACAAGTATACAATGATTACATTACAATAATTAAGGACTGACATCCTTAATTCAAGTTTTCCATCCATCATACATGCTACATCTTTGTAGTCAGCTTCTAAATAGATCACCTTCCAGAACACACGCCATAGCTAACATCATCCTACCTTCTGTACCTTGCGCAGTTCATAGAACATTCTTCAATACTATGTCTTCCATCTCTAAAGTTCACATGCACTGATTCCATGTCGCCTGTAAGCTATACACAAAGCATAGAAACTAACTCTATCATTTCTCACTGTCACAGTTAGTGACCAGTCTTTACCAAAACATTTGTAACTCATCCAATATGAAACATTACATGATGTGATCTTGGATATAAGATCACAACATCCACTTGAACTCTCATCTAACTTCACAGTATCTGAAACATCTGTACAGTGTCCATACACTATGATAACCAGTCTGATCTCCTCACAGAAACATATGTTGACATCAATGAAAAAACACAAATGACAATAGTATGAGTTCCTATTCAGTAATGTAGTGATTAAAGATATTGAGTGTCTCAATCACCTCTCCATGCATTAGCAATATCCAACAATAAGGTCATATGTCTTAGGTCTTGAGACTAATGTGTTAGAGTCTATTTCTTGGTTAACTGTGGTTAGGTGATGTCAGTATCATGTCTAAGTCTTAGGGTGTGTAAGAATTTTTATTTGAGTCTAATATAGAGCCTAGAACTCCATAGGACCTAACCAAGGGCTATGGTTGGAAAGATTGTGAAAAGTTATAAAAATGTTGTAAAAGTTGCATAGCAACTTTTGCAACTTTTAAAAGTTGCTCAAACCAAAGTTGTCCAAATGCCCTAAATTTTCCTAGGAGTGCCCTAAATCCACCCTAAGATAAATCTCAAACTATTTAAGTCTTTCTTAGACCAAATCTTGGGGTTGGACATTCCTATGTACGGAGATATCATTCTGAAAGTGTGAATAGTGTGTAGAAGATTGATTTAGCTTTGTAATTAGTGAATATAAGAAGAACATTTTGAGTTGAATAATGGATTGTGATTAATGGAGTTCTTAAATTAGTGTGTTTCCTTGCATTGTGTGCCATTAGATTAGGGGCTTTTGTTCATTTCTTTTTCCTTTCTTAAATCTTTTATTTATCCATGTTCACTGGTTCAAACCAGAAGAGTGTAAGAAAATAGGGATCTAACTCACTATCCCACTATTCAATCTATAGGGCCTCTTGGGGATAGTGAGTAGACTCCATGTATGTAACATGTATAGGACCATGGTCCATGGAAAGCTTTCCAAGCATTTATGCAGTCTTTCCCTAGGCAAGCCTATGGTGAGCCCAGCTGGGAGAGATTGAAACAAAAAAGTTATAACATGCAGAGGTGTGTATGAAATTACCGATCAGTGATTGGAGGTCAAAGGAAAGGTATTTTTCCAGAATTTTATGAAGGGAGAAGGTTCCACCAATCCATTTGGTCACCTAAATCTAGAAGACAAACCATGCAATCAGAGAATGCCTAAAACCCTCCCAAAAACACTCATTTTTGGTTAGAGGATTGTAGGCTAGGTGAAACCCTAAAAGCTCCAAAATATTTGAGAGATTGGGTATTGAACCAAGAATCCATTATCAACTTGTAGGGTTCTTTGGAAGCAATTAGTAGAAAATCCCTATTTTCCCAGAATATGAGGCCTAATTGGGCTCTTCCTTGTAGCCCTATTTTGGGAAGGATCTATGAGATCAGTAAGATATAGAATAGAAGTAAGACCTCCAAGACCTCAATTTAAAATAAGCACAATGCATTCAAGCACATCCTCACCTCTACAAGAGTCCATGTCAATTTGGAGGTGGTGAACCCTTAAAGGGCATTAAGGGTCAGTAAAAGTATGAAGGAAGCAAGCACCAAGAATTTTGTTTTTTCTTGGTGAGTGTTACTTGGTAGTTGGGTTGTATAAGTAGACCAAGGGATTGAACCTTTAGAGGTATCATATAGGTCAATTGGTGTCATTTGAGAAAACCTCAAGGTCACTTGGTAGACCTAGGCAATGTTAGAATAACTGAGAGGGGGGTGAATCAATTATCCAGTGTCCCAAAACAAAATGTATAATCCAAAAAAAATTCTTCAACTTCTGTCACTCGGTAAACATAAAATACTTTCACTATCTGTATTTTTACCGATTGTCAATTTAAAACTTATAGTAGTTGCCGATCAAATCTAATATGTAATATGCAAAGTATGATAACAACCAAACACATAACACAAGAGATTTAACATGGAAACCCTATGAAGGGAAAAACCACTTGGGACCGGCAACCCAAAAATGTTCACTCTTCTGAAGTGAGGTTGGTGAAGACCCAACCCTATTAAAGGTTTACAAACACATTGTTAGGTGCGACCTTGTTAGAGGATTTTAGACCAGAAGTTATTGTCCAACCAGTAGTCACTCTGGGGTTGACAGGATAACAATGTTCACTCTATGAATGAAACATCAAAAAGACTTTCTTAGTCCACTCAGTTAAGAGATTTGACTATGTACAATGGTTAAATATGTAATAGTAGATGATCTTCCTTGAAACAACTTCAATTGTAGTTTACAGATCAATGTTCAGCTCATTCAAATCTTTCTGATCAATATATCACTTCAAATTCAATACTATATCAACTTACTGTCCATTGGTAATTACTCTTTGTAGCTCGGTAATTGCTCTATAGTTTGGTTCTCAATAACCAGTATGATTAGAATGCATGAAAACTCCTTCACGTGATAATTCTACAGTATCTTCTTCCTCTGACGTCTTTCAACAATGAAACCAATGTCTCTTATATAGATGAGTAAATCATTTTCTTTTTGTCCATCAGATTTTTCCCCTTAATCTTTTTCATTGATTTTGCCACTCTAACCTTCTTCGACTGATGTGTCAGTAACATGTTTCAATCTGCTCCATTAGATCTTTCTTGAATTATGTTAGCCGTCGATCTTCATAACAAACCTTATCTATTACCTCGATTTCATACACTTTACAACTCATCACTTTATCGGCTAAACTGATCATTTAATTCCTTTTTATTTTTCTCAGTTAACAAAGAAATGTGTTAGTGAACACAAGCTCGGTTAACACTACGCTCGGTATACACTACACTTTGTCGGTGTATACTAAAATGCTTCATTTACTGACAACACTACTTTGTGTCTTTCATCTCTATTCTTCATCATAGATGATTGCAACATAATAAAGTTGATATCATCAAGTCATAGACTCATCAACAAGTTACTCAGTGTATTCATTATCCTCATCTGATATATACATCTTCCTCATGTAGATATTTATGTTCTTCATCTCTTTCACCTTTCTTCAGATGTGTCGATATAGTAACTTACAAGATAAGTACTGTCAAGCTAGTTGACATCAATGACAACATAATACTGATTTAATCATCTTGCATAACTAATCAGCAACTCCTCAATGATCTTAAATCATAGATTCTTCATTCAGTGTTCTAAATCAGTTGTAGTTCATCAATCTCTCTATTTGGCATTAATGGAAACTCAAGTAATATTAAGTGTACCATACACATACCAAACATGTGTTTAACAACTCTGTAAACAAATGCTTTGCTAAGCTCATGCAACATTAATATGTTTAATCACTACGTTACTAAACAGCATTATCAATGCAGCTTTGACATTCTGCAAATATGATCTTTTTAGCTCTCAGATTCCTTCTTCTGTTCTCAGTAACTGGTCTTCAATGTTCTATTTCTTTTAGATTATCTCTCCCTTAGATAGTTCTCATCGGTGCATATTGTTTCATATTATTTATCTCTCCCTTTGACAACAATGCCAAAGAAACAAATATAAAACCAGCTCTGTAGTAGCTAAGTAACTCTTTGTTGTCCAATACATTCTCTGTACCTCTGTATACTGATATCCCAATCTGTTTCAGTTTGTCAAACTTAATCACAACCTTTAACATTATCCAAAGTGTGAACTATGTTGCATCAACATGTGTGATCTTCTGATAAGTGTAAGCTAATGCAACATCCAGATCACATTAGTGACCGATAGACAGGGGACAGACCCCAAGTCTAGTCCTCAAATATTCAAATGTGTCCTTCGGTAGAGGCTTTGTAAAGATATCTGCAAGTTGTTCTTTAGATGTAACAAATTCTAACTTCACTTGCTTCTCTTGCACTTTTTCTCTTAAGTAGTGATACTTAATTGGTATAAGCTTTGTCTTAGAGTGCATCACTAGATTCTTTGAAATATTGATAGCACTGGTGTTGTCACAGTATATAATCACCAGGTCAGTGATTACCTCATTCATTCCTTCCAACACTCGCTTGATATATGCAATGTTTGAGCAATTAGTAGCAGGAGCAACATACTCTGCTTTAGCTATAGACTGAGAAATACAAGCCTACTTTTTACTTGTCTAGGTTACAAGTCTTTCACCAAAGAAGAATGCTCCTCCGGTGGTGCTTTTTTTGTCATCCACATTTCCAGCCCAATTAGCATTGGTATAGACCATCAATTCAAACTTACCTTCCTTAGGATACCATAAACCATAATCCTCTCTCTTTTTCAGGTATCGTAAGATCCTTTTTGTAGCAATCATGTGTGATTCTCTAGGATTAGCAGAAAATCTAGCAACAATTCCCACAGCATGTGCTATATCTGGTCTACTATGAACTACATACATTAGCTTACCAATCATGGATCGGTAAAGTGTCCAGTTTACCTCTGTAGTTTCATCTTCCTTTGTCAGTTTACATCGAGTAGCCATTGGTGTTCCCATAGGTTTAGCATCTTCCATGCCAAATGTCTTCAAGACTTCCTTTATGTGCTTGGACTGTGTGATGAATATCCCATCACTCTACTGAATCACTTGTAATCCTAGAAATAATTTAATCTCTCCGAACATAGACATTTCAAAATCATTTCTCAGGTCATCAGCAAAAGATTTACATATATGATCTTGACCTCCAAAAATAATATCATCAACAAAAATTTTAGCAATAAGAATAGTGTCATCAGTATCACCTTTCATGTACAAATTGTTGTTTTCACTAGTTCTTACAAATCCAATACTTAACAGGTAAGTATGTAGCCTTTCATACTAGGCTCTTGGTGCTTGCTTCAAACCATATAAAGCTTTGTGTAATCTACATACCATGTTTCTATTGTTTGGATCAATGAATCCTTCAAGTTGTTCTATGTAGACCTCTTCTTCAAGTATACCATTCAGAAATGCTGACTTCACATCCATTTGATAAACCTTAAATTTCTTGTGTGTAGCATATGCAAGTAGCATTCTAACTCCTTCCAATCTAGCAACAGGTGAAAATGTCTCACCATAGTCAATGCCTTCTTCCTATGAATATCCCTTGCATACCAATCTCACTTTATTTCTTGTCACTTCACCATTTTCATTCAGTTTGTTCCTGAATATCCATTTAGTACCGATAACATTTTTATCTTTAGATCGGGGTACTAAGGACCATGTTTTTTTCTTCTCTATTTTTTCTATTTCCTCTTTCATTGCATTAACCCATTCTTCATTCTCTAATGCAACTTTCACATTTTTTGGTTCGAATTCACAAACTAGACATGTACCTTGTCTTGATTTTCTTCTTGTCTGCATGCCAACTTGTCTGTCTCCAATAATTTGTGTCTCAAGATGATGTCTTCTAAAAAAACTAGCCAATACTCAGTTTCTTCTTTCTTGTTCATCCTGTTCAGGTTCATGTGCTTTCTCGGTAGCTCCATCTTGTTCATCGGTTTCCCTTTCCTGTTCCTCGGGGCTATTTTCCTGTTGACCGTTTATCACAAGTTGCAACTTCGATAGATAGTCAGGAAGTTCAATGTAAGTGAATCTACCATAGTCTTCTGGTTCCTTTCTTTCCTCTATGTTTTTGTCATCAAACTCATCAACACGGACATTAGTACTTTCAATTATCTTATTTGTAACCTTATTCAGACATTTGTATGCTTTACTCTTAGTAGAATATCCTAAGAATATTCATTCATCACCTTTAGAATCAAATTTCCCATTTCTCTCATCTTTTAGAATAAAACATTTGCTTCCAAAAATCCTAAAATAACTTACAGTAGGTTTGTGTCCAAACCATAGCTCATAAGGTGTCTGGTTGGTGTCCTTCTTCAGTTGTACTCGGTTAAGCACATATACAGCTGTACTGATAGCTTCCCTCCAGTATGTCTGAGAAATATTATTTTGCAGCATTAGTGTCCTTGCCCAGTCAATGATTGACCTGTTCCTTCTTTCAGCAATCCCATTCTGCTGAGGTGTTCTCGGTGCAGAGACCTGTCTTTTGATACCATGCTCATTATAGAAATTAGTAAATTCATCAGAGATAAATTCACCTCCTCTATCAGATCTTAAGCATTTTAACTCTTTTCTAGTCTCTTTTTTTACCTTTGCCTTATACTATAAGGAAACTCAGGTGCGAAAATAGCTTCCTACACTAATCTCTAAAGGAAAGTATTGTGAAAATTCTTTTAAATCCTTACAATTTCAGATTCGTTAACTACTTTAACAATGATATTGCATCCATATACCATGCATACAGAAAATAGAGAATGACAAAATGATTTACCCTGGAGAAACCTTTCGGTAAAAATCCCAGCACTCCAAAACCTGCACAGTGTATTAATCAACACTATTACAGTTTGCAATACACTTGCAATGCAAGTTCTTTCAAAAGATTTTCCAACTCTTGAAGACAAATCACAGTAGCCTAAAATGTTTCAACAATACACTTACTTCTCCTATCTTCACAACCCTAAAAATGCTTATATCATGCGCTTCCCTTTTTAGGGAAACTTCGAAAGATAGTTGTATTAGGGTTTTACCATTCTCTGAGAAAATAGGAACCCAAAAAAATTTTCCAGGGCGATGCCCTGAACCCCACGATTGGGGAAGAGTGTACAGTACTCAATTTTATTAGTTGCCACAAGTCTTCACCTGTCATTGAATCTTCCAGACATAGCTCTTACGTGTCATAGGAATCTGTCATAACCGTTTTGGCCATGATATCCTTACACACAATTCAAGATGCCGACACATCAAGTGGAGTGACACGTCAACATGCCAACTAGACATTTGCACTCACACTTAATTACATTATTTTCAAGAAATACATTTTACAAAACAAATAATAAGAATAGGAATTATCCAAGGTTGAGACACCTTATTCCTAACATATACCACTTAAACATCTTAAATGCTTCTGATTTTTCTTTTAAGAACATAACTATCATTAGTCTAGTATATTCATCAACAAAAAGAATAAAGTATCTATCACCATAATAACTCTGAGTTCTCAAAGGACCACATATGTCAGTATGAACCAGCTCAAGTATCTTCTTTGTTGAGTAGTCTTTGCTTTTAAAACTAGACTTAGTCATCTTACCTTTCTGACATTCATGACACATTGCATGATATAGTTTTGATAAGTTAGGCAACCCTCTAACTATTTTCCTCTTACCAATCTTGATCATGTTATCAAAATTCACATGACATAACCTTTTATGCTACAACCATGCATCTTTATCCTTCATTAATAAACAAGAAGACTGATCAATATCAAGATAAAATAGATTACCTCTGGATTGTGTACTAGTTCCGACAAGTCTTCCTCCATCATCATAAATTCTTACCTTTCTTCTCTCAAAAGAAAGTTGGTGGCCTAAGTTATTCAGTTGTGCCACACTTAACAAATTATAGTTCAGTCCATCTACCCAGTATGCATTTTCATAGTTTATTCTATCATTAATCATCAGTAAACCTTTACCTCTTACCATACAGGGTGCATCATTTCCCATCCTTATAGATCCTCCATCATATTCATCAAGTAGATCAAATTTCTCTATATCACCAGTCATATGATGTGTACAACCATTGTCTATGATCCATGTATCATTTATGCTTACTTTAGAGATCAGTGTTGTTTCTTCATGTTTCTCTTCTTCCTCTGAATCATCTTTCATAGCAACAAATACTACTTCTACATCATCATCAGTGTCATATTCAGATTCAAATTCTTCAGCTATGTAACATAACTGTCTCCCTTTGTCATAGCTATCTCAGTTATCTCTTTTGTTGTGTTGGTAGCCTCTGTTGTCTCTTCTCCCATAGCTTCCTTCGAATCAATCTTTGGATCTATCATCATCTTTTTTATTCAAACATCTAGTAGCAATGTGGCCAACTTCTTTACAATTAAAGTATGCCAAAGGTAGCTTACCTCTATACCTTCCTTTACCCTTGGGTAATCTTCTTCCCATAAGAGCTTCAAGCTCATCAAGTTCATCGTCAGTACCACTATCACTATCATTATTCTTACTATTCCTACTAGTAGACTTACCAATCTTCAAAGAGGACATGAAAGTGGATTCAACAGAAGGTACAACACTATTGTCAAAGTTATTCAATTCAAAGTTTGTAAGCTTATCAATTAGTGTGTCAAGATTAAGGTTGGATGTAGCCCTTGTTTCATGAATTGCAGAGATCCTGATCGCATAAACTGGTAACAAAGTTCTAAGAATCTTGCTTATCATTGTTTCATCCTCAATAACTCCATCAGATGCCCTAATAGCATGTATTACCTCTTTTAGTCTATTTTTGTATTGCACAATGTTCTCACCTTTCATCTTCATATTATCAAATCGACCTCTTAGGCTTTATGCTCTAGCTCTCTTAACAGTCGTATCTCCACTGTATATTTGAGTCAATTTATCCCACATGGCTTTGGCAGTTGTGCATCCCTTAATGTCTTTAAATTCGGCATTGGTATAGGCAGCAGCAAGTTCCATCATAGTAATATTGTGTTCATGCCTATCCTTCAGTTGATCCAGTGTCAGGGGACCAGTGGTCGGTTGTATATAGCCATTCTCCATCAGTTCTAGTGTAGAATTCCCAATTCCAAATATGTGCAACTTCATCCAGCTCTGCCATACTACGAAGTTCTCTTTCTTTAGCTTTGGCACTTCCCTCTTATACATCTTGAGACCTTTTTGTTGGAGTCCTTAAAACTCTATTCTAAGAAACCACAGCTCTGATACCAATTGTTAGAATAACTGAGAGGGGGGTGAATCAGTTATCCAGTGTCCCAAAACAAAATGTATAATCCAAAATAAATTCTTCAACTTCTGTCACTCGATAAACATAAAATACTTTCACTATCTATGTTTTTACCGATTGTCAGTTTAAAACTTATAGTAGTTACCGATCAAATCTAACATGTAATATGCAAAGTATGATAACAACCAAACACATAACACAAGATATTTAACATGGAAACCCTGTGAAGGGAAAAACCACCTAGGACTGGCAACCTAAAAATGTTCACTCTTCTGAAGTGAGGTCGGTGAAGATTCAACCCTGTTAAAGGTTTACAAACACATTGTTAGGTGTGACCTTGTTAGATAATTTTAGACTAGAAGTTATCATCCAACCAGCAGTCACTCTGGGGTTGACAGGATAACAATGTTCACTCTATGAATGAGACATCAAAAAGACTTTCTTAGTCCACTCAGTTAAGAGATTTGACTGTGTACAATGGTTAAATATGTAACAGTAGATGATCTACCTTGAAACAACTTCAATTGCAATTTACAGATCAATGTTCAGATCATTCAAATCTTTCTGATCAATATATCACTTCAAATTCAATACTATATCAACTTATTGTCCATCGGTAATTACTCTCTATAGCTTGGTAATTGTTCTACAATTCGGTTCTCAATAACTAGTATGATCATAATGCATGAAAACTTCTTCACGTGATAATTTTGTACTATCTTCTTCCTCCGGCGTCTTCAACAATGAAACCAATGTCTCTTATATAGATGAGTAAATCATTTTCTTTTTGTCCATCAAATTTTTCCACTTAATCTTATTCATTGATTTTGCCGCTCTAATCTTCTTCAGTTGATGTGTCAATAACACGTTTCAATCTGCTCCATTAGATCTTTCTTGAATTATGTTAGTCGTCGATCTTCATAACAAACCTTATCCATTACCTCGATTTCATACACTTTACAACTCATCACTTTATCAGCTAAACTGATCATTTAATTCCTTTCTATTTTTCTCGGTTAACAAAGAAATGCGTTGGTGAACACAAGCTCGGTTAACACTACGCTTGGTATACACTACACTCCATCGATGTATACTAAAATGCTTCATTTATCGACAACACTGCTTTGTGTCTTTCAGCTCTATTCTTCATCATAGATGAATTCAACATAATAAAGTTGATATCATCAAGTCATAGACTCATCAACAAGTTACTCAGTGTATTCCTTATCCTCATCTGATATATACATCTTCCTCATGTAGATATTTTTGTTCTTCATCTCTTTCACCTTTCTTCAGATGTGTTGATATAGTAACTTACAAGATAAGTATTGTCAAGCTAGTTGACATCAATGACAACATAATACTAATTTAATCATCTTGCATATCTAATCAGAAACTCCTCAGTGATCTTAAATCATAGATTCTTCATTCAGTGTTCTAAATCAGTTGTAGTTCATCAGGCAAGAGCTTGTGATTGCCTCTCCCAACCTCCCTATCAACCACCTTGATAGAAAGATATTCCAATGAAATCCTATGAATATTGTAGTAGCATTGTAAGAGGATTTTTAAGAATAAATTTTAATAATAGTTTAAATAGTGATTTTGTTTTAGAGATTTTTTATTTTGATAATAATGTATTTTTTTTCATGTTCTATGATTCATTTTTCCTTATTTAGATTACTTTATAATTATAGTGTATAATGGAGTATGATCTTAAATCATTTGTTCTTATATAATTCACTTTATTCTGATGATAGATTGTGGAATATGATCTGATACATTGATGATATATTTGTGCTATCAAATATGGATGTGTACAAGATCATGGTATGCCAAAATATGGCCTTAAGTGACAATGAAATTTCAACAAAAAAGGGTTAGGAAACTTGACATAAAAAGTTGAACAAGTTATCAACCTTATATCAAAAATATGTAAGAAGAGAATCTTTGGGAAATTTAATGTAGTTTCTAAGCTACTAGTTTTTTTTTTTTTAAAGTTAACCTATTTGGTGAAAATTTGATATTTTAATGCAATAGTATGTAAATTTAAGGAGAAATATAAGAAGTAGGTGTATGTCTTACCCCCCTAGCCACAATCAAATGATAATATTTTTTATAAGATTTTAGATATAAGTACAAGACTCATGTTTGGATGTGACGTGTATTTTTGTGTAATTTGTTTCTAAATAAATAATCAATTATAAATTTTTTACTACAACTTTTTCAGAAAAAAAAAAATAACATGTCTGACCACCTTAACTTGGTCAAGACTTTACATACATACATACATACATACATACATACATACATACATACATACATACATACATACATAGATATATATATATATATATATATATATATATATATATATATATATATATATATATATATATATATATATATATATGTATGTATGTATGTATGTATGTATGTATGTATGTATGTATGTATGTATGTATGTATGTATGTATGTACATGCATATGTATATACATATATATGTATATGTATACGTGCATATATGTCTGTGTGTGTGTATATATATATGGGAAGCATAGAATGTGATGCATGTTTTGTATTTGGAAAATGCTATACCGTTTGAAAGTTATAGATATTTTTCAACCAATTTATCAATCAAGACCTTAGACGTAATCCAATTAGAAAATAAATAAGAATTATGTATTAAACTCAAAACTTTACTAAATTTATATTAGTGGAAAGTTGAGAATCTACTTAAGACGTCATCTTTTTTTCATCAATTTTGGATTAAACAAAAGGTGTTAACCATAAGGTCAAAGTTTGCAAACATAGGGAGATTTCCAAAACACATTTTTTGGGTTGACTTTCTAGTTTTTGCATTCCCAAGCAAAAACCCAAAACAATCCCAAGGCAAATCTTTGGGTTGGTGATTTGTGTCAAAGGTATCTGATATCGAATACATATCTGATATCAAATACATATCCGATATTGGATATATAACCAATATCGTATATTTCAAAACATTTTTTTATATTACATATAATATGTATATTAATATTATAATATTATAACATTAGTATATTATATTACATATAATATATAATATTATATTATATTATGCTATATATTATATTATATTATATTATATTAAATAATAATATATTATATTATCTAATATTATAGTATATATTTTTTAGAAAAAATGGCATTGCCATTATATTTCATTAACTGCTTCTATGAGGCTCTGGGAGGAAAGAAGCAAGAAAACCCCCCTTCTTTTCCTATACATATATCAAAATTTACTATCCACAGATATGAGAAGATACAAAGGACTACCAGCCCAACCCTATATAGTTAAGAGAATCAAAAAACTATATATCCAACCTATATAACCAGAAACCCAACCTGTACAACCAAGAACTAAGATTCCCAACCCAAAGTCTAAACCAAAATGATGAGAAGACCATCCTATCGTGAGCTTCAAAATCTCCAAAAAAACCCACAACCCATTAACTTATGGGCTATGACAAGGGCAGCAGCATCTGGGAATGGACTCACCTAAAGAACTAGAAGGATCTTGAAGAAACTCGGCCCTTGGAGATGAAGATCCAATAGTGCCATGAGCCCCTACAAAATTGAGAAGAGTGATAATGTTGTCAAAGAGGGAAATCTGATATCCCTGAACAGCTGTATGAATTATTTGTGAAGAGAAAAGTCCTCTTTGACCAACTAAGCCACCATATCCATGAAGGAAGTGTAATCCTATATCAAATCATATCACCAATTATACAATGAATGACATCCTCAACTTCCCCTGGTAATGGCCAGAAAGCCACTCGCATATGCTGCTTGAGGTACATCCCTGCAATCAGACATTCCCAATCATTGCATGTGAGAGACATCCTAAGATTTAATTCTCAGTACTCCATGACTGAATAAACCACTATAGAATGATGACCAAAGTAGAAAGGCAACCAAAGCCAACAAACTACCAATGTGAACTTGCAGCTAAAAACCACCAAATGAAATAAACTGGGGAAGAAGAATAAAGAGATGTAATGAGAAAAATAAATAATTATTGAGGTGGAGAGAGAAATTCATCCTAGCTGCTTCACACTCATAAGGATTCAACGATCTTGTCCTCGAGAACACCACATCCAAGTGAAAAAACTCAAGGAGTCCCCAAGAACCAATGACGCACATGACATCTTAAAATCCTCTCACACTAATATCGAATAAAAAGGAGGAGAAATGATCGCTTATCAATTGGATGACTGCGAGGAAAGTTCTTCCATATCAAATGAACTGAGAAACTCATGAGCATGAAGTAACTGAAAAACATCCTTCTGATCCCATTCCAATGACCCACAATCCAAGAGCACACCTCTATTTGTGAGCCAATCAACCAGGTGATTAGCTTCCCTATAGAAATGAGAAATTTTGAAGTCTTCAAATGTGGAAAGAAGTTTAGTAACTTCACGTAGGATGTATTTGATTTCCCCATTGAAAATTTTCCTAGTGGATAAACCTGAAGTAATAATCTGAGAATCTCCCTTAACATGGATATTCTTAATGCCAAGATCCAAAGCCCCCCGGATGCCAAATAATATAGCCCTTTCTTTCGCCACATTATTAGAACCCAAGGATAATCTTCTCTCTATTGCCTTGATGATACAACCACGACTATCCCTAAGGACCCATCCTACTCTCGAGACCCCTGGATTTCCTTTGGATGATCCATCAAAGTTTAGTTTAACAAAGCCTATATCTAAGGGCTTCCATTTCACATCCCTTCTGATATCTTCCTTTGTCTTTTTACCTACTAGGACTCCCTTAAATGGAATATGGATTCTATGCCAATTGTTAAGTAATCTGGAATCCTAAGTTATGAAGGTTGAAGATAAAGACTTGGACCTAGAGATATAAGAGTTAACCATTTCTGAGATAGAAGCTTCAGCAAGCTAAATAACTTGATGAACCATGCAGCTTTCCTTCCTAAAGATCCTCTTGTTCCTCTCCCACCATAGACACCAAGAAATATTTCTAGAATGACCCTCCATATGCAAGAAAAAAATGAATCCTTATGGAGAAGTGGCCATTGGAAGAAAAACATATGAAGTTGATTATGAAGAGGACCTTTCCAACCTAGTTTTTGAAGAGCCCAACACCACTCTTCATTGGAGAATTCACAGTTAACTAAAAAATGATTAGCATCCTCAATAAATTTTCCACAAAGGACACAAGAAAATTTATAAGAAATTTCTAGCCTCTGTAATTTGGTACTTGATAAGATTCTGTTGTGAAGATCCAGCCATAAGAATGAGCTAGCCTTAGGAAAAACCGAGCTATGCCAACAAAAACAAAAAAAATGTTTTTGTTTGAGATTGTATTCCTTGAAAGATATACATAGCCTTGTTTAACTAAGTACCTACTGTTAGGAATGGGAACACTGAGAGGGGGGGGTGAATTAGTGTTCACTGTATTTTATCTTTTCACTTAATATTTAAACTGAACTTAAATGCTTAAGTATTGAAATGAACATCCACATAAACATGAAACTTGAAATCAACACATAACACCAATATGGTTACGGGGAAACCCAAATAGGTAAAAACCCCGGTGGGAATTGACACCCACTAATATTTTATACCAATGTTTTATGATCCTTGTTAGAAGATCCTTAACCTTGTTAGGAGTTGCTTTACAATGTATTAAGTACAGTAGAACTTGTCAAGGTTTGAACCCTATTAGGATTCTTTTACAATAGTCCCTATTAGGTGAGTAGATGCACTATCCTAGAGCTCACTACTCAAGTGGTGAAGGCTACAACCTTCTGATCTCAGATACACACTATATCTGCTAGATGAACTATCACTGTGACACTATTTATCTGATCAGTTCCTTTGATGTGCTAATGCTTTGACCTCTTTCAAAGCTCTAATACATCTTATAGACTCTTCTCATACATCTTCTTTTCTTTTCATAACTCTATATCAACTTCCATGCTTGTTACAATGGGTGCATCTCATATTTATATGCACATACAAGACAAACAACTAGGTCAGCCCTTTAACCGATTACATACAATGCTTCCAATTGAATTGGCTCAAGTGTGTTTACAAAAAAAAATATTTACATGTCAGAAACCTAATTACAATAGGCACATAGCCTTTACAACAATAGAATGTAACTACAAATCAAAATGCTAATAGTTGGCTTCTTACTCTATTCTTCTCTAGCACACACTAACTGTATAACTTCAACTGTCTGTAACTTTGGCATACTTGCATATATGATCATGCACTCATAGAATAAGCATGAATATAGTCTAACCAAC
This sequence comes from Chamaecyparis obtusa, assembly GCA_027943335.1. Taxonomy (NCBI): domain Eukaryota; kingdom Viridiplantae; phylum Streptophyta; class Pinopsida; order Cupressales; family Cupressaceae; genus Chamaecyparis; species Chamaecyparis obtusa. The sequence goes on from BSBK01001745.1 coordinate 2,395,096, forward strand.
TTATCTTCTAGGGAACATACCATAACTTAGTCGTATGCATGTGTGTTGATGCTCTGAGCTTCAGGTACCCTGTATACTATCCAGTCTTCAACACTTAGCCGATTTATGATCTTCTCATCAAGTGCGCTGACTTCAAACTACTATATGACTTTTTTTCCATAATGAAAACACTATACTAAGTCATATACACTAGTATAGCCAACTTTCCAACAATCTCCCCTTTTTTCATTGATGGCAACAAAGGAATATGGCCAAGTTGCTAACTATTCCTTAATACAAAAAAACTTTTGTCTTATATCTCCCTATACATAACTTTGTATCTTATATCTCCTTATACATATCTACAACCATATTCTATACATACTCCCCCTTTGACATTAATGAAAAAGGTGCTTCAAAACTATATATACAACTACTTACTGTGATAAAACATCTGGATATGCTATCTGTAGGTTTTGGATCTCCTTCTTCCAAAATGTGATCAGTGAATTCACAATCTGGAGATGGGCGCATAATGCATATTGTATCTTCTCCATCTTCTCCAAATCTGTGCTAGGACCTTGATCATATGTCACCATGGTGGCATTGATATCCTTGATATTCTGATTAAGTATGTATAATGAGGGCACAAGAGCATTCCTTAGCTGAGTCTGCCTAGCCCTTATCTTGGTCATCTCATTTTCTGCTTTCTCAATCTTATCTATTTGTCCTTGGTAAACATTATTACACATGTTCACATCAACAGATGGATCTTCCAATAATTTTCTTATGTTTCCTATCATGGCTTCTACCTCTTGAATCTTCTTGTATAGATCACCAGTCAACTTGTCTTGGTTCATATAGTCAGCAATGATCTTTCTGCCCTTTGCTGCAAACTCCTTCAAGGATGCTTGACCATTCTTTAGTGAGCTTAGGTCAAGGGCAAAATTTCTATCTAATTCACTGAGCCTTTTCTTCAAATACTTCTCTTCTACAACTAGGGATGCAGATTCTTCCAGGTTAGAGGAATTACTCTTGAATTGAGAAATGACTACACTCACATCATCAACAGAGTGTACCTTGGACACTTTCTTGTCTGCTAGTAACAAGTTGTTTAGGATGTTCACTGACTCTACAAGGAGGGGATTCCTCATCACTTGTTTCTCCTTGGCCTTCTCCATAGCTAAGATGTTGAACTTAATCAAGTCTTATTCTCCCCATGAATCCAAATTGGTTGGTCTAGGTGTCAAACTTGACAACAATGCTGCTGAGGGAAGTGGAGTGATAGGAGTACTATCCATAACTTCCTCTTTTACCTTGATCACTTCAACTGATGGTTCATTTCTCTCTACTTCTTTTTCTATTTATTTTTCTTTTCTTTCTTCTTTCTTTTCTTCCATCTTTTCTTCTTCTTTCTTTTCATATGTTATATCCTCAATCAGTATTTCTTCTTGATGAGTGGGAGGAGTGTTACTACACAAGTTCTCAACTTCTTAAGTGATTACAAATGACTCTTCAAACTTGTCCAGATCCATGTCTTTGGCCGCCATAGTAACTTTCACATTGTCAATAAAGATAGAATCATCCTTAGGTGTCTCTATCATGGGCGTAGTCTTCTCTACCTCTATGGATATATTAACTATATACACTGAATCCTGTGGACCTGTAGATTGTACATTGATGGTCTCTAACTCTTTGGCAACCATTGTGGGTACTTGTGTTGTAGGCACAATAGATGGATACATGTGCCTATTCATAAAGACCTTCTCAAAGGCTTTCTTTGTTTCCTTTGCAACTAATTCATAGTTCTTGTCCATAATGTGTAAAGTCCTTGACTTAGTTCTAAGATGTGGCTTCACCAAGTCAAACAATAAGGATTTCTCTTCTAAGGAACATACTGGAAGGGTATCATCTAGAATCTTTTCCCTTATCCTTAGATCTTCTTCAATAGCTTGTCCCTTTTGCATCTTAGCCCTGAATGTTTTCAACTCCAGTGTCATGTATTCCTTCAAGGTGCTCTCAGTACATGCCTTGAGAGATATCTATGGCATTGTGGGGATAGATTTTTCAAGATAGAGATCAGACACTTTTCCAACAATATGGAAGTACATATAAATGATCAAAGACCCAAATCTGAACATCTTGGTCTTATCATGCTTGATTGCCTTGATGTTGTCAATTAGTTGTGCGCACAAGATCTCACATAGGTTGAACTCTCCATTCTCATTTACAATTATTATGGCTGCAAGAATTGTGGCCACAGACACATTGTTTACCCTGCTAGTGTGTTGGAACTTGTATCCTAGTATCATGGACATCAATTTGATGTCATCTTTCTCAATTGGATCGATAGTCATACCACACCTATCACTTCTTGATTTGCAAGTCTATTCAACAAACTTCCTCACATCTTTTCCCACTGGAAGGATGGCGCCTATCCTTGGGAGGCCTATCATCTCATGAATTAGGTCACTAGTAATTCTGATCGCACTTCACCTATCCAAAATAGGTCATCATGAATCCTACTTAGTAGAATCTTAATCCATTCTAATTCATAGAACTCATATGTCATAGCATACTCCACTATAGGGTGATTTTTCCACTGCGCATACTCATCCATGAAGGGTTTTTTTGGTTTCAACATAGTTTCCATGTGCACTCTTAATCTATCCAATCCTACTACTTCTTTCTTACAATGAATGTATGCCCTAATGTCCTTGACATGCATAACACCCATAGGTGTGTGGCAGAATGCCCCTTCTAGGTCATCAAGTGTTGATTTAAATGAATGCCTCTTAAACACATATCTTTTCTTCTCCGCAACATCAAATACTATAGGAGTAGCCATCACTTACTTGGATATCACTTTCCAAATGATCTTGAAGACTTCTTGAATCAGCGTGATGAACTAGGGTTTCCACAACTGATCAAATGCACAGTAAATCACTTGATGAATCAAACTGCAATCCTTCTCAATCAAATGCTAGGGCTCTTCTACTCTCCAATCACTCTCAATTCGAATGCAATGAGAGATTTACAAACTTCTTTGTACTTTAAAGTAGAAAATCTACCATTAATGCTTGTCGCATAAACCAGGTTGTCACTTCAAAATTTATATCTTTCATTCTACAAACAATCAGCTAGTGCGCTTTTGCACATAGGTTCTACTAGTCTCTAAAAGCTTAAGTCCAAAGGTGCATACTCTGAGAGTGAGTATACCAGCCGCACAAGGGGCTAGAGTTAAATTAGCTCCCCCTATGACCCTGAGGGCCATTCATGCAGATGTAGAGGGTGTGTCCACTGTGGATGCATCTAATACATTCTTATCAACCTTATCCTTCTTTTCTTCTAACCAAATCAAGCTCACATCCTCTGAAGCTTTCACAAACTTAACTTCTCCTTTGGGATCCAATACTAGTTCTTCAGGTTTTTTAGGGCTTTCCTGATCTTGCATCCTTGATCTAAAAAACTTTGAGATGTGTCCAGCCTTGTTATAAGAGTGAAAAATTACTGGACGCCTTATATTCCTCTGCGCATTGACATGAGTCACCATCTTACATTGTCTAGCTGAGTGAACATTATAGTTACACATCTGACATGTAACATTTTGAGAACTTCTTACATTTGACTAATTTTGATTAATTTGATTATACTGAGTCTTGTTCTTTTGACTTGTCTTGCAATTCATAGCTCTATGACCAAATTTATTGCATGAATAACAGTAACCATTGAAAGGTCTTACCTCTGTATAGTTCCTTGATATGTGTCCATGCTTGTTACATGCATAACAAGTGTAGTCTACTGGCTTGCACTCATTCTTAGGTGGTTCAATATGATCCTTAGTCTGACTTCCAGTCTCCTTAGCATCTGAGGTGCCTTCTGGTGCTTTCATTCTTGCTCGCATGTTGTCAATCTGATTTTGTGCTTCATTGTATCCAATGCAGCTAGTATCTCCTTTAGCTCTTCTTGCATATAACTAAGATTCTATCAAATTAGAACTGGTGTGTAATTTATCAATGTGATTCTTAGCATCTTTCAATTCATATTCCAAGATTTCCTTATTGTTCCTTAGCTCCAAGATTTCCATATTTTCTTGCCTCAATTCTTCATTCAGTTGAAGGTTTTCTTTGATCTGTTCATCATAGACTTCCTGATTGTTAGTCAGCTTATCATCAGCTTCTTCAAGCTATTCTTTCAAGGATGTATTTTCTTCATTCAACTTCTTGACCATTGTCCCTAGATCACTAGTAGAGCATTCTTTCAAATCCTTTCTTTTTCTTTTGATGACTAATTGAGCATCACTGAGTTTTTCTTTTAGTTCTTCAATTTCTCTTTCAAATTTGTCTAGGTCTTCAAGAGCAGCCTCAAGATTTATTTTTAGATGTTTCATTTCTACTTTGTCCATTATCTCCTCAAGTGGTTAAACTTCTTTACTAATGACCAGAGCTCTGATACCAATTGTTAGGAATGGGAACACTAAGAGAGGGGGGGGTGAATCAGTGTTCACTATATTTTATCTTTTCACTTAATCTTTAAATTGAACTTAAATGCTTAAGTACTGAAATGAACATCCACATAAACATGAAACTTGAAATCAACACATAACACCAATATGGTTATAGGGAAACCCAAATAGGTAAAAACCCCAGTGGGAATTGACACCCACTAATATTTTGTACTAGTGTTTTATGATCCTTGTTAGAAGATCCTTAACCCTGTTAAGAGTTTCTTTGCAATGTATTAAGTACAGTAGACCTTGTCAAGGTTCGGACCCTATTAGGATTCTTTTACAATAGTCCCTATTAGGGGAGTGGATACACTATCCTAGAGCTCACTACTTAAGTGGTGAAGGCTACAACCTTTTGATCTTAGATACACACTATATTTGTTGGATGAACTATCACTATCACACTGCTTGTCTGATCAGTTCCTTTGATGTGATGATGATTTGACCTCTTGAAAAGATCTAATACATCTTATAGACTCTTTGTATACTTCTTCTCTACTTGTCACAACTCTATATCAACTTCCATTCTTGTTACAATGGGTGCATCTCATATTTATTTGCGCATACAAGACAAACAACTAGGTCAGCCCTTTAACCGATTATATACAATGCTTACAATTGAATTGGCTCAAGTTTGTTTACAAAGAAACATATTTACATGTCAGAAACCTAATTACAATAGGTGCATAGCCTTTACAACATTAGAATGTAACCACAAATCAAAATGCTAACAGTTGACTGCTTACTCTGTTCTTCTCTGGCACACACTGGGTGTGTAACTTCAACTGTCTGTAACTTTGGCATACTTGCATATCTAATCATGTGCTCATAGACTAAGCATTAATATAGTCTAACCAACTTATCTTCTATGGCACATACCATAACTCAGTTGTATGCACATGTGTTGATGCTCTAAGCTTCAAGTACTCTGTATATTGTCCAGTCTTCAACACTTAGCTGATTTTTGATCTTCTCATCAAGTGCACTAACTTCAAACTACTATATGACTTTGTTGCCATAATGAAAACACTATACTAAGTCATATACACTAGTATAGCCAACTTTCCAACACCTACCACTTTGAGCCTTTGTCCTTATTAGATAATCATCCTTATCATTATAAAATAGGGGTCTTTGGTGAATAATTTCAGCAAGGATGGTTTTTTCTTCCTGAGGAAAGGGAAGTGAACTAAAATCCTTCCAAACTACCTACGTAACCCCCTCAAGATTTTGGATAGATATATAGTCTCTAAATAGTGACCCTCGCCTCTATTCTAGATCCATCCTAGCTTGTGATTAATGAGGATTGGAGTTTAACAAAGGTTGACCATTTCATGAGTCTATCCATAATAAAGCTTTATTACCTAAGTTGATTACCCAAGATAGATGAGGTAAAATGATTCTTTTGCATTTGACCAAAAAAATCCAGATTGCTAAACCTTGAGGAGGATTTCTCACTGTGAAGATTCTGGAAGGATCATCTGAATCCAAGTACTTGCATTTCAATATTCTTTCCCACAAAGCCTGAGGATTCTCATAATACTTCCAAGGTAGTTTAGCCCCCAAACTAATATTTCTTTCATAAAGATTATGTAACCTTGCCCCACCAAGGTCTTTTGGAGTGCATATATTGTCTCAAGAAATAAGAGGGATTTTTTTCTTATTATCTAAATTACCCTTCCAAATGAAATATTTGATCAGCTTCTTGATGACCTCCATAACACCCCTAGGAGATGAGAGAACTGACATAACATAGTTAGGAATTAAACTAAGGACCAATTTTTCCAGAAGGATCCTACCTACCAAAGACAACCACCTAGCCTTCCAAGAGGCAATTCTAGTCCTAATACTTTGAATAATGTTATCCCATAATGCAGCCTTACCCAATCCATGAAATAAGTGGATTCCCAAATATTTACAGGGTACCTCAGCAATATGAAAACCTGGGTATCTATGGATGGCCTTTTAGATGAGAGGGGGCATATTGAAGAAAAAAATTTTGATTTAGTAACATTAAGCTTTTGGCCTGAGGCATTACAATATTCATCTAGAGTCTCCTTAATGACTAAAGCTTTTGAGAGAACTACCTTCCCAAATAATAGAGAATTGTCTACAAATAAAGTGTGACTAACTGTAAGTTGAGATCTAATAGAGATACCTGCCCAAATATGTTGTGAGTTCTTGAAGGCAATCAATCTGCTAAGGCCCTCTACATAATAATGAACAAGAAGGGATAAAGAGAATCACCTTGTCTGACTCCGCTAGAAGAGGAAAAAATGCCACATGGGAACCATTAATGAGAACTGAGAACTTAGCCCCCTTGACACAAGATAAAACCCACTTAACCCATTTTTTATTAAATCTCATCTTCTCCATGACCTGTGACAAGAAATCCCAATTAAGCTTGTCATATGCCTTAGACATATCCAACTTAACAATCATAGCTTGAAGCCCTTCCATTTTGATAGAGTGTAGTACTTCATGGGCAATAAGATCCCCCTCCACTGTATTGTTCCCTCGAACAAAACCCCCCTGCTGCTCTGAGATGATTTTAGGAATAATCCTTTCTAAGAGAAGTGCAATGGACTTAGTAATAATCTTGTAGATTGTGTTACACAAAGAAATAGGTCTAAAATCAGAGAAAGATGTTGGTTGATCACATTTAGGAATAAGAGTGATAAAGACCTAGTATTAAACTGACTGAGCATGGCAACATGAAGATGAGACTCTTCCATCACTTTATGAATGTCACAACCCTTAAAGCCCCAACATTTCTAAAAGAAGAGAGGAGTAAGCCCATCTGGACCTAGAGCTTTATCTGAACCCATGGAGAAAACAACCTCCCTAATTTCCTCCTTCAAGAAAGGTTGCATGAGCAATTTATTATCATTTTCTGATATCAACTTAGGAATGCAATCAAAAGCCATAGTATTATGTTGGACTCCATCTTAGATAGTAAATTTTGAAAAAACTAAACCGCTTCCATCTGAATATCTTTCTCATTTGTAAGGATATTACCGTTGGAGTTATTTATTTGATAGATAACATTTGTCTCCTAATTTTGGTTGACACATGAAAGAATGCAGTATTTCTAAAACCCTCCATGAGTCATAGTTCCCTAGATCTTTGCCTCCAATAAACCTCTTCCCTTAAAATAATCTCCTCCAATTTCTCATTCAACATCTTTTGTGCTACATAGATATTTGGAGTAAGACCATTCTGAATAAAAAAATTATTCCAAAAATTAATTTGGCCTTAAAGCTTGTTTTTCTCATGAAAGATATTCCGAAACTTAGCGAAGAATTACATTCCTTAATCCTATCTTTGAAAGGGATAACTTCTAGGAGAGCCTAAACATCCTTGAACCTACTACAAAAGGACTATCCAACCACCATTGTTCCAAAAGATCAAGAAAATGGGGATCTCTGAACCACATCTTCTCCACTTTAAAGTAAGACTTGGACTCAAATCTATTTTATTGAAGGTTGAGCTCAAGAGTAACCATAAAACGATCTGATCCAGTTAGTGATAAAACTGAGGAGAGACACACCCCATGTTCCTAGATCCATTGAGAATTCAGAAAAAATCTATCTAATTGGACACCAAAAAACTAGTTTCCCTTTCTTCTATTTGACCAAGAAATATTCCCATTGGTTGGTAGATAATCAAAAAGGATGTTTCCCTTGACAAAGTCCCTGAAATCTTGAGTAACTATCCAAGAGGGCTCATCCCCCCCAACCTTATCCATAGCCCCCAAAGTTTCATTAAAATCGCCACAAATGATAACTTTATGGGAGATATAAAAAACTTAGAGTTTGAGAGAGTATACCCCACAACCTTTGTTTGTTGGCCACCGAAGTAGGTCCATAAATGTTCATCAAAAGGAAGGAAACATCAAACACCTTGACTTCAACTAGCATCCAATTAGCCTCTGAGAAAAGCAATTTAAGCTAACACTTGTGACTTCTCCATAAGATGGCCAAACCTCTCGAGGCACCAGAAGAGAGGAAGTGAAAAAATGCCCATTCTTTCCATGATGTAAACATTTTTTTGTTATTTTCTCAAGATAGCTTCCATTCCTGAAGTAAAATAATATCTTCCCCGCTCACCTTGATTTGATCCTTGATGAGGTGGGCCTTGTTAGAGGCATTGATGCCTCTAACATTCCAGGTGAGAATCCTCTAGCGCCTCAGAGAGCCCATCAATCTCCTTCCTATTTTGGATTGTTTAGCAATTAAAATTGCAGCATCTCCCTTACACTTTCTTGGAGTCCTAGTAAAATTTAGAGTCTTCTATATGCTAGCTGCCACTTCCTAGTCTATCTTGACTCCTTTGGCTGGCCTACCTCTCAGTCTCTTAGGAGTGGAGTTACTTAGAAGACCCGTCTGATCCATATTAGTTTGAGAAATGGAACATGAGATGGGAATGGGAAATGATCCTTTTGTAGCAGATGAAGGACAAGAAGACACCCTTAGAAAATTCTACTAGAACAAGTCTGCTATTAAAATTAGAGTTGACTCTGCCTGTTTAGGAGTTGCACCTGCATCAAATTTTTTATCTGCCACCCCCAACACCAATGAGTCAACAAAACTATCCATGTCTGCCTCTATAACCATGTTTTCATCCAACAAGTGAATATTGTTTGTCCTCCCCTATTTTACCCTTGATTTATCTATTGAACTGATAACCACACCTACCAAACCACTGATACCATTGGAAATGAGAGACTCTATTATGCCATTTTGAAACTTCCCAGAAGCCAACTCATCTAAATTGAAATCCAAATGTTGAGAGTCCCCCTGAGGGGAAGAGAACTCATCTTGCCAGTGTTGCAATTTCCTCAGAGGAGATACCTCAACATCATAATGAGCCTAATCAGTTGAAATACCTGAGTGATCCATAATCACTGGAACCCATCCTTCCAAAGAAGGGTCTTGATTTGAGATCTTTGTTAATTGACCCTGAGATGATGTCATATCCTAACCTCTCAGATTAGATTCATGAGTAGCCAAATTCAGAAAATACTCAGATACTTTGCAAGCCTCCTTAAGTCATTGAATCATGCTATTAACCTTCACCTCAGAGTAATAGGAGGGAAAATGGGAGGATAGTTTCTTGGATTCTACTTCTGCTTGGTCATATCAAGATGTGAAAAGGAAATCCTAACCCCCACTTCACTGGTAGAGGCTGAGAAATTATCAAGCCACACTTCAATGGATTTGAAGAGTGATCGGGGCAAACCAAAATCTTGTTAGGAATATTCCCAAGAGATAACTGAGAGGGGGGTGAATCGGTTATCTACAAGATTCAATTCTTTATCCAATTAAGTATAGAAGAACATTAAGCACTTACACAATAAGATAACACTTAACACAACACCACAATTTTGGTTACAGGGAAACCCAAATAGGTAAAAACCCTGATGGGAATTAGCACCCACTATAAACTGCACTAGTGTATAATGATCCTTGTTAGAATATGTTAGCAATGGGACCACTAAGGGGGGGGGCAGGGGGTGAATCAGTGTTCTATATATCTTATATCTTTTTCTGATATCTTGAATCTTAACTTAATTGCTTAAGTACTGAAATGAATATCAAATTTCAATGCAATTAGATAAACAACCACAACACATAACACCAAATATGATTACGGGGAAAACCAAATAGGTAAAAACCTTGGTGGGAATTGACACCCAATAAGAACTATACTAGTGTATTATGATCCATGTTAGAATACCTTACAACCCTATTAGGAGTTGATCTTTACAATGCAATAAGTACAGTGACCTAGTTAAGGGTCACACCCTATTAGGAGTCTTTTACAATAACCCTATTGGGGGTGGTGGCTCACTGCTAGAGCTCACTACTCAATCAGAAGGTTGCAACCTCTTGGATATCAGATACATACTATATCTGCCAATGGTGAATTGCTGCTATGACACTACTTGTTTGATTAGATCCTTTTGTGCGCTAATTCTTTAGCCTCTTGTAAATCTCTACAACATTCTAACTTATCTTTTCATACTTCTTCTCTACTACTATCAACTCTATATCTCATGCCATACTCAAATACAAAGGCACATATCTTATTTATATGTGCTAACAAAACTATTCACTAGGTCGGCCTTCAACCGATTACATACAACGCTTCCAAATGAATTGGCTCAAGTGTGTTTACAAACAATGATATTAACATGTCTATAACCTAAATACAATAGGTGCATAGACTTTACAAAACAATATTATAAGCGCTAACCAAATTATCAACAGTCGGCTCCATGCTTTGTTCTGTTATGTCGCTCACTATCTGTGTCACCTCATCTGACTGTAACTTCTTCATACTAACTCATATGATCATGTGCTCTTAGACTTAGCATGATTACATACTCATAATCTCATCTTCAAGGGCACATGCCATAAATTTTTCATATGCATGTGCACTAATGCTCTGTTCCTCTGGTGCTTTGCTGACTCTCTAGTCTTCCATACTTAGCCATATTTCTGATCTTCTAAGTTTGCACTGACTCCAAAACTTCATATGACTTTGTTGCCATAATGAAAACACTAAATCATAGTCATATACAATAGTATAGTCAACTTTCCAATAATCTCCCCCTTTGTCATTAATGGAAACAAAGGAATATGGCAAAGTTACTAACTGTATCTTTATACAAAATTTTCTAACATATATTATATCTTATATCTCCCTTCTACTATATACTCTACTCCCCTTTACATCATATTCATATCTCCATATTATCCCTTCTAATATATACTATACTCCACCTTTTTCATTAATGAAAAAGGTGCACAAAAATGTATCTACAAGTACTTACAAAGTGAGGACATCCAGATATGCAATAGTCAAGTTCTGGATCTCTTGCTGCCAAAATGCTTTCAGTGCATTTATAGTCTGAAGATGGGTGTAAAAAGCATATGTCAACTTCTCCATCTTCTCCAAATTAGTACATGGGCCTTGGTCATATGTCACAATAGTGGCATCTATCTCCTTGATGTTCTGATTTAGCACATCTAATGAGGACGAAAGAGCATTTCTTAGCTGAGTTTGCCTTGCCCTTATCTTAGCCATTTCTTTTTCTGCTTTCTCAATTTTATCCACTTGTCCTTAGTAGACATTGTTACACATATTTACATCTATGGAGGGATCTTCCACTCATTTACTTACTGCATCTATCATAGCTTCTACTTCCTAAATTCTCTTGTAAAGGTCTGCAGTAAGTTTTTCTTGGTTCATACAATCAGCTATTATTTTTCTTCCCTTAGCTGCAAAATCTTTCAGCAATGCTTCACCAACTTTTAGAGAGCTAAGATCAAGTGTGAAGTTACCTATCAATTCACTTAGTCTCTTCTTAAGATATTTCTCTTCTACAACCTTGGATGCAGATTCTTCTAGGCTAGAGAAGTTTGTTTTGAAACTTGATAGGATGGAGCTGACATCCTCCACTGAGTGTATACTAGACACTTTCTTGTCCTTAGTTAGTAGGCTATTTAGAATGTTGACTAATTCACCAAACAATGGGTTCCTCATTACTTGTTTCTCCTTGGCCTTCTCCATTGCTAGCACACTGATCTTAATCAGGTCTTCTTCTCCCCATGAATCTAAGATTTTTGTGTCAGGGGTCAGACTTGACAATAATGATAATGACACAAGGAGGGAGATGGAGGGGCCAAAATAGTGGCTCACCCTACCAAGTCTGCCCTTTCTCAATAACTCACGGAAGCAACAACAACACAATGAGAGAGAGAAAGCAGGATCATTGATATATTAACTTCATTCAAATTGATTCATACATGTCAGGCTGTAAGGCCTTCTCGGTTACGGCTAGATATTACAATGAATTACAGAAGTCCTCCAACATGTGAGGATCTACCAACAATCTCCAATCTACTATCTTCTATCTTCTATCCAAAAACTGACTCCCAAAACTCTAACCAAACATCTATACTTATACAAGAGGCTACCAAACTAAGTCAACCTTTAGTTCCACAATCAATGAAAGGAATGGTCAGATCTAGGACCACACACTTCCCAATGATGGATACCAACATTAAATTTGTGATCCATAATCAATGCACAAGTCAGCCTCAACAGAAACTCAAATAAACTACTCGGTAAACAAGGATGACTGAGCAACAGACAAGCATCTCTGAGCGCCATTGAAACAACCAACCGCCCAGGAGATAACCGACCATACTCGGTAGCCAAAGGAAACTGACCAACTTGGTCAAAGAAGGAACTAAGCAACATAGACAAACACAAATATGTTTTTGGTGATACAGGATTGCCAAGGACCCGAGATGCTCCTGCATCAGATAATGAGGGCTTAGGGGTAAGGAGTGAACTTTGACTAACATCCATTACCTCAATATTTACATTCAAATGTTCATCTTTCTTCTCTTCATCCTCTTTCTCCTTTTCTTTCTCTTTCTCCTCTTCTTCTTCCTATCCTGTTAGATCCTCAATCTGAATTTCTTCTTGCTGCATAGGTGAATTATCACCACATAGAGTTTCTACTTCCTCGGTGCTCATAAATACTTCTTCAAACTTATCCAAGTCTTTATCTATATCTACCATTGATATATCTATATTATCAATCATAATGGTGTCTTTCTTAGCTTCAAGCATAGGTGTAGAATCCTATGGACCTGTCATAGGTACATTGGGAATCTTAGCTGCTTTTACTTGCTCAACAGGAACTTGGGTTGTAGGTGCAGATGATGGATGCATGCATTATTCCAAAAATACCTTCTCAAAGGCTTTTTTAGTCTCCTTAGCTATCTACTCATAATCCTTATTCATGATGTGCAAAGTTCTCATCTTGGTTCTAAGGTGCATCTTTACCAAGTCCATTAACAAAGGCTTTCTTCAACTATGCACACTGGTAAGTTATCATCTAGTTTTTTTTCTCTTATTCTAAAGTCTTCTTCACTAGCATGTATTTTCAATGTGTCCAAGATGTCCCAAACTTTCTCTAGAATGATTGTCTTTAGTTCTAGAATAATCTTCTTAAATTTGATCATATGCTTGATCAACATATCATGAATCTCATATTTTTCAATCTCGTGATATCTATCATAAAACTTGGCTATCTGATCAATTCTTCCTTCATATACTATTCTTGATCTCAATACTTGCATATTTGGTAGGAATCCTACCTTAGGAGGTGGTTGAATATTTCTTCCTCAGCTTCTTGTGGATCTAGATGATGGATGGCTTGTGATAATCTACTTCTTCCTCTTAGGTACCTTGCTTGTCTTAGGGGATGCTTTAGTGGACTCCAAGTTAATTGTATATGTGGGCGCAGGAGAGATATCATCTGTCTTACTCTTCTCTTCCTTGGGATCATCTATTTTCTTAATTTTACTTTCTTCTCCTTAGGGTCATCAAACTTCTCTATTTTGACTTCACTAGTGGGTGCACTCTCAATTTTTATTTCTATCTTGGCTTCTCCAGCTTTATCCAGGTCAGCTTGAGTGACACCATGAATCTTTAGTATCTCAAAGGTGATTTTAGATGCTTTCCTCTTGGTCATAGCACTATACAAGACTACATCTACTTGTCTTGTCTTTTCCTCATAGGTTCCAAATCTTGGCTCATTAGGATCCTTGGGCGCTGATAGTAGAACTTGTGCATAAGCTTCTAGAATATGTTCTTCCACTTCTTAACTAAGTGGATGAATCCACTTAGTTCTAGGTTCCACTGCTTCCATGCATGTGATGTCTGTCTCTACCATGAAGCAAATAGTATCCTTGTATGTTTCAACTATGCTCTCAAGTATCCTATACCTCATTTGCATCTTTATTCTAAATGTTTTGATTTCCAATTCCATGAAATCTCTCAAGGTACTCTCAAATGATGCCTTGAATGAAATTTGAGGCATTGTAGGTAGGCTCCTATCTAGATAAAGATCTGATGATTTTCCAACTATATGGAAGTACATATAGATTATCAATGATCTAAACCTGAATATCTTTCTCTTATCATGTTTCATATACCTGATATTGTCCATCAATTATGTGTGCAAGATCTCACACAAGTTGAATTCACCATCTTCCTTCACTATTCTAATAGCTGCCAAAATAGTGGTTGTAGACACACTATTTACCCTGCTAGCATGTTGAAACTTGTATCCAAGTATCATTGACATCAATTTTATGTCTTTCTCTTCTATAGGCTCAATTGTCATTCTGTGCTTGTCACTGTGAGACTTGCAAGCTTGCTCAACCAATTTCCTGACATCCTTGCCTACAGGAAGAATGGCACTTGTCTTGGGTAATCCTGTCATCTCATGAATGAGATCAGTAGTTATTCAAACTATAATTTCTCCTATCCAAAATAGGTCATCATGAATTTTTCTTAATAATATCTTTATCCATTTGGATTTGTAAAACTCATATGTTGTGGCATACTCAACAATAGGTTTGTCTTCCAAGTGCACGAACTCATTAGTGAATGTTTTGTCTAGATTCATCATGGTTTCTAGGTGTGACCTAATTTTGTCTACTCCAACAAGTTCCTTTTTGCAATAGATATATGCACGTATGTCCTCTACATGCATAACACCCATTGGGTTCCTAGAGAATGCTCCTTCTAGGTCATCTAGGACTAACTTGAAGGGATGCTTCTTAAAGACATGTATCTTCCTTTCAACAACATCAAAAACAACTAGAGTAGCCATAACTTACTTGTTTTATTGCTTCAAATCAGTTTCCAAAGGTTTTTTGAAATATCACAACTGAACTAGGGTTTTGCAACAACTTTACTTCCTTTCATTGATAATCCAACTGTAATTCTTCACAACTCAACTGCTTGAACTCATGTGATCTCCAAATGCTCCAACTTGAATGTAAATGTGCAGATAAAGAAACTTCGATGACTATAAAAATAACTTTCCACCATTAATGCTTGCCGCGTAAACATGAAATGCAATAAAAAAATTTTAATCTCCATTTTTTCTAACAATCTGGAAGTGCGCTCTCACATGTGGCATCAATTAGTCTCCAAACAATTATATCCAAAGTTGAATACTCTGAGGGTGAGTATACCAACCGCACAGGGGTCTAGACCTAATCTAGCTCCCCCTATGACCATGAAGGTCATTTAACCATAAATAGGAGGTGCATCCATTTCTAATGCATCCTCAACTATTTCACCAACATCATCTACCTTTTCTTCCTTCCAAATCATGCTCGCATCTTCTGTAGCTTTCACAAACTTGACTTCTCCTGTGTCATCCAATATTGAGCCTTCTAACTTTTTAGGGCTTTCTTGTCTTTGTGCTTTTGATCTGCACAACTTTGAGATGTATCTAGCCTTGTTACATGAGTGACAAAGGACTGGAGGCCTTATATTATTTGGCACATTGATGTGAGTTACCAATTTGCACTGTCTAGTTGAATGACCATTATAATTACATATCTAACATGTAATGTTCTGAGGAGTTCTAACATTTTGCTGAGGATGATTTCTCTGACTTTTCTAATTCTGATTTCTTTGATTTGATCTACAATTCATAGCTCTATGACCAAACTTATTGCATGAATGATAGTAACCATTGAAAGGTCTTACCTCTTTACAATCTCTTGCTATATGTCCATGTGTGTTACAGGCATAACAAGTTTTGTTTACAGGCTTGCACTCATCTTTAGGTGGTTTTTCTTGAGATTCACTATGATCATAAATCTTCTTGGCTTCTTTAGGTTCTTCAAGAGATTTCATTCTATCTCACATAGCATCAATATAAACTTGGGCTTCATTGTATCCAATACCAGTGGTATCTCCTTTTATCTTCCGAGCATACAACTGTGACTCTATTATATAATTTCTTGTGTGCAACTTGTCTATATGATTCTTTGCTTCAGGAAATTTAGATTCCATCTTCTTCTTGATGTTTTCTAACTCCAAGATTTTCATGTTTTCTTGTCTCAGTTCTTCATCTAACTGCTTGTTTTCTTTGACTTGTTCTTCATAGGCTTCTTGATTGTTACATATCTTTTTATCTAACTCTTCAATCTGATCCTTCAGAGATGTGTTTTCTTCATTTATCTTTTTTATCATTAGCCCTAAGTCACTTGTAGAACATTCCTTCAAATCCTTTTTCAATTTATTGATGAATTCTTGAGAACCACTAACCTTTAGTTTTAGTTCTTCAATTTCTTTCTCAGATCTATCAAGGTCTTCAAGAGCTGCTTCAAGATTCTTCTTTAGATGTTTCACTTCTTTCGAACCCATGATCTCCTCAAGTGTTTAAACTTGTCTTCAGAGGACCAAAGCTCTAATACCAATCGTTAGGAATGGAAATACTGAGAAGGGGGGGTGAATCAGTGTTCTATATATCTTATATCTTTTTTTCTAATATCTTGAATATTAACTTAATTTCTTAAGTACTGAAATGAATATCAATGCAAGTAGATAAAAAACCACAACACATAACACCAAATATGATTACAGGGAAACCCAAAAAGGTAAAAACCCTGGTGGAAATTGACACCCACTAAGAATGGTACTAATGTATTATGATCCCTATTAGAAGACCTTGCAACCCTGTTAGGAGTTGATCTCTACAATGCAATAAGTACAGTGACCTGGTTAAGGGTTAGACCCTGTTAGTAATCTTTTACAATAACCCTACTAGGGGCGGTAGCTCACTGCTCAATGAGAAGGCTGCAACCTCCTAGATATCAGATACATACTATATCTACCAATGGTGAACTACTTCTATGACACTGCTTGTTTGATCAGTTCCTTTTGTGCGCTGATTCTTTAGCCTCTTGTAAAGCTCTACAACATTCTAACTTCTCTTCTCATACTTTTTCTCTACTACTATCAACTCTATATCTCATACCATACTCAAATACAAAGGCGCATATCTTATTTATATGCGCTAACAAAACTATTCACTAGGTCGGCCTTCAACCTATTACATACAACGCTTCCAAATGAATTGGCTCAAGCGTGTTTACAAACAATGATATTAACATGTCTATAACCTAAATACAATAGGTGCATAGCCTTTCCAAAACAATATTATAAGAATTAACTAAATTATCAATAATCAGCTCCATGCTCTGTTTCGTTCTACTACTCAATGTCTGTGTCACTTCATCTGACTGTAACTTCTTCATACTAACTCATATGATCATGTGCTCTTAGACTTAGCATTATTACATACTTAGAAGGTTATCTTCAAGGGTGCATGTCATAACTTGGTCATACGCATGTGCGCTAATGCTCTATTCCTCTAGTGCTCTGTTGACTGTCCAGTCTTCCATACTTAGCCATGTTTCTAATCTTCTAAGTTATGCGCTGACTCCAAAACTTCATATGACTTTGTTTCCATAATGACAACATTAAATCATAGTCATATACAATATAATAGTCAACTTGCCAATAGAAGATCTTACAACCCTGTTAGGAGTTCATCTTTACAATGCATGAAGTACAGTGACCTGGTCAAAGGTTGGACCTTGTTAGGAGTCTTTTACAAATAACCCTATTAGGGGTGAGGACTCACTGTCCAAGAGCTCACTACTCAAATGGTGAAGGTTGCAACCTTCTACATAATAGATACACACTATATCTAGATTAGATGAGCTAAGGATTAGACCTGATGTCTTGATCAGTTCTAATGAATAGCATACACTCTCTTCTTTTTCACATAGACCTTCTACTGATGGCTCAATACTTCGCACCTTCTGTTCTGCTCTTTTCTTTCAATTTTCTTCCATACTTAGCGATCACAACTGACCGGCTATAAGTATCTTTCTCTAAATGATATAATCAAATTATCCTATTAGAACTCCCTTGGAATCATAATAGAGAAACAATACAACTCTCTAATAACATCTCCAATGGCTAAACCAAGCACACAACACAAATAGGACCGTGCAACTCAATATGAGTAGACGTGTCACTTCACACTGTCAGCTCCACCAAATTAACTAAAACTTTCTTCTCATGCTAAAATACATTATGCACTCTTAACCAAACATTCTTAACTCATTCACCAAACATGCATATCAAAATGATAGGCGCAACTGTTGAAACAATATAAACAATGTCGGCTCCATTAGATGAACTCAGGAAACTGTAACTGGCAAAATAGAAACATCATAACTCAACTTGTACTACACAACTAACTTTGCATCCATGAACATAGCATCATAAACATGTCCACAACATAAATTTAAATGTGCAAGTCTCTATTATAACCATATTGATAATCACATATAGAACTATGTCTGTAACACTATCAAGAACACTACTGATACAAACAACTGCACAATTGTCTATACTCAAAATCAACCTCTGCACTTATGATATCATGCTAATAACATATCTAGGAAACATATGCTCAAGGCTCCATACATAATACTTCCACGCATGCTACTTACCATATGTCAACACTGACTTGCTAACAAATCTCCAACAATCTCCCCCTTTGGCATTGATGGCAACATATGGAATGAAAAACACCACCAATCCAAAAGTACAATTATTTTATAACATTCTCTATTTCCTCAACAAAACTCACCCAAGGATGAACTCTCCAACTGTTGCATCTTCTTACTGTATATTCCCCCTTACTGCATGCTCCTCCTACTTGTTTTCTTGTTTTCTGTATACTTCCCCTTTCTTCATACTCCTCCTACTTATTTTCTTATTTTTCATTACTATATATATTACTCCCCCTTTGACATCAATGGAAAAGGGCACCAAAAACAAATAAGCATAGGTACTACTCCTGAGGTAGAGTAGTCAACCATTCATCAGTCATTAAGGGTTGATGCATTACTACAAACTCTAATCTGATCCAGGGAAGGGTATTATTCCCAGCTTCTCCCTAAGATACTCAAATGTATCCTTTGGCAACGGCTTTGTGAATATGTCTGCTAACTATTCTTTAGAACTTACATAATCCAATTTTACTTCTTTCTCTGCAACTTTCTCTCTTAGGAAGTGATATTTTATCTCAATGTATTTTGTCTTTGCATGCATCACAGGATTTTTTGACATATTGATAGTACTAGTGTTGTCACAATGAATAGCAATAGGGTAATCAATCTGGATTCCAAAATCTTTGATCATCTTCTTGATCTACACAATTGTAGAACAATTTAATGTTGTTGCCACATACTATGCTTCTGTTGTGGACTGAGAAATACAATTCTGCTTCTTGATTGTCCAAGTAATAAGTCTATCTCCAAGAAATACTACTCCTCTTGAGGTACTCATTCTATCATCCACGCAACCTTCCCAATCTGCATCTATATACACATGAAGTTCTACATTTTCTAAATTAGGATACCATAAACCATAGTCTATAATTCCCTTTAGATATCTGAATATCCTCTTTACTACCATAAGATGACTTTATTTAGGTTTTGATGCAAATCTTCCAACAATACCAACTATGTTAGAAATATCTGGTCTAGATTGAGTAAGATATATGAGTTTACCAATCATAGACTTGTATAGGGTTATGTCTATAGTTGTAGAATCATCTTCTTTTGAAAGCTTGCTTCCTATTATTATAGGGGTACATACTAGCTTACAATCATCCATCTTGAATTTCTTCAATATCTCTTTCACATATTTAGATTGATTAATTAAATAACCTTTGTCTGTCTATTGTACATTCAATTCCAAAAAGTACTTGATAGGTCTAATCATGCTCATCTAAAATTCGCTCTGCATCTCTTTAGAAAATTATGCACTAAGCTTGTCATTACCACCAAAAATAATGTCATCAACAAAAATAGCAACTAGTAATAATCCTTCAGGTGTCTCTCTTATGTATTAGTTACAATCTATTTCTCCTTTCTTGAATCCAATCTTAGTCAAGTAACTATCTAGTCTTTCATACCATGCTCTAGGGGCTTTCTTAAGTCCATAGAGGGCTTTCTTCAGTCTGCATACCATATCTAGTTTGTCTGATAAAGTAAATCCTTCAAGTTGCTCTATGTATACTTCTTCCTTCAACTCTCCATTCAAGAATGTCGACTTGACATCCATCTGATATACCTTAAAGTTTTTGAATGTTGCATAGGCTATAAATAACTTTATGGCTTCCAATCTGCTTACAAGGGAAAATGTATCTGAATAATCAATTCCTTCTCTCTACACATATCCTTTACATACTAGTCTTGCTTTGTTTCTTACTATTGTACCATCTTCATGCATCTTGTTCCTAAATATCCACTTGGTTCCAATTACATTCTTGTCACTAGGTCTAGGGACCAATTCCCATGTATCATTCTTAACTATCTGATCTAGCTCTTCTTTCATTGCTTCATGCCAATCTGAATCATTACATGCATCTTCAACACTTAAGGGTTCAATTTTATGAAATCAAATATACCGCTTCATCAACTGTTGAACTTTTTTCTTTTGATCTTTTCATGACTTTGTTGTTTTGATCTCCAATGATATCTTCTTTTGAATGGTATCTAGATGTGAACTTTGGAACACTAGGTGTGACTCTCTCATCTGCCTTTTGTGATTCTTCTTCACTTGTTTTAGGATCATTGAATAAAACATCAATACTGTCAAACATTTCTTCAACAACTGCTTCTCTAGTGGTAGGTCTAGGTTCTTCTTCAATCATAGGTGCATAATCATGATATCTTTCTTGAATCATAAAATTTTCATCTATCTTTACATGAGAACTTTCAATGATCTTCTTCAATCTCAAGTTAAAACATCTATAAGCTTTGCTTTTAGTAGAATAACCAAGAAAAATACCTTCATCGCTTCTTGCATCAAACTTGCCAATAGCTTCATCTCTCTTGATGTAGCACTTGCTTCCAAAGATTCTAAAGTATTTTAATGTAGGTACATTACCAAAGCATAGCTCATAAGGTGTCTTGTCTGTGCCTGGCCTTAATTGAATTCTATTCATAGTATAGACTATTGTATTGACTGCATCTCTCCAATAGGTGTGTGCAACTTTTCCCTCAATCATGATGGTGTGCAGTGTGTCTAGTATGATCCTATTTCTCCTTTCTGCAATTCCATTCTTCTGAGGGGTTCTAGGTGCACTTAGTTGTCTCTTTATCCCATGTTCTTTGCAATACTCATAAAATCTGTCATAGGTGAATTCTCCTCCTCTATCCGATCTCAGACATTTTATCTTTAATCTAGACTCATTTTCTACTTTAGCTTTGAATATTTTGAACTTCTCAAATGCTTCAGATGTATCTCTTAAGAATGCAACCTACATCATTCTAGAATAATCATCAACAAACAAAATAAAGTACCTTTCACCATAGTATGATCTTGTTTGAGTTGGTCCACATAAGTCTATATGTACTATATCCAATTTGTTCTTTTCTAAATTTTGCTTACTTTTGAATGAATTCCTCGCATGCTTTCCCATCACACATTCCTTACATATTTTATCAGTTGGTTTTGCAATACTGTGGAGGTCTCTTACTGCCTTTACATTGCTTATCTTTACTATATTATCAAAATTGATGTGACATAGTCTTTTGTGCCATAACAAACTATCATCTACTTTAGCAACAAAACAACTTGCTTCTAAATTGAGCTGAAAAACATTACCTTTTGTCTTTGATCCTGATGCAATCATTTCTCCTTCTTTGTTATTAATGATGCACTTATTGTCTTTGAATTCCAACTGGTATCCTTTTTCAAGCAACTATTCAACACTTAGTAGGTTATGTTGCAAACCATCAACATATAGAACATCATCAATGTTATTCTTTCCATCCAAAGTGATAGCTCCTTTACCTATGATAGGTTTAGGAGTGTTGTCTCCAAATCTAACCATGTCACCTTTGTACTTATCAAATGTACAAATATATCTTTGTCTCTTGTCATGCGATGTTTACAACTGTTGTCAATGATCCAATCTATCTTGATGTCTGCTTGTGAAATCAATGCTATCTCTTGTGCTTTCCTCTCATCTTCCTTATCCATTTCATCAAACATTCTTTCCATTTCTTCAATTTTAATGAATCCTATTTCATCTTCTACTAAATCTTCATCAAATACTCCATCTTCAGCATAGTAACATTCTTTATACTTAGGCTTGTAATTTTTGTATTTCTTAACTCTTGTAGGACTCTTAGATGCAAAATGAACAATCTTGTTACATGAGAAACATTTGAATGGTAACTAACCTTCATATTTTCCTTTTCCTTTCCTTTCTTTCTTAGCAATCATAGCAATGAATTCATCTATTTCTTTATCATCATCTTCATCGTCAAAATTACCAGAAGTGTTTAAAGATTTCTTACCATGGACTGAGGCTTTGAATGTTGTTTCACTTTTAGGATCTGTCTTCAATCTTGATATCTCAAATGTTTTAATCTTGTTGATTAAGGTTTCTCTTTTGAAGTCTTTTGTGGACTGCATAGTCTCATCTAGGATGTTTATCTTTCTCTCATATTCTAGTGTCAAGGTAGTCATCAATTTATCCATTATGTCTTCTTCTGAAATTTCTCCACCATTATTTCTGATTCCTGTAACTGCTTCATTAATCCTTTGATTGTAGGCTCTAATGTTCTCTTCAGGTAACATCTCCAATGTATTGTATCTTTTCTTCCATGTCTTTTTACGTGCATTCTTGGCTTGAATATCTCCTTCAAACATGTCTTCTAGATACTTCCATATTCTATAAGCTTTATTTACTTTCTTGATCCCAGAGAACTCACTGTCAGATAGGGCACTAATAAGGGATTCTTTGGCAATTGCATTTTGAGTGAACAATTCCTTTTTCTTCAAAGTTGCATCATCTTTTGCAAGATCTGATAAGGAGGGAATAACAACATCTCGAGTAGCTACTTCAAAAATCTCAAAACCAATGCACTGTAAATGTGTCATCATTTTGTTCTTCCGTTCTAAATAATTCTCTCCATAAAACTTAGGACTTTCTTTTTTAAATAATACCATCTGATCAACCTTAAGTTGTTAAACTTCTCTCCGAGGCACTTGGCTCTGATACCAATTGTTAGGAATAGTCCCAAGAGATAACTGAGAGGGGGGTTGAATCAGTTATCTAAAAGATTCAATTCTTTATCCAATTAAGTATAGAAGAACATTAAGCACTTACACAATAAGATAACACTTAACACAACACCACAATTTTGGTTACAGGGAAACCCAAATAGGTAAAAACCCTTGTGGGAATTAGCACACACTATAAACTGCACTAGTGTATAATGATCCCTATTAGAAGATCTTACAACCCTGTTAGGAGTTGATCTTTATAATGCATGAAGTACAGTGACCTAGTCAAAGGTCAGACTCTATTAGGAGTCTTTTACAAATAACCCTATTAGGGGTGAGGACTCACTACCCAAGAGCTCACTGCTCAAATGGTGAAGGCTGCAACCTTCTGCACAACATATACACACTATATCTGGATTGGATAAACTATGAATTAGACCTGTTGTCTTGATTAGTTCCAATGAATAGCATACACTCTCTTCTTTGTCACATAGACGACCTACTGATGGCTCAATACTTTGCACCTTCTGTTATGCTCTTTTCTTTCAACTATCTGCCATACTTAGCAATCACAACTGACCGACTATGAGTATCTTTCTCCAAATGATATAATCAAGTCATCCTATTAGAACTTCCTTGAAATCATAATAGAGAAACCATACAACTCTCTAATAACATCTCCAATAGCTAAACCAAGCATGCAACACAAATAGGATCGCGCAACTCAATATGAGTAGACGCGTTGCTTCACACTGTCAGCTCCACCAAATTAACTGAAACTTTCTTCTCATGCTAAAATATGTTATGTGCTCTTAACCAAACATTATTAACTCATCACCAAACATGAAACCAAACATGCATATCAAAATAATAGGTGCAACTACTGAAACAATATAAACAATGTTGGCTCCATCAGATAAACTCAGGAAATTGTAACTGGAAAAATAGAAACATCATAACTCAACTTGTATTGTACAACTAACTCTGCATCCATGAACATAGCATCATAAACATGTCTACAACATAAATTTAAATGTGCAAGTCTCCATTATAACCATAATGATAATCACATATAGAACTCTCTCTGTAACACTATCAGGAACACTACTGATACAAACAACTGCACAACAGCCTGTACTCAGAATCAACCTCTGCGCTTATGATATCATGCTGATAACATATCTAAGAAACATATGCTCAAGGTTCCATACATAATACTTCCATGCATGTTGCTTACCATATGTTATCATCAATGACAAACATACAGTCAACACTGGCTTGCTGGAAAATCTCCAACAAACCTTCCCAATACTCGTTGAGTTACATTGATTGTTCAAGTGGCCCAAAAATTATGATCATTCTGAGACCTGAACTGGAGAGTCCATTAACACTCGTTGCTCAAAACATTCTGATTTTGATTACAAATGGATCATACCGGCCCACTTCTTATTGATGTCAAAAAGAATGCAAATTGGAGGGGAAAAGGTGCAATTTTCCAAATATATCCAATCCTATTGGAAGAAAATACCCAATTGATTTCCCAATATTTTGAGAATGTCTAGAACCCTATATTCAAAAGGTAGGGTTGGGAAGGAGATTTAAAAAGGGAAGAAACAAATATGGCACGCAGAAGGATTAAAGTTTGGGAACCAAATTTGTGTAGAAATCCCTCTACCTTCCATGAACCACCCCTTAAATTTGTGTACTTTTTCTCTAACCTGTTTATCCTCAAAGATAGCAATAAAAAAAACCCTTTCCATCTGAAATCATGAAAATTCTACAAACTCCTTCCCAAAACTTTGCCTCCCAATTAAATAATTGATCATTTGAAGGGGAAAAGTTTGAGATCTTACCAATTAGGGCACAATCCCATAAATCATGGATAGATTATCCGATCAGATCATCTAGCACAAAAACATGAATTGGTTGCAAAGGAGCCCTCCTAAGAGGGTGTTGGGTCTTCTTTGGATTGAAGGGAGGTCCAAGCTACATTTTTGATCTTACCTCTGATGCTTTGACTAGCGGATCCAAAAGAGTGGGTGACCTAGTAGATGAGACATCTGTCCTAGCAGAATCCTTGCCACAAATATAAAAAACCTCTGTATGATTCTACTTTGATTTTTGCCTCCATTGTCATTTGCAGTGAAAAGGGAAACCACATGTTCGAGGCCAGGATTTGAAACCTTTGTGCATATCTCAAAAATTATTGTGCCATGGTAGAGACACCTTATCTTTGCGAAGACTTGCCTCCAGATTCTTCCCTCCCTTGAGTGGTCAAGCCATATGTTACTTTATATTAAATATATTATAATATAACAATATTATACTATGATATTGGCCTATTAATGGGCCTAAGAGGGTTCAACCTCTGGTCAAGGAAGAGTTGGTGACTACTTGGAATCCACTAGAGAAAGGTTGGACCAAAATTAATTTTGACGGAGCGTCAAAAGGAGATACGGGATGGTTAGGGGCCGAGTTTGTCACCAGGGATGTTGAGGGTCATCTAATTTGTTTAGGGTGGAAGAGGTTAGAGGATGGCTCTAATAATTTAGTGGAATGCTTAGCAGTTGTTAATGCTATACTAATGGGGTGAAAACTAGGATGCAAGAAGGTTCACTTGGAAGGTGATTCTCAATTAGTAGTGAATGGTATCATCAAAGGTGAGATGGATACATGGTACTTCAACAAACATATTTGAAGGATAAGGGATTTTCTGGATTTATTTTAAGATGTTATGGTGATGCACGTGCAAAGAGAGGCCAATTCATTAGTAGACTTGCTATCCAAAATTGGTGTTAAAGGTTCTTTGGAAGATAATTTTGAATTATTTGAAGATTTTAGGAATCTTCGAAAGGAAGATTTATTTTTGGTTTGATGTCCCCTTTTAGAATGATTACATGGTAGGGTGATGAAAGGCTTTTGAATTTGGAGGCGCTGGAGTTTAAGCAGGCTCATGTGGAGGACAATCATTAATGATCATTTAGGGAGGGACGGGCAGATGCAGATTTCCATAGATTCACATAAGGTGGGGAAAGGTGTTGAGTAATGATGGCATAATTTTTTCATATTAAGAACTCTCAGTGGTGGATTTAAGATCCTTTCTTGTTAGACAAGTGGTGCTCATTGTTGAAAAAGTTTGTAGTGCTAGAGGTTGTTATTTGGCTGAAAATGGAGGTGAACTTTTTTCTATCATCTCCTGGTAAAATTCCTGGATTTCAAGGGGCCATCTTGGTTACTAGAATGAGACATATCTTTAAGTTTGATAATCTGGAGTTTTGGTCTACAATTTGTAAAATTTTTGGGGAGGAATTCTTGAATTTTGACCTTAGGTCGCACACAAATCTGGACATCTTGTCTTTTTTTGTGGCTCTAATGTTGATGGTGGGTGAGGGAGGAAGTGTTGCAAGTATCCCGAAGGTGTTTGGTCCCGAAATGGGTGGGCAGACTAGCTCTGATTGTATGAAGAGCAGAGATAGGGCACAAGATACACATGGATGATGGCCCGTGGCACTTAGTGGGAGGTGGTACTGGGAAGTTTCATCCATTGGTCCTATGATCTTTGAATCATCCAATGGATTCACATTTTCCACAAGTGCGGCAAGGGTGGTCAGAGGTTTTGAGTTTTTTTATAGAAAATAGATTTGGAGAAAGCTGAGGTGTTAGGTGTTAGGTGTTAGGAGTTGGATGCATAAGACTACCCCACACAAATCTTCAGCTCCAATTGAACAGGATGGTGTGCCTTTAGTGTGTTGGAAAACCCAGGTGGTTGAGCGTAGGCCAAGTGAAGGGAAATTTTGGCTAACCTCAGGGGCTGGTGGGACGTGTGGGGATGGTTTGACATATGGGGTTGATGCTAGTCTGCTCTAGGAGAATAAGAAGAGGAAGGCGTTTGTGGTACCAACACAGGGTGGAGGGGACTTGGGTGCTATGGAAAGTGGTACTTTGGCTAGTGTGTGTGGAGGAGGCTCTGGACAGAAAATTCATGTGAATTTTCCAAATTTCACAAGCACTGAAGTTGCATGCTGGTTTAAATGAAGATGTTTATGTCTTTTTTTTAGTTATTTTCCCAGTGTGGAGAGACTGAATTTTTGGATAGTATCATGAATAGTTTCTTTTGTATATAATGATCTTCTTCTAGTCAGTGTTGGGCTTCAAATTTACTCTATTATTTCTTAGTATTGTATCCTCTTTTTTATGTATGCCTGGGAGTGGCAACGACTGTAATAATTTTCTCTAGCAATAAAATATCTATATCTATCAAAAAAAAATATTATACTACTGTATCGTCTTAAAATGGAAGCACTTCCATGTTAAGAATGTTCAGCCCTCCAAGTAAGTGGTTTGGGGTCATGTCAAGTACCTTGAATAGGGCTTTTCATGGATCTATCTTTTTCCCCCTGTTCTGCTTCTCTCTCCACCTATTTCCAACCTATTTCTGGCACCTGGTCCTGAGAATTTGAGATGTGTGACCTCAGGGTCAAGGTCAACCTTCTAGGTCAAGGTCGACCTCGAATCTAACCTAGGTCAAGTTGACCTCAACTCTAACCTAGGGAAAAGTCAACTTCGACCCTGACCCTAGGTCCAAATTTCAAGATTCCATGATTTCTGGATGTCGGGTTTCGGAAAGATTTGTTTTCCCGCTTCTAGGTCGACTATTCCAGATTTCAAAATGGTAAACTCTTAAATTTCATTTAATCTAGGTCCATTCCTAGGGCTATGGGCCCAATGGGAATTTATTTCTCATATGTCTACCTCTCTAGGGGTTTGTGCCCTAGATCACTATAAAAGGAAGCCTCCTCCTCTCATTTTCTCCATCAAGTTTTGAGATCAAGTGCTCAAGGTTTTCTCAAGCAAAAAGGAGATCATAAGCAAGTGAGGTGTAAAAGGAAATAAAGCATCATCAAGCATCAATTATCAAGCATCCAAGAAATCATCCATTCAAGCATTCAAGTTCTCCATTGAAGATCAAGGATTCAAGCATTCAAGCCTTTGAAGGGATTTGGTTCAAGCATTCAAGATTCATCATTCAAACCCTAGATCTATCCATCATGGTAGTGTGATATTCCTTCAAGATCCTCTGTTCATCTTCAAGATCCATTCATTCTCCTTTCAAGGTGGATTCCAAGCATACAACCATGGAGGTTTTGATTTACATTTATGGTTTTTAGTGTTGAGTCTAAGCTTTCATATCAATATACTTGTTTACATTTCAAATATAATTGCATATCTATTGAATATCATAGCTTCATTGTTAGATCTACTTCTACTACTTGCTAGCATTCTCTATTTCAATTCCATTATTAAGGTTGATTCCAAACTAGGGTTTGACTAAGGCAAACCCCTCATCCCAACAACAAAACCAATTTTTCTTGCAGGTATAGGTGTGGGACAGCGAATATCAATGTAGATCTAGATACCCTTTTCGGTGAACTTCTGAGATTCACAAACAAAATTTTTGTCAAAGTTGTTTCGGGTCAAGGTCGACCTTTAGTGGGGGGAAAGATTGTGCCCTAGGGTAAGATTGTACCCTAATCCTGAGGTCAAGGTTGACCTGGCTCATAAAAGAAAAATATTTCTAGGTTTTGTGGATCTCGCAGTTTTGGTTCAAAATCATGGAAATCAATAGTTTCTGAGACTGTTTGATAGGGTTTCCAGCTGATTCTTTTTCAGAGGTAAGTACTTTTTATCTTCATTTCAATATTAGGCTCCTATGTTTACTTTCCATATCATTAGAATTTATATGTATGTGTAAAATATTAGTTTAGGGTCTCTTTCATGTGCATTATTCTAAACCCTATTCAAACCATATTTTACATTATACATTTTGGTGAACCCAATGTGAGTCTTCCTTGTACTATAGTTTTTCATTTATATGCTAAGTCATCTAAAGGTAACACACATAAGTTGCTAAATCCTGAAGAGACATGCATTTTTCAATTTTCAATATGCTAAATACTCCGATGGTAACACACATAAGTTGCTAAATCCTAAAGAGACGCACATTTTTCAATTTTCAATATGATAAATCTTCTGAAGGTAACACACATAAGTTGCTAAATCCTGAGGAGACATGCATTTCATATTCATAGTGATACAAGAAGGTAGATCTATGGGTATTCCAGGAGCCATCAGAAGATGCATTACAATTACAAAGCACAATTTATGGGTGAACTATTAGGTTTGGCCACATGTTTGGCTCTCCCTCCTTGGTGATTCATGGTAAGGTGGGCATCTTACTGGGTGAGGTAATCACTTTCTCTTTTCTCTCTTTTCGCTTTCATGCTCGTAGGACTAGATCATGAAGCTATGTTATTTATAGTGTTGCTCTTGTCTTTCTTATGTAATCATTTATGCTTTTATGGTAGCTTTCCAAATATGATATTAGTATAGGAAATATTTCTTAGCAAGGTTTCCTCTACTAGTTGATTTGGGTTTGTTTTAGTACTAACCCCTCTTTTATGTCTTTTGGTTTTCTCTTTGTTTTCACACCCTCGTGGGTGTGTGTTGACTTAGAATCTTTAGCCTAGGGGCTTGTGTCCTTAGCTAAGTGTTATTTTATCTCATTGTGAATCCATTGGGATCTCTTCTTTCTTCTCCTTTACCAAGAGTTTACATTGAATCCATACTCTTGCTAGAGTGGGGGCTTAATGTATCGTCTTAAAATGGAAGCACTTCTATGTTAAGAATGTTTAGCCCTCCGTGTAAGTGGTCTGGGGTCATGTCAAGTGCCTTTAATAGGTTTTTGCATGGATCTAGCTTTTTCCCCCTATTCTACTTCTCTCTCCACCTATTTCCAGCCTATTTCTGGCACCTGGTCTTGAGAATCTGAGATTTGTGACCTCAGGGTCAAGGTCGACCTCAACTCTGACCTAGGTCAAAGTCAACCTTGACTCTAACCTAGGATAGAGTTGACCTTGACTCTAACCTAGGGCAGAGTTGACCTCGACCCTAACCCTGACCCTAGGTCCAAATTTTAAGATTCCATGATTTCCAGATGTCAAGTTTCAGAAAGATTTGTTTTCCCGCTTCCGGGTCAGTTGCTTCAAATTTTAGAATGGTAAACTCTTAAATTGTATTTAATCTAGGTCCATTCCTAGGGGTATGGGCCCAATGGGAATTTATTTCTCATATGTCAGCCTTGCTAGGGGTTTGTGCCCTAGATCACTATAAAAGGAAGCCTCCTCCTCTCATTTTCTCCATCAAGTTTTGAGATCAAGTGCTCAAGGTTTTCTCAAGAAAAAAGGATATCATAAGAAAGTGAGGTGTAAAAGGAAATAAAGCATCATCAAGCATCAATTATCAAGCATCCAAGAAATCATCCATTCAAGCATTCAAGTTCTCCATTAAAGATCAAGGTTCCAAGCATTCAAGCCTTTGAAGGGATTTGGTTCAAGCATTCAAGATTCATCATTCAAACCCTAGATCTATCCATCATGGTGGTGTGATCTTCCTTCAAGATCCTTTGTTTATCTTCAAGATCCATTTGTTCTCCTTTCAAGGTGGATTCCAAGCATACAACCATGGAGGTTTTGATTTGCATGTATGGTTTTTAGTGTTGAGTCTAAGCTTTCATATCAATATACTTGTTTACATTTCAAATACAATTTCATATCTATTGAATATCATAGCTTCGTTGTTAGATCTACTTCAAATACTTGCTAGCATTCTCTATTTCAATTCCATTATTAAGGTTGATTCTAAATCAGGGTTTGACTAAGGCAAACCCCTCATCCCAACAACAATACCCTTTTTCTTGCAAGTACAGGTGTGGGCAGTGAATATCAGTGTAGATCTGGTACCCTTTTCAGTGAACTTTTGAGATCCATGAACAGGATTTCTATTAGAGCTCTTTCAGGTCAAGGTCAACCTTCAGTGGGGGTTAAGATTGTACCCTGATCCTGAGGTCAATATCGACCTAGCTCAGAAAAGAAAAAGATTTTTGGGTTTTGTGGATCTCACAATTTTGGCTAGAATTATGGAAATCAACAGTTTCTGAGACTGTTTGACAGGGTTTCCAACTGATTCCTTTTCATAGGTAAGTACTTTTTATCTTCATTTCAATATTAGGCTCCTATATTTACTTTCCATATCATTAGAATTTATATGTATGTGTACAATTTTGGTTTAGGGTATCTTTCATGTGCATTATTCTAAACCCTATTCAAACCATATTTTACATTATACAACTACAATATTATAATTTAATATATACATATTATTTAATAATCTCTCTCTCTCTCTCCCTCTCATCCTATTCTCTCCCTCTCCCCTCTCTCCCCTCTCTCTCCTTATCAAACTCTCTCTCTCTCTCTCTCTCAATTGCCATTTTTATATGAGTGATGATAGATCTCATTCTTTCAAGTATGTGCAACATTATTTTGAGAATTTCTTATTTCTTGTAGGAAACAAATATTGCAATGGATAGACATCTCATTTGGTTAGATATCTACATGAGTCAATTCAATAATTCTCATATGTTTTATTGGTTGAGTAGAATGCATGCAAAGAGGGGTGTACCTCACATTTGGAGTTTTTTTGAAGCTGAGTATGGGAAAGGGGAGCATGATGGAGCAGGTGCATGTGTGAAAAGAGCTCTAGTTAAGGATAAATTGAGGATTTTAAGAGTTACACTTTGTGATGCTTATTTTATAGTTGATTCTTGTAGTTCAGCATTGTCATAGAGAGGGACACTTGATTTAACGGTACACATATTATTTTGGTTGGTTGAGGAGGGAATAGTAGGAGATATATTGGATTGCTAGATAGTTAGATGTTCTTCAAAGATGAATTCATTTCAAATATTAGATGCAAGTACATTAACCATTTGGAAACTAGAGTTATCTTTCTTTTGTCCTAGCTATTTTCAGTGTGATTGGGATTAGTGTGGGTCAAGTGAGTGGGTAGATGCATGGGTTTCACAATATCTAACTCCTTTATCTCAAACAATCTTCCTGATAAAAGATGACATGGAAATTTTAGCTAAGTACGACCATCTTTTAGATCTTCTATAGCCAAGAAATGCTTTTGCATTAATTGCACCATAGGGGAATGAGGAGAGATCAGATTAGTAGTTTTCATGTTGTGTAAAAGGAAGAAGTAGCTTGCACAATCAACAACAAATGATGATGGGTTCATGTATCCTACTAGTTTAGTTGTTGTTGTATAAATATGGCTATGAACATACATGATTAGAAAGAATGGCATACCTACATTTGAAGACTATGAGAAGCACAAAATCATTCTCATGTATTTGCACCTCGTTATAGCAACAAATGTTAATTTGTTGAAGCATCAAGAAAACCCAACAAAAAAATAACTTTAGACTGTTAGTAATGTTGATCATGAAGCAATATTGGATACCCTTAAGTAGAGAGATGACCCTTCAGGCACACTTGACTAGGTCATACCAGATAATTGTAAGGTTTATTGCATTCATTATTCTTACATTCATTACAATAATTACTCTTTGAGTTTTTTTTTTCTCAATAAAATGAGTCCTCTTGTGGATAGTAAATTCCACTTTAGTTACAAATACATGATGGACATACAAGATTCAAGCACACTTTGTGTCATCAGAAAAATTGTTACCCTATGAAAACCACATCAAGTCTTCAAAATTTGAGAAAGGTTATTGTAGAGGGGCCTCACATGATCCTATAAGATCAGATGGATCACAACAATTTCCACGAATAGCAATAAATGGTTTGTCAAAGTTTGAAAATTTTGACATAACAAAAGATAGCTTGTTGTACTCTGAATCATGAACAACACCAACTGTGAACACAATGATAAGGGAACATATAATAAATTTCACATAACAAAAGATAGCTTGTTGTACTCTAAATCATGAACAACACCAACTATGAACACAATGATAAGGGAACATATAATAATCATCTTCACAACCTCTCAAACATCAAATCCTAGTCATACAAAACCAAATACTCATCCAATGTTCATAGGAACAATGTGACACCAGTAACCATAAAATCGATCATATCTTACTCAAACTATTGAAACAACTTCTGTGAACCTTTGTAGATGATCTACAGTTATCTCATAACAATACCTCACCATTGCATCTCAAGATCTTCAACAAAGCATATGAACAATAGAAATTCTCCTTATCAAACATCCTGAACACACTATCTAAGACAATAAAAAGTATGCTGACATCAATGACAAAACATTAATGTCAACACACCCAAATCCAAAACTCTGACATGCTCAACAATCTTCTAACAGACAAATGATTATTATTTTGGTGTATAAGTCTTCATTAAAATATTCTGAAATACTACAAAGGTAAACAGATTAGTAACATGAAATCTAACAAAATTCAAATGCTCTATGTGCTAGGTCGAAGATGTTAGTCTTAGAGCAGAGACAATGATCTACGTAGATGATAATCTAGTGCAAACGGTGGTCAACAAAAAAAGTCAAAACCAAATTGACATGTGTCACCAATTACATGCATGAAATTTGAGGAGTAGAGACGACAATTTGGCTTCAGTGACAATGATATGTAGATAGAAAAAGTTAGCTACTTGTGGCAATAAAAATTTAAATTTTTTGCAAAATTTAATTTCATAAAACTGTACTACTGTCAAAAAACCTAAAGTTAAAAATGTGAGAATGTCAGAAAAAAGCATTTAGAACATTAATTTTTTTAATTCCTATCTGATAGAATGTTGATGTCAGTCCACCATGGAGACAGTGATCTATGTAGATGGTAATATGTGCAGACAACAAAACCAGAGTAGAGACGCCTCTGTATAATCGTAGATGGTGTTCCACAAAATGTGGGTGTGAATGACAGGTTTTCAAAAATCTAAAGGAGAATTTAGGGACATGGGTCCCACCAAGCATGCCAAAAGGTATATGTTGGAAACCCTACATGTGTAGAATAAGCTCAAATATGTAAACATTAGTTGAAATCCATCAATCTAATCTAACATATTTATAAGAACTTGTGACAACACAATGGCTTCCAACATAACCTCCGATGAGCCAAAAAAGTGCACCCAAGCCTTATTGATTTACTCTTAGAGAGGAATGTGTGTGTGCTCTCCCAATACAAAATACAAATGCCACTAAGATTACTTGCAAATGGATGGATTATATAATGCAAGCTAATGGAGTGATGAAGAACTCAAGAACAATATGTGGAACTAGTTTTTATTCTATAATAAATTTTAGTGGTTCACCCACTTTTGCCAAAAAAACAAAAAGTATGTGGAACCTGTCTCAAGCCTTTAACAACATGATGCAAAATGTAAGATTTAAACGAAGAAACTAAAATGAGATGCAAGATTTAATCTTCACCATTTTACCTAGCATGTGATTTTTAGATTCAAAAATTGAACTAAGATTGAAAGCATGAAATAAACTATGAAATTCTAGAGAAAAATTAACATGATAACAATGCATGAAAATAAGATGATTTGCAAGGAGTGAGGCCTCCTATTTATAGGATTTAATTAATATAAAAGTGGAAGGACAATTTTAGGCACCTATATAAGGGTCAAGATTATTAGTATTATCTGTCACACCTAAATAAATTGCAAATTCATATAAATAAATGAATTTTAAACAATAAAGACAATTTCATATTGAAAAAACCTAGTTTTCATCTAAAAATAAAAAAATGAAACATAAAAACTTTTAAAAATGAGAAAAATAATAATTAAATTCATACTTGGATATGAATTTGCAAAAAAATTGTGTTTTGGGATCAGATATCAGATAATATCTAATATTGATTATAAAAAATTGTCATTTTTTCACTCGAGACCATGGTTAAAAATGACCCATGACCCTACTTTTTCTAAATATATACTGAGAGGAATCTGATGAAAAAGGTAATATTTTAATAACCCAAGGTCCCACATAGGGCCATGGGTATTTTATTAATATATATGTTAATATAATAATATATTAACATATATTAACTCATGTTAATATTAATATATATTAATATACTAATATTATATAATAAGTTATATATTATATTATATATTAATATTAATATATAATATAAGTTAATATATTATACATATTATATTATTTATCAATATTAATATAATCAATATATTACAATGTATTAAATAATATATATATTAATATTAATATATTATATATATATATATATATATAATATAAGTTGATATATTATTTATTAATTTATAAGTTAATATATATAATATTAAGATAATATATATTACTAATATATATAATATAATATAATAAATTAACTAATATATATAATATGATATAATAAATAATATATTTATTATATATTATATATTAATTTAAATATTAACATATATTAATATATATATTTACGTTGTTAGATTCAATGTCAGATACCTACTCAACGTAGCTATTTGTTATGTCTATGTGTACTAACACCCAAGCCTAGAAAAAAGTAAACACAAATTTTTGAGTTTTGAGGTGGATGAAAAATGCTTTTTTTTCACATCGCCACTTTTTGGCCCCCCATGATCCTGCACTAACCCATATAGAAGATGTCAAAAAATTTGATTCTAATGTATAAATAATTTGCATGATTTTTTTAATACTTTTATACCACTTTGATGTATAGTGGAGTATGATCTGAAATCATTTTTTTCTTATCTAATTCATTTTATTCTGATGATGGATTGTGGAGTACAATCTCAAACATTGATGAAAAATATTTGTGCTATTAAATACAAATGTCAAAAATTCGATTCTAAAATATAAATTTGCATGAATTTTTTTAAAACTTTTATACCGATGGTGTATCTGTAAAATTTTGTGTTTTGTGAGCATGTAAAATTTAGGGAGCTTTGATACCATGTAAAATTTTAGCTAACCTGCAAACATTGAATCTAGCTAGAAAAGAAAGAACAAACATGCAAGTTCATAAAGAAAAAATTCAAAACAAGAATGAGATAAAAATAAAATATTTCATTAATTATAAATCAATAAGTTTACAATATATAACCTTACTCAAAACAAAAAGTAGAGGAAAAACATGAATAAAACTGAAAAATAGAGATATTCCTTAGTTAGCTTAAACACTGAGCAACAACAACTTTATCCAAAAAATTATGGATAAAAAACAAAAACTGTTACTAATTTATTGCACTAACAACCCCCCTTAAGTCTAACTAAGGAGATAAAATCCTAAGTAAATGAAACAGGAAAGAGGAAAAACCCAATGGGAACAAACCCACCCCCTCCCGCCCTCTCTCCGGCCCTCAAAATTATAATAACTATGCATGGGAGCTATTGTGTTGCAATATCCTTCACATTAGAAGGTGTTAGGAATGAATGCAAAGTATTTTGGCAGTCATTTTGTAGCAGTTGTTGTTGCATTCATGACTTGGATTGTCATTGATGTCAACACAGTGATATTCTAGATATCAGCAGGAAAGTAGGTACAGTTTTGTTTTGCGCACATGTTGTATTGCAGATTGGCTTTTGCACAGTTGATGGTATGTTCTTTGGTGTGTTATTAACCTATGGTTAATAGCGCAAAAATAAATTCATTCATTCATAAGAGTTATGAGTATTTTGGTGAAAGCAGTGTTTAGACAGTGTTTCTGTGTAGCGATTTTCAGAAATCAGAGGATATCTCTTAGCTGGGATGGAATCTGATTTTGTGCAGTTAAAGGGATGTTGGAGACTCATTAATGATGATGTGGTTCATAGTGCAAACTTGGAGGATATGTTTGGAGAAAGTTACAGTTTCTGGAAGCTGACAGTTTTATGTGAATTTTGTGTGTAGCGTGTAGAAATTATTATTTTGTAATTGAGGACCGACTCATTTGTAATTATTTGAGTTTGGTATATAAGAAGGAATGTTTTCCTTGTTGTAATAGGAATTGAGAAAAAGAGAATTTTAAAAAAAGAGAATTGAGTAGAGAGGATTGAATTGTGAAAGTTGAGATGCGAATATATGCATGAAGTGAAGAAAAGAGCTAATTCAGTGATGAAGGAAGACTTGTGAGTACAGAGATCTAGAATTGTGATCTTGTGTAGCAGAGAGTACGGTTTTGGCATAGTATGAAGGAGGTAATATATTTCATATTATTCTATTGAATAATTCTAAGATCTTTTGGACAATGGGTTTAGAGATCTTGCCTTGAAGTTGTTTGGGCAGTGGGTCCTTTTGTCTTCCATAAACTCTTAACCAGGTTAGAATCTTTTAACAGGGATTCAAAATCTCCTAACATGGATTTATATGTACTGAATGTATTTCATAAGACTCCTAACAGGGTCCATCCTCTAACAAGGAACTTTCATTTTAGTGCATCATTTTGTGGGCATCATTCCCACTGGGGTTTACTCTTTTCAAGAGGTTCCCTAGTCAACATATCTTGTGTTATTGTGCAATTGTGTATGGTTATCTTTCTATGGTTGATTACTACATTGATTATATTTTTTAAAGCAGTTGAATGGTTAAATTATCAGATAACTGATTCACCCCCCCCCCCCCCCTTCTCAGTTATCTTGGGGATCTTTACTTTCTAACAATTGGTATCAGAGCAGCAGGTCCTTGAAAGAAAAGTTTAACAACTTAAGGAGATCCATGGAGAATTTTAGGAAAGAAAGCCCTAAGTTTGATGGAGTAAATTTTGACAGCTAGAAAGAAAAGATGAAGACACATTTATTGTGTTTAGGACCAAGTTATTGGTTGATTACAAAGAATGAGAAGACTACCATTGAGGAAGACAATCTAGAGGCAGGAACTAAAGATGAGCTAGATCTATTCATGTGTAACATACTTGCAAGAGAAGCACTTTTGTCAGCACTACCAGAGAATGAATACAATCAAGTAAGATGTTTGAAAACATCTCATGCAGTTTGGAAAGCTTTACATTCTACTTTTGAAGGTGATGAACATGCAAAGAAGGCTAGATTACATAATTGGATTTGTGCATTTGAAGATATCAGAATGGTGGAAGATGAATCTATTAGAAGCTATATTGGTAGGATGTCTGAGATTATAACAGGAATAAAGTCTTGTGGAGGTGATAAGACAGAGAATGAAGTGATATGGAAAATTCTGAGAACTTTGACACCAGTATTCAAGCAGACAACACAGATGATTGAACAAGTGATACCTTGTACACCGAACTTTTCAAGAGAGACTCTTCTTGGAAGATTAGAAACAGCAGAAATGAATTTGAGATTATCAGGAGAGCTACCTAGAATGGAGACAGCATTTAGTGCTCTTAACATTAGACCTACATTATCAAGAAGTACTAGTGTGAATGGAGATTATGCCAGCAGTAGCAGATCTAAATCTGAGGAAGATAAGAAGATTGAAGAAGGTATTGCATTACTTGTAAAAAGAGAACCAGAAGGTAAGAAAATCTTTAAATGTTGGACTTGTCAAGAATATGGTCATTTTGCATCTAAATGTCCTAAAAGAGTTAAGAAGTATAGAAGCAACTTTAAACCTAGGAGATCTAAAGAATGTTATTATCCAAATGATGAAGATCTTGAAGCAGGAATTGAAAGACATTTAAGTGACAGTGATAATGATAACTTTGAGGAAATAGGATTTGTAGCAATTAAAGAAAAAAGTTCTGAATCTGATGAAAGGGAAGAAAAAGCATTAGTTTCTCAAGTTGAAAAGAAATCTGATTGGATTATAGATAGTGGTTGTTCACATCATATGACTATAGATAAAAGAAAGTTTGTTAAGTTAGACAATTATGATGGAGGAATTGTTAGAGTTGGTAATAATGCACCTTGTTTGATTAAGGGTATAAGATCTATTACTCTTGATGGAACGACTAACACTGATGATGTTTACTTTGTTGATGGATTGAGACATAATCTACTAAGCATTGGACAATTGGTTGATAAGGGTTATCAAGTTTGGTTTGCTGAGAAAACTTGTGTGATAAAAGATAAAGATGGAAATCTGATTGGAAAAGGATCCAGAACTAGAGGTAATGTATTTCAGTTGAATCATACTAAGATGACATGTTTGTTAACTAAGATTGATGACAGTTGGTTATGGCATAAAAGGTTTTGTCATATAAACTTTGATAATATTGTCAAAGTGAGTACTACACTTGTGGTAAGAGATTTACCTAGAATTATGAAACCTACTAACATGATTTGCAAAGAATGTATGATGGCAAAGCAGAAAAGGAGTTCATTTCCCAGCAAGAAGTTCACATCGGCAGAGAAGCTGGAGATTGTTCATATAGACTTGAGTGGTCCTACTAGGACTAGAGGATTCTATGGAGAAAGGTATTTTATGATTCTTGTTGATGATTTTACAAGAATGATGTGGATTGCATTTTTGAAAGAAAAATCTGAAGCATTTGATAAATTTAAGATCATGAAAAGAAAAATTGAGAATGAATCTGGAATGAAGATTAAGTGTCTAAGATCTTATAGAGGTGGTGAATTTACATCTAGAGAGTTTAATACTTTTTGTGAAATGAATGGTATTAAGAGACAACTTTCAGCCCCTAGAATACTAGAACAAAATGGTATTGCAGAAAGAAGGAATAGGTCAATAACTGAAGCAGCAAGAGCTATGTTGTTTGAGAATGATTTGGCTAAGACCTTTTGGAGAGAAGTAGTGAACACATCAGTATACACTATGAACATAGTACAAATTAGAGTAGATACAAACAAGACACCTTATGAATTATGGTTTGGACATGCACCCTCAGTTAAGTATTTTAGAATTTTTGGAAGTAAATTTTATATTAAGAGAGATGATGATATAGGAAAGTTTGATCCTAGAAGTGATGAAGGAATATTTCTTGGATATTCTTTGAAAAGCAAAGCATATAGATGTTATAACAAAAGAACTAAGACTATTGTTGAAAGTGCAAATGTCAAAGTTGATGAGAAGTTTAAAATTTAGGAAAGAATGCTTGATTGTGAATTTGATGGAGAAGCACAACCTCAGCCTAACATTGAAAATACAGAATTATTTTTAAAAACTAACAGTGATTTGTTGAATGAAATTCATACTAAAGAAAACAGAGAAGAATCTATAGTTGGAACAAGATCAGTAACTATGACACCTAACAGGTATATTTCAAGACATCACCCTGTTGAGCAAGTTATTGGAAGTTTAGACAGAGGAGTTTTGACTCGAAATAAGGTACATTTATGTTTGATTTCTCAAATTGAACCTAAGACTACTAATGAAGCTTGTGAAGATGAACATTAGATTAATGCTATGAAAGAAGAACTGGAGCAGATTAAAAAAAACAAGATATGGGAATTGGTCCCTAGACCTAAAGGCAAGAATGTGATTGGAGCAAAATGGGTATTCAGAAACAAGATGAATGAACAAGGAGAAGTGATAAGAAACAAAGCAAGATTGGTATGTAAAGGATATTCACAACAAGAAGGAATTGACTATGAAGAAACTTTTGCACCTATGGCTAGACTTGAAGCAGTGAGAATGTTTTTAGCATATGCAGCTTACAAGAAATTCAAAGTGTATCAGATGGATGTGAAGTCAGCATTTCTGAATGGTGAATTGGAAGAAGAAGTCTACATTGAGCAGCCTGAAGGTTTTCCTTTGACACAAGAAGGAGATATGGTATGTAAGTTAAAGAAAGCTTTATATGGATTAAAACAAGC
This sequence comes from Chamaecyparis obtusa, assembly GCA_027943335.1. NCBI lineage: Eukaryota > Viridiplantae > Streptophyta > Pinopsida > Cupressales > Cupressaceae > Chamaecyparis > Chamaecyparis obtusa. The sequence continues at coordinate 2,436,194 of BSBK01001745.1, forward strand.
ACCTAGAACTTGGTATGCAAGATTGGATAAGTATTTATTGAAATTGAGATTTATAAAAGGAACAGCAGATAGTAACTTATACACAAAAGAAATTGAGAATGGTTTGTTGGTTATAGTTATATTTGTTGATGATATTATCTTTGGAGGAGAAGATGAAGACAGTGACAAATTTGCAGATGAAATGAAGACTGAATTTGAAATGAGCATGATTGGAGAAATGAAATATTTTTTGGGATTACAGATAACACAAAGCAAGGAAGGTATATTTGTAAGTCAGACTAAGTATTTGAATGACTTATTGAAAAGATTTGGAATGGAAGATTCTAAACCTATTGGAACACCTATGGTAACTGGACATAAGTTATCTAGCAAAGATGAGACACCAACAGTTGAGTAGAAAAAGTACAGATCTACGATTGGAGGATTGCAGTTGTATACACCTAAAAATGGTCATCTAGACTATTAGCCCCTTTTGCTAAATCAGCAATTGCTTATTCTTGATCAAATCCTAGCTCTATCATTTATTCGATTGTTTTCTATGGGCTAACGATCTTATCCTAAGTCTTTATTTAATTAAAAGGAATATTTCCTCCCCTTTTATTAAATAAAAAGCCCCCACTTTTCCTCTTATCCTAAGTTGTACAAATAAAACATTATTCTTATTTTATAAAAAGTGAAAAAGCACTTTTTGTCTCATGTGGACATAAAGTCAACTCCTATTTTCTCATTGGAGGATACTTGTGCACATGGATTGCTCCTCTTTTAAGCTCCACCATTGATTAAATCTTTTGCCTCTTAATCTCCATGGTCCATTCCTCCTCATTTCTTTTAAAAGGAGAGCTCTCTTCTTCATTCTAGATCCCCAACTTTTTATGCTAACTTTATGCTGCAGGATTTCTAGGTCACTTTTGAGTTTTTGAAGATTTGGAGCATTCTTGCATTCTACATCTCATTCTTGCATTCTTAGCTTAGCTTCATATTTATGATTTCTTAGATTAGCTTCATTTCTATGCTCTAGATTAGCTCACATAGATTAATTAGCTTGGGTTGTAACACTTGCATATTTCCTTTCATAGCTTAGCTTGCATTTCCATTTCTAGCATAGCATTGCATTACATTTTCATTCTTGATTCTTGAGGATATTGGCATTCTTGCCCTTGTCTTCATTGAATCTCCCATTGCATGGTTTACTAGCAAGGTTATAGGCTAAATAGCTCTAGCTGAGAGCATTCTTAAAAACCCTTGCACTCCATGCCTAGGGAGCTATGGATCGATTTGTGAGGGCTCATTCTTGAGTTTCCTTGCATGTAATGATCCATAGAAGTGTGACACATTTATAGCGGCTCATTCTTGAGTTTCCTTGCATGTAATGATCCATAGAAGTGTGACACATTTATAGCACACAGCAGTACTTGACACATACAAGACCTGATATAGCACATTCAGTTGGGATTGTAGCAAGATTTCAAGTAGAACCTAGAGAATCACATTATGCAGTAGTAAAGAGGATACTGAGATATCTAAAAGGAACAATGGATTATGGATTATGGTATGAGAATTCTGATGATTTTACTTTATGTGCCTATACTGATGCAGATTAGGGAGGCAGCTTTGATGACAAGAAAAGCACCAGTGGTGGAGCCTTTTTTCTTGGAGGAAAATTGGTCTCTTGGTTAAGTAAGAAGTAGAATTGTATTTCACAAAGTACAGCAGAAGCAGAATATGTTGCAGCAACAAACAATTGTAATCAAATTATTTGGATGAAGTAGATGTTGAAGGATATTGGAATAAAGTTTGATGAGCCTGTTGTTATACATTGTGATTACACCAGTACAGTTAGTATGTCAAAAAATCCTATTTTACATTCTAAGACTAAACAGATTGAGATCAAGTATCATGTTGTAAGAGAGAAAGTTGCAGAAAAAGAAGTAAGATTGGAGTACATAAGCACAAAGGAATAGATAGCAGATATATTTACAAAACCTTTACCTAAGGATACATTTGTGTATCTGAGAGGTATGCTTGGGGTTATGCCCCAACCTATTTTTGAGAATTGATGCAGATGATTGCATCCGTCCAGTGGTATATGAGCCCTATCTTTCTTCTAGATTGGATGTTGGAACTTCCTCTATGGGGGAGTTTATGAGCTGAGTCGTGAGGACTCTTGTTATTGTATTTTTCTGAACAGTGTCTTTTGACATTAAGTTGTTGTTGACTTAGTGATGGAATTTATGTCATTGATGTCAATGGGGGAGAGATATACATGAAAAACATTGTGGATTGTATGAGAGAGTTGAATGGGAGAACGAAGCAAGATTTAATTTGATATTTTGCAGTGATGTTGCAGTATTGGATTTTTGGAACATTGGATGTTTTTCATCTATGTTGCCATCAATGCCAATGGGGGAGATTGTTAGGAATGAATGCAAAGTATTTTGGCAGTCATTCTGTAGCAGTTGTTGTTGCATTCATGACTTGGATTGTCATTGATGTCAACATAGTGATATTCTGGATATCAGCAGGAAAGTAGGTACAGTTTTGTTTTGCGCACATGTTGTATTGTAGATTGGCTTTTGCTCAGTTGATGGTATGTTCTTTGGTGTGTTATTAACCTATGGTTAACAACACAAAAATAAATTCATTCATTCATGAGAGTTATGAGCATTTTGGTGAAAGTGGTGTTTAGACAGTGTTTCTGTGTAGCAATTTTCAAAAATCAAAGGATATCTCTTAGCTGGGATGGAATCTGATTTTGCGCAGTTAAAGGGATGTTGGAGACTCATTAATGATGACGTGGTTCACAGCGCAAACTTGGAGGATATGTTTGGAGAAAGTTACAGTATCTGGAAGCCGACAGTTTTATGTGAATTTTGTGTGTAGCGTGTAGAAATTATTATTTTGTAATTGAGGACCGACTCATTTGTAATTATTTGAGTTTGGTATATAAGAAGGAATGTTATCCTTGTTGTAATAGGAATTGAGAAAAAAAGAATTGAGAAAAAGAGAATTGAGAAAAAGAGAATTGTAAAAAAAGAGAATTGAGTAGAGAGGATTGAATTGTGAAAGTTGAGATGCGAATATATGCATGAAGTGAAGAAAAGAGCTAATTTAGTGATGAAGGAAGACTTGTGAGTACAGAGATCTGGAATTGTGATCTTGTGTAACAGAGAGTGCGGTTTTGGCACAGTATGAAGGAGGTAATATATTTCATATTATTCTGTTGAATAATTCTAAGATCTTTTAGACAGTGGGTTCAAAGATCTTGCCTTGAAGCTGTTTGGGCAGTGGGTCCTTCTGTCTTCCATAAACTCTTAACTGGGTTAGAATCTTTTAACAGGGATTCAAAATCTCCTAACAAGGATTTATATGTATTGAATGTATTGCATAAGACTCCTAACAGGGTCCATCCTCTAACAAGGAACTTTCATTTTAGTGCATCATTTTGTGGGCATCATTCCCACCAGGGTTTACTCTTTTCAAGAGGTTCCCTAGTCAACATATCTTGTGTTATTGTGCAATTGTGTATGGTTATCTTTCTATGGTTGATTACTACATTGATTATATTGTTTAAAGCAGTTGAATGGTTAAATTATTAGATAACTGATTCACCCCCCCCCCCCCCCCCCCCTCTCAGTTATCTTGGGGATCTTTACTTTCTAACAGAAGGTCTCACAAAAAGTGAAATTGAAGAGATGATGGATCATTCCACAATGTATAGTCAATGGTAGATGCCCAAAACTAGATGTAGGAGATGTTCCATGATTGTTGAACAACATTCCTCCCCTTAGGAAGAAATAAAACCAAAGATGTATAAATGAAGTCTCCCCAATTCTGAAAGGAATATGTAGGAAGAAAACTCAAGATGTATGATGTCTTTGAAACTACTCTATAGTCTCCATGTTGATGTTGAAAGTTTTCATAATCAAATTAGGCACTACTGAATATGACAATCTAGAATATGCTAAAAATTGATGTAGAACACAATCAAAAGACTCATGTATCTCCTCAAAAGGCAAAGATATCTCCTCAAAATGTTGTACCAAAGTGTCCAAACTCATATCAAATTGTGAGGAATGATTGTGTACTTTTGTTAACATGTAAAATTTATGGAGTTCTAATACCATGTAAAATTTTAGCTAAACTACAAACATTGAATCTAGCTAGAAAAGAAAGAAAAACATGCAGGTGCATAAAGAAAAAATTTAGAACAAGAATGAGATGAAAATAAAATGTTTCATTAATTACAAATGACTAAATTTACAATATATAACCTTCCTCAAAGAAAAATGTGTGGAGGAAAAACTAGAATAAAATTGAAAAAATAGAGATATTCCTTAGTTAGCTTAAACACTAAGCAACAACAACTTTATCCAAAAAATCATGGATAAAAAAAATACTACTAATTTATTGCACTAATAGTATAATGGAGTATGATATGAAATCATTTTTTCTTGTCTAATTCATTTTATTCTAATGATGGATCGTGGAGCATGATCTGAGATATTGATGAAAAATATTTGTGCTATCAAATATAGAAGATATCAAAAAATTCAATTCTAACATATAAATTTGCATGAAATTTTTTTATAACTTTTCTAGTCTCTTGAAAAGGTGATGAAAACTAGTTAATTAATATTATTTAGATCTCACTCTATAATTTATCTTGGGACAAACCTAAGTTTAATCTATTCATTTTCTCTTCTTCAACTTACTTCATCCTGATGATAGATCATGAAGTATGAATTCTATGATCCATTTTTTCTTATTTAACTTAATGAATTTATCATCTGAAAATTGATGAAAAATATTTGTGCTATCAAATCTGAAGATTTTTTTTAAAAAAAATTATAGCATATATGTTTGCATGAAAGTTTTCTCATGAATTGAAAATGTAATGAAAACATGTTTATTATTATTGGAATCTCACTCTATTATATATCTTGGGACAACTTTTGACTATCCATTTTCTCTTCTTCAACTCCCTTCATTTTGATAATGGATCATAGAGTAAACTTTATGAAAAATATTAATTACTTCTTACATTTTTTTCTACTATTGATCATACTCTATGATCTATTATCATAAATATAAAAAGTTATAAGAATCCATTAATATTATAATCTTATAATACATTTTGAGAAGAACCCAACATCCAACTATTCTTGCCCACTATTTGTTAGCTTTCATTTTCTCCTGTTATTGTGCATGAATGAATCCATTTAAAAGATCCAATAATCTAATCAAGGCAAGGTACTCTGAATGTTTGATTATCGTCATTATCAATATTAAACAAATCTTCTGTCTAAACAGCCTTAGATAGAGAGAAATAAATTTTAAATATGTTAATAAATAATATAGGATGTCTATTGTCTTGACAAGTTCATCAAAAATCATCATTCAAGATGTGCTTTTTTGTTTCATTCTTCTATAGCAAGGGATATAAAGTGCCTTCAAGAACATAAAACTAAATAGTAAAACTTATATATAAAATAGTGAAATTAAAGTAGGTAAACTTATATAGACACCTAATATTCACCTTTTATTATATAATTTGTCTCAATATAGTCTTGCAGATCCAAGTGCAATTCAATAAGGTTGTACCAGAGGTTGTTTATTTATGTTTATTATTAGATGATTAGGTCACTCCTCCTTATGTAGTTGTTTAGCTTCCACCAACCTTCTCTCCTCACAAGGGTCAATCACCTCATCAAAGATGTCACCATGGACACAGCCATAGTCATCAACCTTCTCATGGTTCTTATGGTCTCCTTTGCCACAAAAAATATCTTGAGATGGTTCAATAATATTGTAACCTTATAATATACTTCACAAACTTATGGTTGAGGTGATTCTCATAAACAAAATGATAGATTTCCTAGATTGGATTTGGATTTTTTATTGTTATAAATGATCATTTCTCTTGGGATGATGCTAGCTGGAAGAAAACCAACTTGAAGATTCTATTAACACAAGCTAGGACATGTTGGTTCTCTAACATACTACCAATAAATTCTAAGAAGTTATGAATTTCTATGCATAAGTTTGTTAAGAGGATGGTTAAAAATGAGAGAATAAAATATTCCCTCATGCACTTTAGGCTTTGCAAAACCTACGTGGGTACCCCTATCAATGTGTTAGATTATATATGGATATAATAGGCTTATCATAGTGTACAATAAATATGATATACACATAAATTAGGCAAGGACTTATTGGATATCTCATGAAAACTAATATTCTTTGTACCTGTAATGCCTAAGCATGAATAGAATAAAATTATTTAAACAAATATGCTTCTATTGATTTATCATTCTTTTCGTGTGATTGGGCTAGAATGAATTTCTCAAACACACTAATACCTATTCATAAAAACTAGAGCCATCAAATACTTCTACTAATTTGTCTTAGTCACAACTCTTCTACTAATCTAGAAAAATAAAACATTATCATACAATAATACAAACCTAAAAATCTGATTTGAATATAAAGCTCTACTTAATAACCACTTCCTAATATTTAAAATCTCACTTACTTCCTAGAAATATTTTTCACCCTCCTTGAAGATTATTAACAAAAATAGATCTCATAGAAAATGTATAGGCAAATCATTTCATCCCTCCTTAAAGGTATGCTTCTCTTAAAAAATAAACAACACAACAAAGGAGGCAACAATACAATTTAGACCATCATTCATATAAATCAACCACAAGTTTGTATCATTAAAAATTGCATAAATAATATTTGACCCTATAGTATTTCTACACAAATAAGACTAGTATACAATAAAAAGTGTTATTGCTCTTTTTCCACAAGTTACAATTGAAAAAACCAGAAGACTACCAAAAAAGTCCTTTGTAGATGTGTGGCATGTATCAATCATCAGTAACATGATGAAACACTATAAAGATTGTCTAGAACTAGACATGTGAACCCCACAGGCGGATATCATAATTATATTCTGGCCATTGCAATTTTTTGTTAGAAAAAATTGGAATGTGTTTGAGTCTCCTGCCAATAGCTACTAAATCTTGGTATTTAAGCCAATAAAAAACCTAAGAAGGCCATGTAAACAATGGCTAGGAGGTTGTGTGAGAAACAATAGGACTTGGAAACTCAAACTCTACATTAATTAAGGCATGGGTTGTTTTCTCCTTCTCCTTCCATGCCATGGGTAGTGAAAGAAAATATGTGCCTTGGGGTTAAAGAGTTACTTATGGGTAGACATTTTTTATTTTTCGTAGCTATATGATTATATTGGGTCATTGATGAAACTCCATGACAATTGGAAATCTTGGAGAAAATAAACTATAAAAAATATATAAAAGTTGGGACTTGAACTAAACCTAGAACCAAATCTAACTTTCATAAAGCTTGTGAACTCATGAACTTTTTGGTGTTTAGAACTTACTCCCTAAATAATTTTATTTTCTTTGGCATGTTGTAATTTTTGCGAACTAAAAAAACTTGTAACGTGGATTTTATCACTTTTTTCCTTGTCTCTTTCTTTACTTATTCTCATCATCACCTTTGATGTGACTTGGCGAACTCCGACTCATTTTTTGTAAAGTTCATGAAATCACAAATGTTGTGGCATCACAAACCATATGACTAAACTTATTTCATTTTCCTTATTCACTTTGTTGTACTTTTTACTACCTAGTGAACCACATTAAACTTTAGCACAGCTCACAAAATTATAAACTTTATGACATTATGAACTATGTGACTGTTTGATTCTTCAAACTTCTTTCACTTTCCTTGTTCTCATCATTGCACTTTTTGTGATTTGGCAAACCGCATTATATTTTCACAAAGTTGTTAAAAAATCACAAACTTTGTGACATCACAAACCTTTGAACTTCTTTCACTCTCCTTATTCACCTTGTTGCTCTGTTGTAACATTTCAAACCTTATTGGATATTTGCAAAGTTTGTGAAGTTCACAACCTTTTGAAATTTAATACTCTCCTTTGTTAGAGTTTTGCAAGGATCATGAACCTGCAAATTTTGTAGCTTTTTAAAACCTAACTTAGTCATAACCCTAAGAAAACTAACAATGGACCCTAAAAAAAATCATTTTTTAAAACACCAACTTATGCTAGGAATGTGGGGGTGGAAAAAGGCAACACCCAAGCAAAATTTAACTAACGAAATACCCACTTAGACTCTTTTAGGTCGTCTCTAAACAATGGTATAATAAGACAACTACAACAAAGTAGAAGGAACTTAAGATTTTTTATAATTTAACACGTGTAAATAAGACTTCGATAGAATCCACCTCTAATATTATGATTTACTAATAAATTGAAATAATCTTAAAAACTGAAAACTTTTACTTCACATAAAACTTCAAAGTGAAATTCCATTCTTTTTTTAATCAATTATTATATACAACATATCTTTTATAAAATAAACATTAATTACAACCAATGTTTCTCTTTGATGTTTTGCATTGGATTCTTTACTTCTTTTCACCCCCACCATGCTCATTTAAAAGAGAATGTTGTAAAGGTTGGATAGCTTTCTTCTTGTTTTGATGCCTTGCAAATGAGTTTAATATAACATAGCCTTCATATTCTTTCCCCAAATCACACACTTTGCATCTCACTTCCAACGGTAAAAGAAGAGCAACTTTTTTCTTTTCAATCTTTACATGCAATCATGGTCCATATGTCCCCTCTTTGACAACGTGAATAACGAAACTTTATGAATTTGAAATTGCATTTTATATTAATAAAATCTTTACAAAGTCCCCCAAATTTGGGTGCCCCACAAGGGAAGGGCCCCCTTAAATTTTGTCCTCAAAACAGTTGTTTTTTAAGGGAAAAAAAAAAGTACCATCTGTAACGGTCAACATCATTTCTTAAAGGCGAGTAAAATATTGAAAGCTTAAATGTAATTATACCCATTTGTCGTAAGGAATGTTTTTCCTTTCTTACCATTTTTTTGCTTTTAATTCATCTCCTTTTTTGGGGTTTCACTTCATTATTTTGGTTCAACTTGAGGGAACATGATTAACGGGGTTCGATCCGGTGTCCATGCTGCCAAATTTTTTTATTTTGTTTTTTTTCTTTCACTTTTTTTAATAAAAAATTGGCCTTTGAAGTTGATCTCAATGAGACTGAATTACACTCATTTTACCCATTGTCTTTCGTGGGGTTGAATGAATGATGAGTGGGTTATTCGAGAATAATGAATGAATCATGGTGGTTCTTTGGAATTTCTTGCCCATGTTTTATCCATCCATTTTAGGTAGGTATAAGTAGATAAGTTCTATTCATATTGAATAGTTATGTTAGTTTTATGTTTTTTTTTGTTTTTTTAAATATTTTTTCTTTATAAAATAGTTTTTATAAAACGAATTTTAACCACCAAGACTTCAAGGAAAGAGTTTCATAAGATAGTTTTGTTCGTGCATAAATTCCATGCTCAAGGTACAAAATTTGTGTGCATGGTCTTGCGAATCTTTGTTGTCATCGTACTTGTCATATTTAGAAATCTCCACGTTGGTGGGAAGGGCAACATGTAGAGATTCTTGTCAAAGTTGAAAGGACAAATGAGGGGTGTTCATTCCATCAAATTTGTTGGGTACAATTTCGATCTAATCTCTTGTAATGTTGGAGCATTGCACTCTAGAAGACTTGATTATTGGTGGGCTCATTAAGAACCTTTCAACTTCATCGGCACACCCATGGCCTATTGACTTTATACAATTTTCAATAAATCAAGTTTAAGTTGTGTAACAAATAGAATTGAAAAAAAGAAAGAAAAAAGATGTGAAGGTTTAATTGAACAATATCTTTTATTGAAGGATAAATAGGTTTTAAAATAGATCTAACAATTTAATTACAATAAAACATCTAAAAAAGATCAATTGAACAAAACAATGCACAATTAACTAAATTTGAGATATAAATCATGACTTTAAGGAAAATAATGCACAATAAATTAAGTTTGAGATATAAATCAATTGACAATAAGTAAAATAATGTACAATAAACTAAGTTAAAAAAATATAACAAATAAAATAGAAAAAGAATCAACTATAATCTTAAAACTAAATTATACCTAAACATCTGGAAAAAAAAATCAACTAAGGCAAAACATGTAATAAACAAAATTCAAAATATCTAACAAACATTATATATAAGCAAATAATGAGAACAAAGTTTTAATTGAACAATTTTAAATTATAATAAAATAAATAGTTATGACGATTGTAGGAATAAGGATCATGTGGAATGAATAAATACTAACATATAGAATATTTTTATAAGGATGACAATTATATAATAGTTGTCATAATAATATTTTTATACAGAATATCTAGACTTTATCAAGACATTGGCACTATACATAACCAATTCATTTGCAATGGGATGATTCACATGGAGTTCTTCCTTTGTTTTGTCATTGTCCACTAGTAGTATTTACTTCATTGGATATTTATCATTATCATTTTCATGTTGGCAATGTCATTGTATAGGGCTCTAAGTGTGTCATTTTATAGTATGGCTCTAGCATGAAGAATGTGTTCGTAGGGATATTAATAATAATAGTTTTTTAATGGTACTTAAATTTTAGTCATTGTGATGACGCTTTACATAATTTTTTAGAATGTTTAATTTAGGTTAATTTAGATTAAATGGTAGTTTTTAATATTAAAAGCAATAAAAAACTAGGGTGTTATCCCTTAATACAATGCCTAAAAGGCGACAGCAAGCAAAACCACTATTGTCAGCACTTTAACAACACCAAGCAAAAACTAGACAGCATCAGCTTCCAAATATAAAAAAAACATATAAAAATTGCTAGTTATAGACAAACACTCCATAACTAACATCACCCAACTATCTAAGTAAACCATAGCTAAATTAGACTTACTACCTACACACACCATAGTAACTGTAATCATAAAGTAGTCATAAAAAGTCTTACTTATGTAATCACCCAAAAATGGTCTAGTAAACCTTGAGCTTCACTCTCACATTAAACACTAGACTTATCTTATGCTTAATCAATTCTACATATTGATTTAATCTCTTATCTCTTGATCAAATCATCACTTTATCATTTATTTGATGATATCCTAATTTTTGACCACTTGACCACTTTGATTGTGATTAATAGGAGACTGGAAATCATTAATGACCTCTCCATCGTCTGATGTGTCCTCATTTTCAATGCAGGCAACATTTCCTTCTTCAGATTGTTCTTTGATTTTTCCTTTAAGAACATCACTAGCTCTAGTTCTACAAATCCATGTTGTGTGCCCCTTTTTCTTATAGTAAAAACATCTATCGTCTCTTCTATTGTTATTTGACCATTTTTTAGTACTTTGTGAGTATAATGCCTAATCTATTTGATGAGCTTCTTCTATGACTTCCTTTGTCCTGTTTTCTTCTGCTATAAGGGCTGAAATCATATCCTCTAGAGTCTATGAAGTGAGTTGACTTAGTGTAAAGACAACATTACTATATTTGGAAGATAAGCTATTTAACAAGATGGCCTTAGCATTATCGTCATCAATAGGAGCCTTAACTTCTACAAGTTGTCTAATGAGAGACCTTAAATTACTTATATGATTGGACATTGTGATCCCATTTTCCATTTTGAATCTAAACAATTGAATTTTGAGAGAAAACTTTGCATTGACAACTTTTTCTCCAAATAGCTTGTTTAGATTATCCCAAATATCGACAGAAGTGTTATCTAGATCTACGTGATGAAGCTCAAAATCTGCAAGAGCAAGACCAATAATAGCCTTGGCTTTATCATTTCTACAGTTCCACTCCAACAATTTATTTGCATCTGTGGGGGGTTTTTCTTTTCCACTTACTATGCCCCATAGGTTTTTATTCATCAATTGCATTTGGATTTTTATTCTCCATGTATGAAAATTGAAACCAGAGTATTTATCTAATGGAAACTCCATTTCAAACCAATACAATCCAAATCAATAATTTTAAAATACAAGTGTGCTCACCTAAAAGAAGTTGGAGACTTCTGTTATAATCAGCATTTCGTTCTACGAATGCCCACTGTTGGAAGAAATGGTTCACTTATAATCCAATAAGCCTAATAATCCTTCACGCCCTACACCTTACTCTAATTTCTTGTACATGAATCAAACTTTCATACCTTCATCGCAGATTGAGACTAAACTCCATTACCATGCGGGTCTATACATATGGTAACATGTTGTCACCTTTTCTCTCACCCCACCAAATGCACAAGATAACGGTCTTTAACAGTCTTTGGAGCCTGCCACCAGCGAGAAATAGTGAAGGACTGATGTGGTTGTGCTCTAGTTGCCCAACATTCTACCAGCAAGAAATAGTTAAAACTGTGTGTGCCAGTAAGAAATGGTGATTACAGACTACAGCGTGTGTGCTTTGGTCTCCCAGCCTTCCACAAGTGCATTCTATTGTAACCTTTTCTTCCTTGTGAAGACCGAACTGCACATTGGATAGGATATAATGACCTATGTTTGGCTTTCGAAATGATATTTAATATCATTCTATGGCTCCCATCATAAATAACACTGTCTACAACTGGATATCCTTCGAAATGACTGTCAACGCATGAACTCTCGGCCTCCTCTATGCGGGCAAAATAACACTGCAAGTGAATATCCTTCAAAATAACTATCAAAGAATGAACTCTCGGCCTCCTCTACGTGGGCATAGGTAGTTTCACTAACTTCGCACTATCGTTGTTCGCTTTGATCTGCCAGTGTATTCCTTTGTTCTACACTCCATCTGATCCATCATATCAAAGGCAGCTAATCCAATTACACAACAACTCCATTATCGGTTTCAATCCATTTGTTGTGCTCTGATACCACATGAGAGAATTGGAGAATCAGATGTATCTTATTCGATAACCCAGAGGAGATCTTATACAATGCTAGACGGTTACTAACTGTCATGTAGTTGGACAGTTACAAAATACCTGTTATACAATGTATTACGCCAACAATCATCACTTTATCATTTATTTGATGATATCCTAAAGTTTGACCACTTTATCCTAAGCCTCATTTAATTAAAAGAACATGTCCCCTTTTTAAATAAAATCCACTTTATCCTATGTGTGCACATGAAAAAGGAATTTTATAATTTTAAAAAAATATAGAAAAAGACAAAAGTGGAATCTTGTTTACCTCTTAATCCTCTTCACTCATTTCTACCCAACCAACCATTCATGTCTATTTGATTTTGCCTCTTGAGAATCTTGTGTCCTAAAGTCAAAATAGGGATTATTCTCCACCCTTGGATTTTGCCTCTTAATCTCCATCATCCATTGTTCTTTAAAAGGAGGCACTTTCCTCACTCTTGCATATATCACTCATTCATGCTATTGTTATGCTATCATTTTGGTTTCTTGCATTCTTAGACAACTCTCTTGCATTCTAGTTTACTTGCATTTTAGCTTAGCATTTTCTTATTGCATTTAGCTTAAATCACATAGGTTAACTTGGAGGTATTGTAATCTTGTTAGATTAGCTTTTCTTTCTTGTTCTTGCATTTGTATTCTAGTTTAGCTCTTGCATTTCATATAGATCTCTCATTCTTGCATTATCATTTTAAATCTTTCATTCTATGGTGCACCTTGCAATGGTTTCTTATTGAGGTTCATTTGAGAGCCACTATGCATAATATTTATATTCTTGCATGTCATAGATAGGAAGCTATCAGCCACTTCTTGAGATATCCCTCTTCATGGATTCTCTCAAGTGCAATGGTTTATAGAAGTGTGTCACATTTTAATCACACAACTTAAAGGCCTCATAGGGTCATACCAATAAAGCTTTTGAAAAACCATTTAACCTATCAACAGTAAAGAGTAGGACTAAACCAAGGCTTCCAGTGTCATTAGCAACATAAACACCAAAAAGGAACAGGATCCAAAGAGTTAAGCCTTCTTCGGTGCACATGTCTTTGACAACATCATTTGAGCCCAGTCCTCCATAAGGAACTTGAAAAGCTCCTTAAAATCATTGTCCTCAATGTCATTGGCCTCAATCTTGTCCTTCTACAACAAGTAGAGGGTAGTAGTCAAAGAATGCATCACCTTGAGGGAAAACTTTGACACCTCCAAGAGCCTTTCTTCTAGAATTTGGAGGTATTTCCTGATTTTATCAACCTCCCCCGACACAACCCCATAATTGTTGTAGTCTCCATCTATAGTGGTAGTTATAAAAGTGATAAAATTATAATTTTAAAATTTTAAATTGGAAAAATAAATGTAATGGGATAAAGGTCGCTTAGTTATTGGATGATGGAGAAGATAATTATGGTGACACAAAAATCAAAATCGTCTTGGTCTTAAAAAAGAGGAAAGATGGATTTATATAATTTCTAGAATTTTATATTGACTTTTCATTCTCTTTAGTTCAAATCCATAGTTATGGGTCACTTCCACTAGGAATGGATATATCTTATAGCTTATGGATCTAAACCTATTGATTGCACGCTTATCCTCTCTTGCTCAAAGAAATCTTGACTTCTTATTGTTCATTAAGGAATGCTAGTATTTAAAAATACCTTAAGAAGATTGAAAATTCCATCACAGACAAGTTCTCATGGGTCAACCCCCTAAATAGACCAACTTTTTATACATATAAAGGTTCAAAAAATCAAGCAAGGAGCAAATGCCTTAGTTGATGATTCTAAATTAAATGTTGTTTATTTTTATTATACTAATTTTTTCCCTCTAGTAATGCTCCATGTATACAAATTGATCATTCAATCATTATGGAACGTGAATCAATGTCCAAATTAGCATTGTTAGATTCTAATACATAACAATAATCACACAAAATATGTACCATGTTGGCTTGTGAAAATAATAAAATTGATAGATTCAATGAAAATTCTAATAATTCTAAATTTTGGGAGTCAAATTTATGCATGTGGGATTGATCCAACCCTTGCAAGATTAGCATGGGATAATGGAATGGTAATGTGAGGAATGAATGTCCAAGCATGGAGGATGCAATAAGTGCAATGTCTATGGAAATGTGTACAAAAATAGATGACATAAGACCATTTTTCTTCTTTTTAAGCTATCTAGCATCTTGATGAAGGACCATGGAGTGTGATTTGAAATGTTGCTACAAAAAACTCAAAACATGATCAAATCCAAAAAGAAGTTATCAACACTAAGTATTTTGGACATCTTATTTCATTAATTAAGGACTAAGTCCTACTTTGGACAAGATTGGTTCATTTTTTAATATGTAATTCCATTAAGATGTTCTATCAAAACTAAATGGAAATTGGCATAGTATGCAAAATACTTTGAGGTGCAAGTGAACCCTAAAATGATCATATATCTCAAAGTAGATAAGCACTCACAAATATCAAGGAAGTATATACTCATACATATAAGAGATATTGGGTCCATGTAAGGTAATGGATACAATTGCATCCATGTGTTCAACATATGGTATGCATGCTCCATGAAAATCTACAAACTTCAGTGGAGATGTGAAATGTGTAGTCTTTGTAACATACTACCTCTCCCAAAATGAAAGTGTATACATAGAGAAGCAATTCAAAAGTATTATAGAAAATGGAAGATCCATCCTAGAACCTCTCCTTATAGCTCTCTAGTCTTTATCATTCTTGAAAAGGAGAAGAGTGAATGGAGCAAGGCACTGCTTTTCTTTAAATAAAATCATCATATGTAATAGATTTTATTTTTCCAAGTATTGATGACCTTCTAGATCATGTTGAGGGAGCTCAATATTTTACAAAGATGTGTCTCACTTCAAGTTAGATCATCAAATAAGAGTGGATCCTACTAATTATTGGGAAAATTCCTTTAAAGATAAATCTAGGATCTATGAATAGTTAGTGATCTTCCTTTATTAGTAAGTAATGTTCCTATTACATTTATGCAACATATTGATGATATTTTCATAGATTGCTAATGAAAGTTCATCATTTTATACTTAGACAATATTCTTATGCTCGGTAAATATTTAGATCATATTCAATATGTTTACACTACTTTATATCTTATATGAATACACCAAATTCTTAGCTAATACATGAAGAAATACTTCTTTGGTGTACATTCTATCAAATATCTAGGTTTACTTTATTATCTATCCACTTAATATGGTTTTCATGTCTCCTAGGTGATGGAACTTATAAATATTTCAAATCAAGATTTAGAGTAGCCATGGAATGGGAGATTGTAGCAAAAGGCTTAGTGAAATGAGGGAAGCAGTAAGGAGGGGCATATAAAAGGGGTCTAATTGAAGATATAAGGGTGTGTATAATTAATGGTGTAGAGAGGGTTCAATAAGAATAATAAAGGAGTGGTAAGAAGGGTTTGGTTATGGGAAAGTAAGAGGGATATTCTAAGGAAGATAGAAGGGGTGATAGAAAAGAAATGGATAAATTTGGGATTAGGAAAGTGATGGCATAAGATCAAGGGGAAGTGGGAGGGTTAGAAATAAATAGGTGTTGGAGATATTTATATTAGAGTATATGTGAAGCAGACAGACAACTATGGAGTAGGTTGAATAATAGGAGAATATTAGAGGAAAGAAGAGAATAAGAAGAAAAGGTAGAAGAGGATATATCCGATAATCACTACAATGGAGTTGAGATTTAGTAGTGATTATTTGACATTTTTGTTCCTTGATATATCTATAATGCGCATCATATTCAAAGGTATTGAATCACCATTAAGATTTTGAGACGTTCTTAAATTATCCATAAGAAGGGTAGTGTAAAATATATTATAAGGGTTAAGTTGGGAGACAACATAAGGGGATGATAAGAGTGAGAATATTTCATACTCGAGTGAGAGGATTATGATAAATAAAGAAAGTATTGATTTGGTGACAAGAAGTAATTAGAAAGGTTGAGATTGGAAAGGTGGACATGGGAGGTGTAGAATGTAATAAGGTATAAAGTGAAAAAATATTAATAAAAAAATGTGTGTTTGAGAGACTCATGAGTTAAGTATGTGAGAATTGGTTTTCTTGTTGTATTTTTGTGTTTCGGAGGGGGATTTGGTTGTTTTTAGTTACAATGAGGTAGGTAAGAGGGTACAAAAAGAAAGTTATGTTCACCAAAATTGTAACTACAAACAAGACGACATTGATATGTTTTCCTTTTAATTATAATGGGTGTTATTTTATCTAAAAACCTGAATAACAATGGAAAATAAAGCATATAATACTTTCAAATTTTATTTCAATAAATAAAAATAGAGTCAAGACCAAACTAGAACAAGAAACAAAATGTGTAAAGACGAGAAAAAGGAAGAAGAAAGATGTGTAGATTTACTATTATAGGGCATGCTAAAAGAAGAGTGGAAGTAGATTGCATAACTAAATCAAAATTAGTTTGTATGCCATGTTAGATACTATACTATACACATATGGTTGCTTCTACTTGGTTCTATCTATAATGCATACTAGCACATTGGTGATAGTATCTTGACTATCCCTATCACACCCTTTGTACTTTTTCATGTAAACCTATGTGCTTATTATTATTATCCTCTATTCTTATTCTAATGCTTATTATTATCCTCTACTCTTACTCTAATGCTAATAAGTGTCTAAAAGTTGAAAACCTTGTGCCTAAGGCACATTAAGGAACCTACCTTAGTTAGATCCCTAGACTGACTCAACAAAAGAAGTATGGATTAGGTTTTTGGGTGTGTGTGATCCTAAGTATAGGTGTCAGTGACTATAGTGATGGAAGTTTGTAGTATGTATAATAGTGGAAGAATCCCTAGGTAGCTAAAAATAAGTTCTAAATGTCTAAATACCTAGATAGACAAGTGTGTAAGTGTATTAAATAATCACCATTTTAATTCATTATGCATTTTTAAGTGTTAAGAATAAACTTAAGTAAAAGAACTATGAAAAATTAGACTACAAAGATAAATTAGATTATTTTGACTATAAAATACATATAACCCTAAAATATATAATCTTATCTAAAAATGTTAATACTAATATACTAATATCTTAAATAATAATAATAAATTTGAAGTCGACAATAAGAGATCATAAATATATTTATTTTGTATTAATACTAAAACAAATACAAAACTAAAAGCAAATCAATACTTATTAAATGTGCATCTTATTAATTTAATACTCTCCACCTAAATTAGCATTGCTTGTAACAATTCCTTATTTTGGAAGAAAGAGATAAAAGACTAAGTCATTGATTACATTCACTTAAGAATATTTCCGATCTACACTAACGTTAAATCAGTGTTAAGATGCTCTATTTAATAAATCTTGTAATACTAAATTTGACCTTTTCTATCCATCATGGGAAGTGGAATCATTCCCTCATTTTCTAGCGACTTCTTCAACTTTTGACTTTGTTAACATAGTAGAATATTAATGAATAAATATTTACTAGGGATTAACATGTTCTTATAATTCTTATTCTTAATTTATTCAAATGAATACCCTTTGTATTGGAAAATGGTCTTCATGAAAAAGGTCTTAGACAACAACAACAAATACGACATGGTGGGGAATATTACATTTCTTCACGTTGAAAATCATGTATATTATTTTTAATTAACAATATTGGGAGATTATAGTTGAAGATTTTATTAAATAAATAAATATATTTTTTGTTTAAATTTTAATTTTTTAAATTAAATGATGTGTTTGTACTATTATTTCTACTTAACTCAATAATTATATTATTTATATTAAATAATAATAAATTTATATAATATGTTTATTTATCTTAATGTAATAATCATGTTTTATTAAGTCTTTTTAACATCAACTTTTTCTTTAGTTAATTTTAGGCTTTTTAATCTCAATTTTAGAAGTTTTCACTCAATTCTATTCATAAGCATTCAATAGAATGGAAAGTAATAATTAGATTTCATAAGTATTCATAATTAGTTATATTATTAACTTCCTAACTTATATAATAATCACACTTTATCAAGCCTTTTCCAAATCAACTTTTTCTTCAGTAAACTTAAGACTTTTTAGTCTTAGCTTTAGTAGTTTTCATTTAATCACATTCATAATCATTTAATAGGATGAAAAGTGGTAATTAGATTTCATTAGCATTATGTATGTCTATGTACATGTACACATACAGACATATATGCTTATAGATGCATGCATACACATACACATACACATACACATACATATATGCATACACATACACATACACATACACATACGTATATGCATACACATACACATACATACACATACACATACACATACACATACACATACACATACACATACACATACACATACACATACACATACACATACGCATACGCATACACATACGCATACGCATACACATACTCATACACATACACATACACATAGACATACACATACACATACACACATACAAATTTATGTATGAATCTATGTATGTATGTAATAATAAGATTTAAAAATAGGTTTTATATGTTTGAAGGTAGTTCGTGCTAGGATTTAATGTTTTTTTTAACTTAGATTTTCATAACATAGATTATTTTATGAAGCTATTATTTGTGAAGTAGTTCTATCTAAATTTGGGATTCTTTGAAAAAGAAAATTACTCTTGAATTTAAACAAATATGTTAATGAGGTGGGCATTAGTTTTTTAGGCATAATGATGTGTCTTTGAACTCACTTAAGGATGGATTTTTCAAATTGAACTTTGATGAATCAAGATTTGATAATTCGATTGTGTGGGGAGGGGGTTGTTATACACTTTTCCTTTGGTGTGATTCTTTTTATTGGATGGACAAGTACTATAATTAAGCATGTAAGCTTTTACATTTCTTGAAGGTCTAGAGATGGTTGCTTCATTAGACTATTAAAAAAAACCTATAAGTTAAGGGTGATTCATTGATTTTCATCTAGAGACTGAATAATATTATTAAAGAATTCAGCCTTATTTCCCAATGGTTAAATACCATTTCCTATAGATGTTATTTTAAGAAAGTAAATAAGGTTGTTGATCCCCTTCTGAATACTAACCTCGGTCAACTTATATTCTTCACTAGATTTAAAAGCAAGCATCAAGTGAGGAATATGGTATTTTAACCTTACTCAAGGAGGATTCCCTAAGATACACTTTATTTGACCCGCCTATATTGACTTTTAACATAGTAACAATTGCCAAGCTATATGGTTGGCTTCACATTTGCACTAATTTTTGAGATATTAATAAGGCATCACCTAAAGGTTATATTGCCTAACATCAATATGATAGTTGATTTCATAATCGAACCATATGAAGTGTTATCCTTTATAAATGAATTTTCTAGATCTAATTTTTATTATTATTAACCCTAAAATTTAACTGTAAAACAAGATTTGCACTCTATTGGTCACATTTTTCTATCTAGTTATACCTCTTGGGCTAGAAAATATCAATGTTATTGTAACATCATAAATTGTACCCCATACAATTCCACATTGCATGGTGTCTTCACTTTAGCCAAATCAAGATCTCTACCTAAGCCTCCACTTCATCATGCTTGCCTAGTCACCTTTTTTGTCTAAATTTCTAACAATGTGGAAAGTTTTGGTTTAGGAGATGTGTGCATTATGGAGACATCCATGCAACGTACACTCATTTTGTGAATATGTAGTTTGAAGGTGGTTGTTGGAGCATTACACCTATTATTCCTAGTAGTGTAACACCTCCTATAGTAGGCCACTAATGTCCAAAATCCTCTATATTTATTTTATAATTCCTTTTGGCTCTATTTTTGTTTTCCTAGATTGTTTTCATAATCTCTTGATCATTCTTATGACTTTCTGGCTATTTACACACTTTCTTGGTAACTCTCACAACTCTTTAGCCATTTTTCATAATCTCACGTTGTTGCTCATTCATCTCCATTGCACACCATCCATCAACCTTACTCCTACCTTCCTTCTAGTGAGCTCTATCTTCTTGGCATTGAAGGAGAGTTATATTTCCATCTTGCATGCATTTATTTATTTTTATTTTGAGCTATCATATCAATAATGTTCTTTCTTTAATCATTTATCCATTATCATGGTTATTGATTATATATCAAATCTTTGGCTATCCATGAAGTTGGAAACACCAAAATGGGGGTATGATTTTAGTATGCCTCTAAACAATATCCCCAAAAAATTTATATTTCTTTTTGTGTAAGTTCAAAGAGGAGAATAAAGTAGCATGCTGGAATTCTTTATTGTGGGAGGGTTGTAAGCTCTTATTACTCTTTCTTTGCCATTAAAGCATCATATTTTGACCATTCTATATTTATCTATTGTTGCATTTAGCTTATTTGTGATTTTGTTTAGTCATTTAATAAACCTTGTACCTTTCTAGTATGGCTCTCGAACCCTATCCACATAGGACATGTGCACATCACACTAACATCCTACATATGTGTTGTACTCCATAACTTGCATGTGTGTCTTGGATAGAGATCTTGTAGAGCCTTCCATTAGTCTTGATTGCCTACTTTTTTAGTTCATGTAGTCTAAATATTTTTATCATTTTATATCATTAAGTTATCTCAATGTTTCTTATTTTACGCCTAGCTAGTTGCTCTTTAATAAAATTAATCTTCCTAGTTCACAAGAGCTCTAGTAAAGTGAGGTAGAATTGGTCCATTTGCCCCATGGGATTCCGTCAATTTTGTGGGAGGTGAATCCCCTTCTCTATAGATGCTTATTAGAGGACTATGATTTTTATCTTTTATAACTTGATGCAAAATGTTATAGATGATTATGTGAATGATATTTAGGGCAATTCTAGCAAGGGAGGATCATTTTATAGATTTTTAGAGTATATTTTAATTCTTAAGATAGTATCAAGAGCATCTCAACCATAAGAAATGTCTCTTTGGTGTTAACAATGGCTAAATCTCATGTTTCATTTTATCAAGGTAACACATTTAGGTTGATGTTAAAAATATTGATGTGATTGTTAATATTCCTACATCTAAAAACATTAGACATTTACATAGTCTTCAATATAAGAACAAATTATTTATTATTTCATTTTATAATTTGTAGATCGTATGTTCTCTTTCAATAAATTATTGAAGAAAGATACTAAATTTTAATAGAATAAGATTAAAAAAAAATCCTTTAATGGTATAAAACAATACTTAAAGAAACATCTTGTCCTTATGCTTTCAATAAATAAGAACCCTTTACCATTACACATTTTAACTAAAAAAGTGGCATTGGTAGTGTATTAGGGGGAAAATTAATGGCTATTAAAATGAAAATGTTTATTAGATATCAAACACAATTTGTTAGAGAATGATACATGAGTGTGGGTTACACTTCATACAGATTATATGCTCAACTTTGAGATGAAGTTGATAATAAATGTTGATCCTAAAGTGCATGATTTCTAAAACTAATCTTTCTAGTAGAGTTTCTTGATGAGTTATGTTACTAATGGAGTTCAAGCTAAAGTTCATATTCTAAAATTATATAAAAGGTTTGATAATCATTGGTCAATCGGTTTAGGCCACATATAATTACTTTAATAGATATTTTCTAAATGAGAATAATTTACATATTTGTCATTTTCCATTGATCAAGTCTTTTTATGTGTACAAACACATGATTATTTCATATGTAGGTGTGCTTTTGATACCTCGTATGGGAGATTTGGTTCCATGTCTTTTTCTGTTGACTTCCCATACACAATAATATTATTGAATAAAAGGCTTTAATTACAATACTTAAGGTTGTTTTTCCTCTTAGATTTAAAATACTTAATGTACATCATTATTCATAATTAGTAGTTAAATAGATTATAAAGTTTACCAAACTAAATATTCGCAATAGACAACATATTATGGGATAGCTCTATAATTATTGCATTCCTTTGATAATTTTACTATTAATTTTTGTATCTTAAGAAGATCATTTAGGCATTGATACTATGGTTAGTGAGGCATCACTCGTGATTATTGAGGATGATACTCATCATTTTATATTACTTATACATATATTGCATCAACCAACAACTAATAAAGTGGTCTACAACTTTGCACTACTTTTTCAACACGGGAATGGTTCCATAAAATTTATACTTACCTAGATCCTATTAGGAAAATGACACTCAACCTTGTAATAATGAAAAGGTATTTATGATAAAGGTTACTATTAATACATAAGCACAAGGGGTTACAAAGGAGGGGCACCCCCTTAAGGACTCTAGTTCCTTGACTGGCTAGGGGCCAGGAATAACACACTTTGAGTTTTGAGGGTAGAACTCCCAAAACAAATTTTCATATAGAACTTATTATTGTGAATTATAACTATTTATCTTTAGGTCATAGATCTAAGGGTAAATATTTTGTTTTCTTTGTTTTCTTGAGAAGACAACCCTATTTTATAAAAGCATTGTATTACAATTGTGCATTGTGATATATTTTGAGATTTTGATAGTTGTTTAGTTGCTTATGGTTCTCCATTGATGACACTCTTGTGAAAAAATTGCTTTTCAAGTATATTATAATGTTTTGTTAAAATATGAATAATATATTGGGCATCTTTTGGATTGCGAGGTTTTTATTTCAAAAGGGTTTTCCTTGTGTAAATCATTGTATTGTGGTATGCATGTTATTTATGTTTATTTCTATTAAGGTTCTATTTAATTGTTATAAAGATATGAGAAAGTTTTTGCATAATACTCCTCACAAGGTCAGTGTAGGAAATTTTTTTGCTACCTTAGCTTCCTTTCAAGTCCAAGGGTATAATTTCCTCATAACTATTCCATAAATACCTACATTCACATTCATAGATATGTTTCTACATACTTAATTAGTGTGGGTATTTTTTTATCAGCAGTGTCAATTTAAAGGCATATTAATTAGATGGTTAATGAGAATGAACTGATCAATAGTCTTTAGGAGGCCCATGGGGTTCATATGTACTTGGTTATTTTAGTTCCAAATTAGTAGTACATAACATATTTTAAATATTTTTACTAGTGAAAAATGAAGAAGAATTCATACAAAATATTTTAAAAAATGTTGAATGTCAAAAACATAGTAATATCAAGCATGCACCAATCTATGGGATCCATCCATTTACTTCTCCTTGGCTATTTTTTATATGAATACTTGACTTCCACCATCTTTTTATATAGATCAAATTTCATTATTAAAGTTACCAATTACTTTCTTAATATTGAAATTTTACAAATATAGTTCACATAGACCAAGAGTCACAACTTAGGATTTTATGTTAAATGTCACTTTGGGGATTTGAACAAAGATAAGATAGGAATCCATGACCCAATCAAATATAATAGTGTATTATGCTACAAAATCATGGGGGTAGAGTAGGACAACTATGGATGACACATGCTAGCTATTTGTGTTGTGCTAGGTGATCCAAGAGAGAGAGAGAGAAGAAAGAAAGAGGAGAGGGACACAGTATAGAAAATTGTATTATGCTAGTTCCACCCATCAAAGAGAATGTAAAGAGGGAGTTGATGGTCTAGCACATGCTAGTCAAATCATAAAACAATATGCAAATGAGAGGTTGAATGGTCTAGCAAGTTGTGTTATGCTAGTCAACCCATGAAAATAATAGGTCAAATGTATGAAAAAGAGAGGTAAAATGAGCTATTAAGTTGTATTGTGCTAGCTCAACCAATCCTAAGGATAGCCAAGGAAAGCATTATATCTAAGGAAATCTACCAAAAATGTATAAAGGAGAGTGATTTGTCCCTAACAAGTTGTATTATGCTAGCGTAATCTACCCGACATGCTTAAAGTAAACAAAAATGTTTGCAATAAGGAAGCCATATATGCCCCCCCTTAAGATAGAAAAAGAGGATTATTTTGGCATCTTAAGGAAAAGACAAACAAGGATAAAGAACCTTTAACACAAAGGAGGTATCCCACAAGTAATATCCAACCCAAACCAAAGAGATCACAACTCCTAGGAGGGAAAGAAATGGATGAATGCAAAGAGATACAATGAAAGAAGTGTTAAAGGGATCCTTTTGAAGGATGATAAAAAGAGATGCAGAACAAGAAGGAAATAATTCACACCTTCCCCATTTATAGGTAAAGGGATTCTCAAGGAAGTATGACACACTTTTAGCCCCTAAGGTAAGGGATTTTTTCTGCCATGGATACCCAATTGTGAACAAAGAAAAGGTTATGTTTAAGGATGCATATCTCTTGTATAAGAGAAAATACCTCATGTAAACAAAAAATTCCATGTAAGATTATATATCACAAGATAAATGAATGTGACTTAACCAAGAGAAAAGTGGATCCGTAAGAGAAGGATGAGAGAGATTGAAAATACTACCCTTTCCCCCCAAGTTGAGAGACACGAATAAAATTAAGAATGACTATTATGTTACTTGCAAAGTATGACCACACTTGAAAATTGTACCACCATGCATGAGAATGAGCCCCTAAAGGATAGGATAACATTGTCACATAGAGTGGAGCAACATAATAGGAACTTAAATGTTATTTAAAAAAATTAGAATTAAAAATCAACTCATTGTGACATGTTATGTGAATGATATCATAATCAATGAGTTTCTTACTTTTGTAATGCAAAGCTTGACATTCATTATTAGAGTGGTTGTGATATCGATGATACATTAAAAAAGGGAGATTCACAAGATTTTGACTATGCTTCTTTTTTCATTTAGGTTGAGTAATTAACATAGCACAAAGAAGGTTAGGAAAAATGATTTCTTGATTCAAGCTAGGTATAGAAGAAATGTTATATGGTAAATGAGGGGATGTTGACAAATGAGGAGATTTGAAATATTTTGCTTCCATAGGTTTATCATGAATCTCAAAGCTTTGTTGCACACATCCTAAACTATGTTGGAGATAATGAATTAAATTGTTAAGAGAATTAGGTTGAATAAATTACACACTAGTCCCTCTAAAGAGTCCCGTGTTGGAATTAGGAACTTTGCATTCACCCAAAAAATATGGTGTAAAGTCTAATGAACCTCAATCATCTTTTAAAAGGGAAATTGTAGGAGAAGAAGTATCTTTAGGGGGAGAAGATATGTTTTGTTTAAATGGTGTGGGAATAGATAGAGAATTAGATTCATTTTGTATGCAATTTTGGATCTTATCATCAGCAATAAGGGTATACATGATGTTGTTATAGATTAACTTCACTTCACGATGAAGTGTTGAAGGAACAACATGCATAGCATGTAACCATGATCATCCTAAGAGATGGTTATAATTAAGAGCATTGGATATGACATGAATATGTGTGGGGTAGAATAATAGGACCTATAACTTAATAGACAAAGTGATCATACCCAAGGCTTGTTTATCAATATTGTCAAAGCCATGGATAGGAATAGAACTAGGTTTAATTAAAAAAACATCCACATTTATCTTGTGTAACAAGTCAATGCTACAAACATTAAGTCCTGAGCCATTATCAATTAAAGTTATTTGAACAAGATTACTACTGATAAGGATAACAACCATAAGAGAATCATGTTGATCTTGAATTTCTTTAGGAGGCAACTCATCTTGAGAAAACACAATTTAAGCCTTGTTATTGGTCACATTCATGAATTCTAATATGGAGGTTATATTGTCTTTCCTAGGAGGTGGGACATCCACATTTCTCAAGGCTTATTGTAATACTTCATAATAAGTAGGAGAAGTTTGAAGAAGACCCCAGAGAGATATCTTGGTAGGAGTAGCACAAAGTTATTATACAAAATCATATTCCTTTCCAAGATTTTGAGGGATACGAGGTGTAGGAGGAAGCACCAGTTGAGAAGAAGGAAGAGAAGGAGGAACAATTGAACTTGTAGATTGTCTATTGTTTCTTGTGTTATAAGTGTGAGAAGCCACATGATATTTAGGTTATTGAACACATTCACGATAATGATTGGTTTATTTTGAGGTTGAGAGGTATCTTGATGAAGATGAACAACCACCTTAGGATTTTCAGTACCTAAAACATTGACAACGTCGACTTGATCAAGCTCTTGATTGTTCATGGGTTTATCACTAGAAGGGAGAGCATCAAGGAATGTAGTCATAATATTATCCTCTTTTTTCAAGGTATTCTCATGAGTAGGAAAATCTTTAGAATAGGGATTAGGGACTTCCATTAATGCTTCATCTCTAAAATGGATGTCAAATGAAGGCAATGTGATATTAAAAAAATGTATTTATAATGTCATGTCCTCTTGCTCTAAAATATCCTCATAAAGGGGGTACATTCTAGGAGAAGGATCAATATCATGCATGAATGTGTCATCTCTAGAGGGAGTATAATAAATGTCAACCATAATATCATCCTCTTTTATCAAGGTTTCTTCATGAGAAAGAGAATAATCAATGTCATTGTCTAGTGGCTCATACCAAATAGGAGAATCACCAAAGGTAGGAACATCTCTATGAATAAAGCACATTTTAGGAGAAAAATAATCATGAATCACTAAAGCTTCATCCCTAAAAGGGGAGGGATAGGGAAATATATCCTTCTCTTGTGCCAAAATATCTTCATCAGCGTGATACATTTTAGGAGAATGATTGACATCATCATTCAAGATATCATCCTTAGGAGGGAGATTCTTTGAAGAAATGTTAATAAGCTCTTCTTGTGCTAAAATGTTCTCATGGATGGGATCAATTTTTGGGGAGGAAATATTATGATTATGGATGAAATTAAGAATTAAATTGTCATCATATGCATGAAAGGAAACATCTTCAAAATATTGAAAGAGACTTGAAATTGAACTAGTAAATGATGATAACAACTCCATTCATAGAATGCAAGTGCAAATACAAACAATAATGCATGAAATGACATATTTTTGTATTTTTTTATTATTTTGAAACATGCCAACATGAAAATGAAATGCAAGAATGCAATGGATTTATGAGAGAAGTTCAAATGAATGTATCTAAATGGCTAAAAATGCAACAATGTAATGCATGAAAAGAAGATCTAAATATAGCAAAGGTATTATGTAAATATTGATTAATGCAATGCATACAAACTATATCAAGACACCAAATCAAAATGGAAATGTCATGCAAGGAGGATCTAACCAAAAACATCAAAAGAGGAAATTTCATATGTCGGGTTCACCAAAAATGTACATAAAGAAAATGGAAGCAATGTATAAATGGGTAAATCACTTCTTGTTTTCATGTATTGTACATTTCAAAAGGAAGATAGCCCACTAGGTTCAAGAGGAGACTAAAACACTAAGTGGGACAATGATCCTTCTCTAAAATATGTAATGATGAAATGAAAATGATGTAATGTAAATGATTAATTAGACAAGTTACCAAAAAACTGTAAATACCAAACTGATATGAACAAACAATGAGCATAAAAGTATTGAAACAAAAACCAAAACACATATCCAACCTATGGGTGATATCTGAGCTGAAAATGTAGGGTACACCATGAAACTCATTGTATAAC
This sequence comes from Chamaecyparis obtusa, assembly GCA_027943335.1. Classification (NCBI taxonomy): domain Eukaryota; kingdom Viridiplantae; phylum Streptophyta; class Pinopsida; order Cupressales; family Cupressaceae; genus Chamaecyparis; species Chamaecyparis obtusa. Next base: position 2,464,634 of record BSBK01001745.1, read on the forward strand.
TAGGGACATAATACCAATGACATTATGTACCGACAATTTTGATTGATATTTTCTAGGTTCTTTCGATTGTTTCTAGCTTCTTGGATCTCTGTAGACAACCCTGTAACCTATTCTTGCACACATAAAAATGGGAAAGAAGGTTGTTTAAAGGGGTTTTCCTTGGTCAAACCCCCTTTTAGGAATCAACCTTGAAAATGAAAGGAAATTGCATAAGGAGAGATGAAATCGAAGTGAGATTTGAGTTGTAAATCACCTTATACCTTTATGATCCAATGCTTCTTTGGATATGATCACAAATGTTGATGCAATAGCTTGATCTCCAAAACAACCCAAAAGAAAATCATGAAACATAACCCATGGATGATGGATGTTGTAGTTTGCTACAAAGCTTGATAAAGAAGAAGGAAGAATGGTTTGAAGGATTGAAGACTTGGATGCTCAATTGTAGAAGAGATCTTGAACTCTAATTGCTTGATTGATCACAAACACTTGAAAACTTGATAGTGAATGCTTGCACTTGATAATGAATACCAAAATGAGGAGAGATAGGTGGTTTATATGCTCAATCCATTATTTCAGGGGTCAAAACTTAGGTAGGCTGACCATGAGACTAAATCTCCCACTAATACCCTAACATAGGGCCCAAGGCCAAATTTGGGCCCCAATTCTAGGGAACAAAATGCTAATAGTATTTTGTACCTAGGAGAATGAGCCAAATTTTGGATAGGGTGTTGGGGAAATAAGGTAGGTACATAGGATTTTTGGGTACACCTCAATCCAAGGTTAGAATAGGTCACAAAGGCCACAAATGGAGATATAGGGCCCAAGTAGTGGAATGAATTATTTGATTGGAGGAAAAATAGAGGAGCACACTTAAAAATAAGGGCTAACCTTGACTTTTGAACAAATTAAACCAATACAAGACTTATAATGTTAATTTAAAGGTTAAATAAACATTAGGAGAGTGTGAAATCAATGTGGGTACCCATACATACTAAAATAGGGCTAAAATGAGCACCTAATTAAGGGTGCTTACTTTTTAGGATAATACAAGATGTTATTAAACATATTTAAATACTGCAGATAACATTTAATTTTGTATTAAAGTGTGTACTTAGTTAAATCAAGAAGAAAAGTGAAATTTGAATATAATTGGATTTGAATTTTAAAACTTAAGCCTGGCTTAAGTCCATGACTACATAAATGATCCTAGGTAGATAAATGATAAGATTTGGATGGATAATAGTTACGTCTAGGTAGGTGTATGGAAATTTATAATTTTTTAGATAAGATGAATGTATCAAAAATTGAAACAACATGTGCTCTACCTAAGATTGAGTTGCACTTAAAGATTCATCCTATTGGCTATAGATTCCACCCTATGTAATGTGGATTTCTAATTTGTTATTTTCCTAAATGAGCTTTGTTTGTTTTGTTTTTTGATTACAAAGTGCTAGTAATATTTCAAGTACATTGGAAGGTTTTCCATTATGTTACAAGGAACAATATTCTTGTGGGTGTACTAAAACATAATAGGTAAGGGCCCTATAATGATATTACAATTTATTTTTCTTCTATTGCACCAAATTGAATTGTGCCACTATTGAGTGCTCCCTTAATGCTCCTAGATGAGAAATGATGGTTGAGAGACAAGAGATATGAAATGAATCCCATTAAATGTCTTTAAATGCTAGCACATAAAACTAAATTATGCAAAACATGCATTTAGTTGGTCTAGGGCAAAAAAGGAAGGGGGCTAATTGACTAGATTTTGAATTTATATTTTAAAAAGTGAACATTAAGTCCATGACCACATGAAGGAACTTAGGTGGATAAATAATTATATTTAGGTGACGAACAACTTTGTCTAGGTATGTGTACAAATAAATGTAACAAGTGCTTAGGTTAGAATGCATATGCTTATAAATAAGATAGAGGATTATTAAGCAATACTGTATGATTTTGGATAGGTATAAACTATGAGAACAAACCTTACTTCACACAAAATCACACCATTTATCAATATATACATATATAAAAACACTATCAAACTCATGAACAAAACTAAATAGATATAACTTTCATCACGTGATACTAATAATCATAGATTCATCCTATTGAGTCTAGATTTGACCCCATGTAATGTGAACTCCTACTTTATTATTTGTCTAGATGATCTTATTTTGTTATGACTTTTTTTTTTGGGTAATAGAGTGCTAGTGGTATTTATAAGCACATTGGAAATGGTGCCATTACATTGCAAGGATAATACTTCTTTTAGTTGTACTCAAAGAAATTAGAAGGACCCTAGAATAGTATATGTAGGTTCTTGCACACCAAATTGAAATTTGCACTATTGCTAGCTTCCTTAATGCTCTAGGATGAGAGGAGATGACTAGAGAGAAGGAAAAAGCAATGATTGCAAGTAAATGTCTTTATATATTGGTGCATCAAATTAAATTTTGTAAAATATGCACCTAGTTGATTTAGGACAAGAAAATGAAGAGGGCATATTGGCTAGATTTTGGATTTGAATTTTAGAAAGGTGAGTGTCAAGTCCATGACCGCACATGAATGATGTAGGGTGTATAAATGGTTAGATTTAGGTGAATAAGAACTATGTCTAGGTAGGTGTATGAATAAATATAATATGTGCCTATGTAAGTTGAACATATTAGAACATGTATGCTTAACAACAAAGTAGGACATTAGTAAATGAAAATACACGTATTTGATTAGACAAACAATATGAAAATGAACACAAATTTTTTTAAAAAAATATCATTTATACACAATATACATATATCAAAACACTTTATCAAACCCATAAAAAAACCAAACAAATACAACTTTCACCAAGCAAAAAATAACTCACATGTTTATATACATAAATCGAAAGATTTTATTGATCTTGTGAATAAGACTAAATAGATACAAATTTCAGCACGCCACAAAATGCTCACTTGTCTCTTCCCCACAATCATATTGATTTATTTCTCTCAAACTCCCTTGTCTCATCCCCAAGAACAATGTTGATGTATTTCTCCCTCAAAATCAATTTTCTAAACACCTTTATTAAAACATAAGAACAAGACACATGAGTTGCATTTAAGTAAGACACTCCGAAAGGGACCTTAAAAAGGTTGATGCCATAAAACCGGAGCCCCCTAAATTTTGTTTAAGCCCCTCCCATGGGACCACACGACTAACCCTACAAATTGACTCCTAAGCCTGTTGACTCCCGCTACAAAACTCGTTTTATTTTGGCATCAGTTGACGTCAAACATAAATATAGGCATGGTTAAAAAAAATATAAAAAAATAGGCATGGTTGAAAAAATAAAATAAAAAATATAGGCATGGTTAAAAAATTAAAAAAATAAAATAAAAAATATAGGCATGGTTAAAAAATTAAAAAATAAAAAAAATAAATATACGTATGGTTTAAAAAAAAAATATAGACATGGTTAAAAAAAATTTAAAAAATATAGGCATGGTTAAAAAATAAAATAATAAAATAAAAAATATAGGCATGGTTGAACAAACCAACAAAACACAACTAAAATAAATAAATAAATAGCCTGCCAATAAAATAAAAATTATGAAAAATAAATGGCTTGCCCAAGAAACAATAAATAAAAATATTGGCTGGGTGAATTAAAAAATAAAATAAAATAAAATTGGCTTGGCAGAAAAAGAATTAAAAAATTGGGTTGCCTTTTTCGATATCGTCAACTCTCGTTCATTTTATAATAAAAAAGATGATAATAAAAATAAAAAAAGATAATAATAAAGGCAAGCAACCAACCAAAAAGAGCACCTTCTGAGTCGGCAACAATTGCGCTCGGACGGCGGACAGGCAGGTGTCGGTGTGCGCAGTTTGTACAGTGCACGGTTACCGGCGGCCACAGGTCAGCGACCACACGGCGTGTTTAGAATTATCCATCCGATCGATGGTAAAATCCGTTATTAAGCAAATCCATCATTACTGCGGGAGATTTATGACCTCAGCCGGCGTGCAAAAATGAATTTTGATTTGTGATCTGCGGTGGAAAAATGAATTGTGTTTTGTGATCTGCGGTGGAATTTGTTGGGTATTAAATGGAAAATGGAAAAATGCGATCTTGTAAATACGCACAAAGTGGAAATTCGATACGGAGACTGTATATGGAATGTGGTACTGTGATGAATACAGAGGGAAGAATCCAGCGAGTAGTAGGCGGGGGTTTATTTATTTATTTATTTGTTTATTGGTTTTTTTTGACGTTTTGTTTTGGAGGAGGTTTGAATTGAATTGGATTAAATTGGAAGTGATTAGTCTTGAGCGGAGAGATTGAGAGAGAGAGAATTTTAGTGCTTGCACTGCCTTCTCGTGTGTAGATTTTGCTCAAAGCTCGAGGCCTTATTTCTCGGTTGCTATATTTAGAGACTGTGATCTTCATTGGAAAGCTTTGGGCTTGTTTTCTCCGCGAGTTTTTTGGGCCCTTTTTGCGTGATTTTGTTAAAAAAAAAAAGGCGACTGAGGAGCAAACCCTATGAGAGATCGTTGAAATTGGAGGGATCTGAGGAAAATGTCTGGACTTGAGAGAGACTATAGAATGGCGGAGGTTTGGCTATCAGGCGGCCGTCCAGAGTGGGGTTGTAATAATTGGTAAAGCTGTTAGCTTTGGAGGTGGAATTCATTGTGTTTGAGGCGGAATGGAGAGGATTTGAGGTGTGGAATGGGGTTTGGAGCTGTACCGAAGGTTAGATGAACGACCTTGACATATAATAAAGGTGTGTTTTAGATATGTAGGTGGTCAAATTTTGGTCAAGTGCTGCCGATTTTGAGGCGAGTACTCAGTTTGGGTGTCAAATTTGTGCGATTTGAGGCCGCGGGATATGTAGTGAAAGTGTACCGAATTTGGAGCTGAAATATGATGTTTTGAGGCTGAATGCCTTGGATTTGAGGTAAGAAAATGAATCTGACTGGAGGAGATATGGTGTTTTCGGCATCGAATTGGGTAAATTTGAGATCTCTTTTGTGTTAGTGATATTCTCTTTTACTGTTGTGGGGAAATTAGGGTATTATGGCCACCTTGTGCTGCTTCAATACTTCGAAGAGTTTGCAATCCGACTTTACCGAGGTCTCTGTGGAGCTGTTGAGAGTAATACTGCAGAATCAGGAATTTCTAAAACTTCTCTGTTTTATGATTTTATCCGGAGCCACTGCTTCTAATCCGATTCGGTGTCAGTTTTGGATTCTTTCGGAATTCAAAATAAGGAAAATTAGGGGTTCGTAGGTTTATCTTTAGTAAAGCCAGGGCAATCAGTTTTTTTTCCTCCTATTTACAAGCACTTCCGTGGATTCTGGGAGTGGTGTGAGCCCATGCTGTTTTAAAAGTGGTCGAGAGAAAATAATGGATGGCTCTGTCGATGAGGAGAGCGATCAATTCTTTGAGACATTAGAAGAAATGGCATCTTTCTCTGACTCTGGATCAGACAATGCTGAAAATGAGACCTCTGTCTGCCGAAATGGAGACCTCAAAGCAAAGTATGAGATTTGGAAGAGAGAGCCCATCAGTATCCAGGAGAGGAGGCAGATGTTTCTCAGAGATATGGGGTTTATTAAAGTAAATAATTCCACTTCTTCGGAGCCAGATGCGGATTCTAACCAATGTCTTGGAATCGAAAGATTGAGAGAAAACAGTGGGGCTGTGCTGAGATGTAGTTCAGAATCAAACCCACAGAGCAAACCAGCCACAGTTCAATCACCTCCCATTTATACCAGCCAAAACACTGCTATTTTGCAGCAGAGATATCGTTTTTCAACATCCAGTGGCTCAAGTGATGGTACTGCAGATACGGGAGAGATTGGAGATGTCGCCTTCTCTCCTGAGGATAGCAGTGGGGAATTTATCTTCAAAATTAAGAACTTAGACAGTGGGAAGGAGTTTATTGTAGATGAGGTTAGGGAGGATGGCATGTGGAACAAGCTGAGAGAAGTGGGAACAGATAGGCATCTAACTTTGGAGGAGTTTGAAAGGTCTGTGGGGTTCTCTCCTTTTGTGCAAGAAGTCATGCGGAGGGCAAGAGAAGTGGGACATACAGAGAAGGGAGAAGCAAATGTAAATCATTCTTCCAGAAAACTAATGAGGAATTGGATGAAAGCCTTAAGTTTTGCTGCTCATTCAGTGTCATGGCGTAAAGGCAATCAACTTATGTATGATTTTGACAAAAAAAGTAGGGAAAGATCTGGGACATTTGCTGATGTTTCTTGGGACAGACCTCTGAGGACTAAAGTACGCCACAGTAGGAAGCAGTGCAAAGAATTTAGCGCCCTTTACATGGGCCAAGAGATCCAAGCCCATGAAGGCTCTATCTGGACAATGAAGTTCAGTTTCGATGGGCGTTATCTTGCTAGTGCTGGTCAGGACTGTGTGATTCAAATAAGGGAAGTGACCGAATCTAAGAGAAAAGTTGGGGCTGAGACACCCGATGTTGATGGGACCAATGCTTACCTTACTGTCAATGGTTCACCGGAGGTATTTCCCTTGAGCATCAAAGCCCATGCAAATAATACAAAAGGGTTGAAGATTAAATGCAGCAAAAGGAGTTCAAAGTCAGACTGTATTATGCTACCTGAGAGGGTTTTCAAGCTATCAGAAAAGCCGCTGTGTTCTTTTCACGGACACCTTGATGGTGTCTTGGATCTTTCATGGTCACCTTCACAGGTCAGTTTGGATTAATTCCCAGCCTGCATTACCTTTGAGAGTCCATATTGCAATGTTGGATGGAAGAACTCTTTGTGGATGTCTATCTTCTTTTACGTATTTATTGGTTGTGTAGTGAGACTTTGAGTCCTGAAAAGATGCTTATTGCAATGGGAACTTTTAACAGCCTAAACTTCTCATGAGTAGATCTGCGCATAATATTGAATGGTTTATAGTTTTAATATTTAAGATTCTTGTCCTTTGTTTCTGTTTGGACCGACTGTTGTAATTTGAGAGTTGAGACTAATTTCTTTCTGGGTGGGCAATTTATACCTAATGCTAAGGGATATGGTAACAAACAATATATGTTAAAATGATGTATGGCATTGGTTATCACTTGTCTATTAACATGCTGTCATTAGACATATTTGTTAGCTATTGTATTTTAAACTTGTTTTGCTATTTTTAGTAAATTATTCTATTTCAAATAGTATTTATGCTTTAATGTACATATTATAATTGTGTCCGGATTGCTTATCTATTTGCAGACTGTCATATGATTTATTTGTTAGCAACGCGATGTTTCAAATATGCATTTTATGTGGACATACGTTTTATTTGCTTCTCTCAGAAAAATGTTCTTATTGGTTTAGGAGATTTTATTTGAATTTGGAAAACAATTTATAAGACGTGTATTCCTTTTTCTGCTCTGTATATGGAGGTTGTTGTAAATGAGAGCTGATGTCAGGTTCCCATTCCATTTTAAAATAAATCAGAATGTAAGAAAGAAGCACCACCCACTGAGAAATCTGGTACATCCTTAGTGTGCCTGATGGTGAATACTTGGGAGAGTGCTCCTAAGGGAGTGCCAGGTTTAAATCTGGAGGGGGTAGAGTGTATGTGTCTGGGAATCTGGTAAACTAATTTATTCCTCCCCATAAATGTCTAGTGGGAAATCTTGGGGAGGGGTGATTATAGATCAAAAGCATACATTATGGATTTGAATTTTCGGAAAAAAATATGTGATATTCATCCATACTGCCAAACCATTTTCTGGTGTATAGACTGGCAAACCATCACTTAATAATTACCTAAAAAACCACATCCCTGTGCTCCTCATATCAAAAAGAGCTTGTTTTTATTGCAGGTGATTGGATTCCTTCCAAGAGGTTGCTTGAATCCTCCTTTCTTGCTTTCAGGTGCCTCTTCAAATCCCTATGGTCACTGATAAATTGGTAATCCCCGCATGGTGTATGGCTTGTCCTTTGCATGTTTCCAGGTTGATGCACCGCTTCAGCTTCTACCCTGCAGCTGTCATGACCATTACTGTTTTATCCACTTATTTTCCTGTCTAGTCCCCTCCAACAGGTCAGCACACCAAACTGTCCTTCTCTCTGCCACTATACTTTCAGTTTACGTTAATCATTTCCAGGTTCAAACGATATGTGAAGTGTTCTTGGTCTCTGAATTTCTTTTTAGTATATATCTATGCTTGCAGGAAAGGTCTCAACATGGAATGTCAGACGGAGAATATCTTAATAAGCAACTGGAAATAGAACCTCTCTCATACCTTCTTTCAATTCTTCTATCTTCTCTAATTCCTTATGATTGACCTTCAGAATCCATGGTCTCTTTTCTTGTTCCATATCCTTTTTTCTCAAATTATAAGTGAAATTACTTCGAAATGATTTATCTTATAAGTGAAATTAGTGTGGAATTATTTATCAGTTATATGGGGTTCCTCACAGCTGTGGGAAATGCCCATATGTAGGGTTTCCTAATTTAGGATAAAGAACACAGCTTCAAAGATTTGGTATGATAGGAAATGGACTGTTTTTGAATGTTGCTCCTTCGTCGTCCTTGATTGCAAGTTGTGACACACCCATAGGCTCCTGCCTTCACAGATGTTGTGAGCACTATGCTTAGATGTCACAGGCTCACAGACGAGAACTACCACTTAAGGTTTGCCAAAGCATAATGAAGGGCTAACAGTAGTCATAGTGAATAAAAAGTATGGCACTGCCAATTGCCTTTGTATAGGTCTGTAGTGATGGCAGTGAATTATTTGAAAGACAGAATCCTTTAAATGGGCTTTTTTAATTCCTCCTTCTGTTCCTTCCAGAAAATTAGATCTAGGTTTATATTGTGGTTCATTGCTTTGAATTGTGCCTTGAGAGACAAGGAGTCTTGCTGGTTTGTTTGCCTGTTCATAACAATGTGCAAAAGTTATGTCTGTGATTAGAATTGATACTGTTCTCATCTTTTCTAGTATATTATACAATCTCCCACTGGTTGCTCCCTTCTTTTGCAATCCTTTGATGATAAGGAGTGAGCTTTCTTCTATCTCTAGTCCCATAATGCTAAAGTGGAAGGCTAAATTTTAAATTTTCTATTAAACCTTGAGCTTCTGTGATGTTATTGGTGCTAGCTGGGATTTTGAAAGAATAAATGCTAAGGGCTTTACCTTCACTATCCATAATGAGGTATTCTTCTCCTGCAATACCTGGGTTGTCCTTTGGGGCACTGTCAAAATTCAATTTGAATCTGCCTTCCTGGTATGGGACATTTTTTGCAAATGCTCTATTGACTTTTCTACTATGTATCCATTTATTAAAGAATTAATAATGTGTATTCCTGCAGCTTGGTTAGGAGTAATAGTAATAATCCCACTTTCAATTGGCATGGATAATCCCACAATTTGAATGTCTATTTTATGATTTGCATTGGGTTGAAGACTTATACTATTGAATACTTGCCAAGAGGCTAGGGCATTTTAGTAACTTAGTGTTTCTACCATGGATCCATTTATTAAGGAATTAATAATGTGTATTCCTGCAGCTTGGTTAGGAGTAATAGTAATAATCACACTTTCAATTGGCATGGATAATCCCACAATTTGAATGTCTATTTTATGATTTGCATTTGGTTGAAGACTTATACTATTGAATGCTTGCCAAGAGGCTAGGACATTTTAGTAACTTAGTGTTTCTCAGGCTTTTCTGGAGAGGGTTTTACCTTACATGTTTGTGCGCTTTTGTTTCAGTATTTGCTGCTCTCATCATCAATGGACAAAACAGTTCGATTATGGGATCTAGAACATCAGAGTTGTCTAAAAATATTTTCTCATAGTGATTATGGTAAGCATAAAATCCATGAGCCCAATTCATCAGATATCCTTTCTGTGAGGCTTTCATTGGGAAGTTACTTCTACAATAGGGATTAAATTATGGCCTTCTTTCTATCATTTAGGCCATGGCAATGAAGATTTGCAATTATTCGTTTTATACTATTTCTGAGATTATTTGTAATGTCTTTATAATTTCTCACAAGCTTCATTGGTATGAATGAACTATGCATGTCCCTGTTGATTATTTTTCATTCTTTATTCCCTAGTTGTCTTATATGGTTGTGACATGTGAGGCAGTGACCTGTATTCAGTTCAATCCGGTCGATGATAGATACTTTATCAGTGGTTCATTGGATGGCAAAGTACGAATTTGGAGTATTCCTGATCGTCGAGTTGTTGATTGGAATGATATTCGTGAAGTGGTCAGTGCAGCATGCTACACTCCCGATGGACAGGTTTGGTGTATATCTATGACTTTTTTATATTGAATTATAGCACCTGTGAACTAGATGACCATGCCAATGATAATCAATTACTTCTCAACAGTTTTTAGTTTCTAACTTTTTTGTTTCTGTACATGCAGGGAGGACTAGTGGGTTCAATCACAGGAAGATGCTACTTCTATAATGCATCAGGTATGGTATTTCTTAAAATAGATAGTCATTTTCCTTTCACCTTCCATTTGTTTAAGAACTAAATTTTGAGCTGCCATTTTATTTAATTCCTTTTATTCTCTACTTGTAAGAAAGTCAAATGAAATGGTGTGGATGTATATAAGGAGATGAGATGACATTGAAGCTTTATGATAATCATATATTTATTCTGGCACTGTTGCTAGTTAGTATCCTTTGCAAACTCCTTGTAATTTCCTGTAGCAGTGCCAGCATAAAGGACATTTTAAAATGTGCAGTGATAGGGATAACAAAACGTTTGTTTGATTCTCATTCAATGTTCAATATTTCCTTTGTAGACATGCCCTCTTAAGTTTGTGTGTGCTTATATCTTAAAGGTTTAGAGGATAGCTATTTATTGATGATATATTGTACTTGGCATTAGTTTTCTTTTCTTCTAAACAGCATAAGTAAGTACTAGTTTGGATGGATACGATGTAGTTGGCCCTTAAATTTCTAGCGTGTCAATATGCATTGCATCAATGGCTGAGGATCAAAGTTAGGAGTTGAAAGATGGTTAGTTTCAGACCGAGAATCACTAAAAAGAGGGAGAAAGAGTGGGGAGAGGGAGAGGAAGTGGCACAAGACTTGAAGGGCAAAGAAAATCATCACAACACTCCTGTATGGTTATTATTTCTTTGATGTTTATTGTTTATATAATTTATGTTTTTTATTTCTTTAATGTTAATTATTTATATAATTTATTCTTGGCTTGGAAGGTTATTTAGGTTTATTAATGCCTCCTAAGTTGTAGGTTTGTATATACTTTCGCTTTTCAAATTGTTTTCTTATAGTTTGTTTAATCATATAATACATATTGATTTATCTTTATTCCTTTTCATCTTTTTGGTTTTATATTATTTTTGTGTTAATGTGATTACTTTGTTTTTCTTTTTCTGTTCCCTTGAGTCTTGTGCCACTTCCCCTCTCTCCCTGCCCTTTCTCCCTCTTTTTAGCGAGTCTTGGTCTGCAACTAACCATTTTTTCAACTCCTTGACCTCTCTCACCCTGATGATGGTTCACGTAGTGTGACCTAAAAAATGTTGACATTAAAAATTCTGTACACTATGGAATCCATAAACATAATACTGCTAGAAGCAAGCATAGATCTTTGCATAGCTGTTTTTGCTAATCTCTGTGTAATTCAATTTTTGAAGATTGTATAGGGGTACTGTGCACATACGTGGCAGTTTTTAAGCTAAACAGCTTGTTTATTTCTGCATTAAATAACTTTTACCTTCTTGTGCTTGCTAAGTATTTAATTTGTCTTGTAGGCAATGTGAAGTAATAAGTTTGTTAGTCCTAGTTGTCTATCCAGTGAAATAGAGTAACAGCAAAGGCAAGGAATTCAGAAATTGATGTGGCCTCACATTGCAGGAAATGCGATTTTTCTTTGGTAGTTGTCTGTTTCCTTAGACGAAGTGGCAGAGAAGGCAAGTAACATCAAAGCTTCATAGCATCATATAAAATTCCCACAGTAGGTGAAAGAGGCAAAAAACATTGTGCCTACATGATGCAACTCTGCAATAAGAAAGGCAGAAACTAAGAATGTCTAATACTGCTTATATGCAATGTCCATTGTCATGACATTTTACTTGTCAGATTGAGTGACATTTTATCGAATGTTTTGGGATTTCTGTTATGATATCTACCCTATACTGTCAAAAATTAGGAGACAAGATGAAATTTATTAGAAAACTGTAAAATAACAATGCGTAGGAAGCAGCTACATGAAGCCTGCTTCAGAAACCTTTTCGTGGAGCTGGGGGTCTCATGTGACTAACATGTTTTTAACTAAAGGATAAATTGGAATCTTGTACAAAAATAGGAACCTCTCTTTTTTTAGATTTTAGATTTTCAGGGAGTGCCTTTGGGGTGGGGTTGGGAATTTTCCCCACCAGCTCAGAAGATTTCTCTGCTCATTCATCTATAGCTTTTAGATTCCAGCCAATAAAGTTAGGGATGGTTCATGAAGGGAAATTATTTTAGCTTCCTTAAAAAAATGTTTTAGCTTCCTAAAATGATTGGCTATTTTTTTTAGTATTTACTATTTATTATTGCTAAAAGAATAATTTATGAGACCACTAGCTTCCTAAAATTTTGAAGCGTAAATTTTTAAGCTTGCTCATTGCTACAAAATCCATGGGTCCACATGCTTGTGAAAACTCTTCCAAGTCTCAGCAGCATTTGCTGAAATAGTTTAGGAAATTCCACTTACTGGGACCACTACCTGAAAGAGCCAAAATTAAAGTTTTTGTGAAATTATCATAGCATCAAGCTGATTAAAGGAAAGTTTCAAGTAAATCGTCTTAACACTCTCAGGGCACTTTTCCATGAGCCCATTGTAAATGCAATGGGAGTGATTGCAATTGATCTAGGTTCTGCAATCTGTTATATTTGAAGTTCTAACACTTAATGTTCTGATCAGATTGAACTATCATATGGTGTTCATGGTTCAAAGTTGAAGAGTTGGATGTGGATAAGTATTAATTTTAAAATTTTTGAGGCCTGAATAAGGTTCAAGAAAATAAATCTTTTGTAGGAATTAATGTGCTGTAAATATCCAACTATCCTGATGTAAAGGTTGGTTGGTATGGGGCTGAAGATATAGGGGCAACAGAATTGATAAACATGACAAGAAGCAATATTGAATTGTAAAACAACAATCAAGAGTACTTTTGGTAGTTGAGAATGACATTTAATGATGAAAATTCAGTTCCTGGTTCAAGGGGTGCATGGGGGGATATAGGATAAGTCCAGGATGGCTGGGGATTATAGCTCCCAAATAGTCTTGATTTGTTTCTCAGAAGTTGGAAAAATTGATTATACTAGGGACTTTTTGTGGCAGACAAAAGTAAACACAAATACCATAAGTTAGAAAATTTAAAGCAGAAATTTATTAGTTAAAAAGCCCTCCAAATGTGATTGTGAGCGATGTATGAGAAAAAATGTTTTCCCCTTTTTAATGTGTTTTCCAAAATTTGATTTTAATTTTTTTGTTCTTTTATTTTCCAAAAATTTGTCAGACACAGCTCATTCTTCATATTGGCATTGTCTGATATACCTCCAATTATATTCAGGCCATATCCACATACGGCTCCTGGGTTATATCTAGGTTGTAACTGAGGAATAACATATTTGTATTGCATCAAGGGAGATCCATAACTGGGAAGGGGAAGTGCATATCTTGTAACATAGGATTTATCTCTTTATATGTGGTATGCTGTTTTTTGGTAGGTGAATCACTACAGTTTGTTAAGTGTTTTTTGGCACTTCTTGTGCCATTTTTAAACATTGGAAATACAAGAAACAACTATAATTGATATTAAGTCTATTATTTGTAAGAGTCATTTCAGCCAGATGCATTTTCACAGTGCCGAAGCAAATTAACTTCTAGTTGAAAGTCAATATTGTACTTTTATTTCTTTCCTCTATAGGAGTGATCCATTGTGTAAATTATAAAACAAACAATTATGCTGTAGTTAAGTTGCTTGGGTTCCTTATATTTTTTCTAGAAGTTAGATATTATTTCATTTTAATTCCCATGCATGACACCTTTAGTTTCTCTTATAGTTGGTTATTGGCTACTTGTTTCCATGGCTTTCTTTTAAATCTTATATTATTTCTTTTGGAAAAGAGTTTCATTTTATGCTGGTGTAATAAATTTGTGAGCAGTGTATTCAACAATACCAAATATATGCAAGTCATACTTTTATTGTTTGATTGCTGTTTTCACTTTCTTTCAATCTGGTTTTTACTTGTTATTGTTGTTTTGATAAAAGATCTAATGCATCAATACGGGGGATTTGCATGTTTTAGTACATGATGGCCATGGTTTGTAATGAGTTATTATTCAGCAATCTAACTCCTTTGGTAACAATACATTTGAATTTTGAATACTGAATTCTTTTTCTACTTTTCTTGCAATTTTGTTTGTTGAAAAAAGTTATTTACATAGAGAATGCATGTACAATAAGTAATGTCAATGATGCCTGCTAAGTTATTTTTTCACTTAGTTGATAGAATAATTATTTGATCTCTTAGAAATTTGAGGTTTTCTTTTCCAATAGGAAAAGCATCATTTCTTGTAATTTTGGTTTGGATACAATCTAATATACATTTATGCAGGGAATGCACATTTTAATTTTAAATGATATTTAAGATTTATTGATTTATTTCGCTTATTAATCTACCTATGTTTAAGCAAACCCTATATTATGTTTCCTACAAATTTATGTTTTTATCAACCTGTAAAACATTATCTATCCCTGTCTTTGCGTGGATGCATGTAAACTGGTCCAGGGCCCAAGCATGTTTTTGTTTGTTTTACCATAAAATTTTTGTTCTTAACTATATCATGTCATTAAAGATGGAAACCTGACTCTCTGGACCAGGAAACAAGCTACAACTTGAAACTCAAGTGGGTGTTGATAGTAAAAAGGGGGTGTATAGTAAGAAGAAGAAATCTACTGGGAAGAAGGTTACTGGTTTTCAGGTACTGAACAGTTGACATAAAGCAACACACAAAATTGTGGGAACATATATAGTGATTGCCAAATGACTCTTTATTTGATGATTATTTTTTTGTTAGTTCTTCATAACCTAATATGTTTGTTTGTAATCCTTCAGTTTGCACCTGGAGATTCACGGAAAGTATTGATAACTTCAGCAGATTCACAGATTCGAGTTTTTGATGGCGTTGAGCTTATTTGCAAATATAAAGGTATTTTGGAACTTTTTCCTCAAAAGGATCACAAACCTTGTTGACTAACTGCGCACTAGATGAATAGGTAGCTGGGCAAATTTAGTGATAATAGTGACTATTATTTCATGTCTTCAATGATATTTGAAAAGTTTGAGATTGAAGGATTAGAAGCCAGCACATTACTGAGAACTCCGTGCAACTGCAGCCATTTCAGGCTCTATGACATCCCCAATTGAACTTAGCTTGCCTGAAAATTTGTAGAAATGGAACAGTAAACTGTAAAGCATAACATGCCTAGTGCTGTAACTTCGGTTTAAGTTTCACGTCATATGCCAATAATGCAGTTAGGTGTTAATCCAAGGCATATGTGCTTTTAATTCTGCTTAGTTTTAATTTGAATATACTTTAATCATCATGTATTTTATTTTAATTTTCTAGATTTCAAAATAAGTGAATATTAATTGACCATGCTATGAGTTAGATCGGGCCTGCCTGTACACACACAGTTTACAAAATAGTTCCCCAACTATTTTTGATTGATCCATCTAGTAAAAGTGAAATGATCAAGTTATTAGTGCTACGTATTGATTTTGCTTTATATTTTACTCTTCCACACCTCAACGCTCATCAAATCTGGAATTTCTCCCCCATGAAACTTTATTTTTTATCCTCTTCTTAACTGGTATCAGTTTTTGTGGAAATTCTCTTGCAGGTTTTCGGAACACTTGCAGTCAAATTTCTGCATCATTGACTGCAAATGGGAAGCATGTTGTTTGTGCAAGTGAGGATTCACATGTTTATGTTTGGAACTATGAGCCTCATTGTGGCTCAACTGCAAAGAGCATAAAGACTTCTCGTTCATATGAACATTTTCCATCTCAAAGTGTCTCAGTTGCAGTTCCTTGGCCTGGTATTAAGCATGGAGGCTCAGAGTTGAATTCATCTGGATGGAGAGACACTCAATCGTCATTGCATAGATCTGAGCATACTGAGAGGCTGAATGGCTTTCTTTCAAGAGTAACTGGCATGGAAGAGGATCTGGAGACTGCTTTGCATTATGTTTTTCAGGGGTCAGGTTTATCTAACTCGGGAACTTTAGCAGACAGCAACAGACTAGATGGCCTTTCTAGAGTTTCAGCTCATTTGTCGAATTCATATGAGCCAAGATTTATGGGATTTTCTGCTTCTGATAGGAACACAGATAATCTTAATTCAAGTCATGGGTTTTTCTCTGATAGCTTGTCTAAAGGCTCTGCAACATGGCCTGAGGAAAAGCTTTCTCAGTTGGCCAAAAGATCCCTGTCGAATATAGCTTCTTCTAACTATGACATTCTGAATACTGCTGTTTCTGATACCATTCAAAACCAGACTAGAGTTGCTGCAGCTGCTGCATGGGGACTTGTTATCGTCACCGCAGGTCGTGGGGGCGAGATTAGATCATTCCAGAATTATGGCTTGCCTGTTTGTCTCTGACAAGCATGTTATTCATAAGAAAATCTGCCTGATCTAAGTGAAAATTCAAGGAATGTTTATAGATTTAAATTGTAATTCAAGTTTAAAGCATTAATATGCATTCTGTTGTTGCTATTAATATCTCAAATTAGGTTAAACCTGTTTGCAGTACACCAAGGCAGTTGTCTAAGTGAAGGTATTCTAATGGCTTTAAGGGTTCCTGCAAACATAATTGCACAAGAATGTGGAGTTGATAAAATTTGCCTCTAATGGAGCAAACTCATTTACTGCAAAATGACTTCCCCTACTAGCCACTAAGATAATGTGAAAACTGCAACAAAAATTGTTCACAGGCAATAATTTCTACTTGCATGTGGTGTTAGAGGGTGCCTGCAGATCAATGTGATATAGTAAATTTAGTTATTGGGCATGATTCAGTTGGCAAAAGGTTCGTGACCTTTTCTTGAAAAGAACCCGTTGCGAAAATATTGTAGTACAGGCATGCATCTAAGAAACACCGGTGTTTCTGGTAAACTAGCCACAGTATTAAACAAGCATCCCCTTGGAATTGTTTTCGAGCACAGTTTTTTCCAGGTGGAAGCACTGATTTATAAATGAATGTTGTTTATATATCATGTGTTCCTGTGATATAGGATTGAGTTTTCCACGTGGCATTCATGCTTTTACTTAATTGGAAGCTATCCATATGAGCAAATAGTTTCAATGTTCTTGCTCTTGTATGTACCTCCTAAGCAGATCTTTGTAAATGCAATTGCTGTTGCGGAGAAAGCTTTTTGGATTTTGGAAAGTAGTGATTTGGTTACTTCTGGTGTAATTTGATATCATGAAATTGTGAGTAATTGTGTATACTTCCTACAGTTTCAAGTTTGCTTTGGTAAGTGTTTTGAAGAAGACAATGCTTGAAGTACAATTTCTATCTCCAGAATATACCACTGTCAGCTTATTGAAATGTTACGTGGAGGGATTCATGGGCCTTCATGCTATTGTTTCACTGGGAAACATCTAAACAGCAAACTAAAAAGCATACCTTACCAAGGGGACACTTTGTTTTTTCAAATCCCCTTTATATATCATGAGAAATAGTTTGCTGGACAGCTACAGGTCTTTCGCTGCAAGGCGTAAAATAATTGATTATAATTAATTGTTACAGTAGTACTCATACATCTTTGATGGAGTAGAATTATGGAGTAGTAATGGTGAAGTATACGTTTCCTCAGTCTTGCAGAGGGCCTTAAGGAAGTAGAATCCTGCCTGGGTGATTCATAGGATGGAAAAAAATAGATATAATGTTTTGTGATCATTTAATAATAATGTCATAAACCCTAAGACCAACAAGAGTTTGAATTCGAGGCACTGAAAGTTCGCTCTCCATTCCCAGTTTTTGTTATGTATAATTGATATGGCACTTTTGTCATCCTGTTTGAATGAGGTCATTGAGGATCATCACTACTGTTTGATGGCGCTCGTCTCCTATTTTGTGCTCATGCCAGATGGTCATTACTTTGGGCTCCCAAAAATAACATTAACCAGTGGTAAACCCGATGATGACATTGTGAATCTTGGAACCAAACCAGGTGTCACTTGTCCTTTTGATGTATTAGAATGTGGATGTGAGTTTTAATCTAGGGCAGAGATAACATTACGGATTCCTTGAAATAAAATGTTGTCACTTGTCCTCATGATTGTTAACAGTGATCTGGGATGTGGATTTATGAATTTAATGGTGAATGATTGTTCAATGAGACTACTGGGTTACCTCTCTTTAAAAATGGAGCAGTGGCAAATAATTCTTTACCACTCAATTAATGGTTTCCAAATGGAGGGCAATCGAGTCACACTTCTTTAAAATTGTGTGCTGAAGCCTAACATACACATGAACGAGATTTATGATATTTTTGATGGTCTCTGTGCCATCTCCCCATGGTATTAAGGAAAGGATAAATTCACGATTAACAAGATGTGATGGTCTCTGTGCCATCTCCCCATGGTATCAAGGAAAGGATAAATTCACAATTAACAAGAAGCATATTTTGAAATAATTGGTAAGTAATGTCTCTGTGTCATTTTAATAATTTCTTTGGCCTTTATCTTAAATCAAATATCCTAGTTCTTAAATGGAAACGAAGAAAATATGTTCGACTGCATTGTTATTTTTTGAAGCCTGATGGCTGCTGTTTTTTTTTTCTTAAAAATTTAAAATAGAATCTGAATTTTAGGAAGACTGTATTATATCAAGGGTAGATCCTTTAAATTCTTATAAGATTACTTGACATATTGTGTTTATTGAAAATTTTAGGAAGGCTGCATTATATGGAGGAGAGATTTTTAGTAGATCCGTTGATGGAAAATTTTAGGAAGTCTGTATTATATGAAGGAAAGATTTTTAGTAGATCCTTGAAATTCTTATAAGATTACTTGACAGATTGGGTTGATGGAAAATTTTAGGAAGGCTGTATTATATGGAGAGTTTTATAGTAGATCCTTAGAATTCTTGTAAGATTACTTGATAGTTTAGCTGCATTTTTTTCCTAACATAAATCATGCATTTCTTTCCTAACTTGTAATCAAAATCTCAGGAAGGCAATATTATATAAATTAGAGATTTATAGTAGATCCAGATCATTTGATAGGTTGGGTTGATAGCTGCATTTTTTTTCTCTTAAATCAAAATTTTAGGAAGACTATTATATGAAGGAGAGATATTTAGTAGGTCCTCAAAATTCTTAGGATTACTTAATAGATTGGGTTAATCCTTAAGTTTAATCCTTTAAGTCCTTTGTAGATCCTGCATAAAATAACGAATGAAGACTTTGTATTTTTTGATCAGTAATAAGCTATATTTTATTATAAAAATAAGAGTACTACAAGTTAACCAGTAAGAGTTTCTGCTATCCACTAAGTTGCTGATAAAATATAAACGAAGTCTCAGCGAAGGACGATCTACATCAAACCAAACTTGGGTTTAGATAACGGCTACAAAAAATCCCAAAGCGCCGGACCAACCCAAAAAATAGAATTCATAGTACCAGACACGGGGATAAATCCATAGACAATAAACCTGGGATCACAACCAAAAAAGCAGTCGCCAGACTGGGATGTTACTCCTCTGAGCTTCGGTGCTTTTCCCTCCAGGAACGTGCCAGTCCGTTATGCCAATAATCTTCCAGTTGATTGCCCCTACTTTGCTACTTTCCATCCACATTACACCCGATACCCGCTCCCACCTTCCTCTCTTCAATATTAGTGTTGGTGCTCCAAATGATGAAGTGCCGGATGTCTCTCTTGTTCCCTTTACAGTTGCACCAATCCCCACCTCTGATTTAAATCCTCTTTCCAGAATTGTAGTCAATACCATAGCAGTAAGGTTGTATAAACATTCTTCTTCCACACATTTCCTCGTGACCCACACGGCATCCTCCATTGTACCCAATTCAAGAGCCAGGCAAGGAGCATCAAAATAATATCTGCATTTACCTGAAATCTGTGCTCGGTAAAAGGCTGCAGCCAAATAATTTTATTAATATTGGTAGGAAAGAGTCCGGTCGAGAAAACCTCCTCTTTAGCTCCAAACAATAGTTTTTAGTTTCAATCTTTTACAAACTTCTTGTTTATGTGCTACAGAGTAATGATGAGGGATTAGGCATCCTTATTTACATACTTGTGCTAGTAGCATTACAAGAAGTCTATTGAAACATTGCAATTGTTGTGGCTTCACACTCCCCTCTACATAAGGAGTAGAGCTAAGCCTTACATCTTTTTCTTTGTTACATATTGATAACTTATAATACAAAGTTTGGAATATATCTAGTTATCCATCTCAAGGCATGGGTAGATGCTTGTAAAGCATACGAGTCATAGCTTGGCTTCCTTAGAGAAATATCCCTGTTTCCTTCATTTGTTATGAGGATCCATGCATTGGAATATCAATCCTCTGATGCATTCCTGCATGAGACAATAAAACAACTTCCAAAACCTTGGCATTTTTGTTAGTATCCACCAAGCACAAGACATATACTGTATCTTAAATCATCCTTAGTTTAATGAATAAGAACCCCATCATTAATTAGTAACTTACTCTGCATATCCAAAGTTAAACACAGTATCACATCTAAAGTTAACATGCTTTCTTAGTCTACTCACGTATGTATTGGAGGAAGGGTGGCTAATAAGATCAGACAAGATAATTCCCATCAATGACTATTCCTACCAGTACATATCCAGCAAGGGGGGATTAATAGATATAATGCAGTCAAGCTTGGTGGATCCAATTAAGGATTGACCAACCTTGCAGCCAAACCAATATGTAGCGGAAATACACAATACAAATAGCAGATTTGATATGAAACATGAGTCTTTATTCATGAAAACACCGATTACATGCAATGTGCCAGGCTGTAAGGCCTTCCCGGTTACGGCCAATTACAATGCAAGTAACAGTCTACAAGATCTCGCAGGATCTGAATCTTTTCCCCAACATCAGCATCCAACAAGTCCAGGTCTGCAACAGGCAGCAGACTAGTAGGCACACATGAAAGATCTAAACTTGTATTCAAACTTCCAAGCAATCTTCTTGCTCCTAAGCTCGCAGGCTACTAACCTTCCTTCCAACAATCTGCCTCCTCTAAACATCTACCCAAGCAACCTATAAATACTGATCCCCAGCCACAAGCCGGCTGATGAAACAATAAACCTTTAAAAACAAATATTAAATGCTAAAACATCAGTCGGCTCTCACATAGCCTTACAAAATAAATAAACTCTCAAAGATGGCCCCAAATGGTCATCAGATCCGCATAGAAGAATGCAACACACTAGATCTAGGTCCCCACACGTCCAACGGTCAATCCATAACAGGAGGAGTGCGATCCAAATTAAATGCACCAGTCGGCCAAACCGATCTATCTAAACAATCCAGTCGGTAAGCAAGAACACCGAGCAACAGAAGAAATAACTGAGCACCAGTCGACCGACCACACCAAGCATGACCGAGCAACACAGTTATCGCCGAGCGCTAGAGAACCGACGCCTTCAGTCACCAAGCGTTCTTTAGAGACCGAGCACCTCGGTAACCACATAAACCGAGCAACCAGTCTCCCAAAACAAGCAAGAACTTGATCAAACCAAGATCAAAACCAACAATCTACCTTCAACGACAAACATATTTTTTGGTTGATACATGATTGCCAAGAATCCTAGGATGCTCTTGCATCAAGATATCATTATCTCACAAAGATATTACCTTCCTATTAAAAGATTGAGTTTATTTAAATGAAAAGTGACCAAGATTCAACTAGATAACTCTAGTAGTTGAAGTGAGATGGCTTTAGGGCACCTGCCCTTCTTATCAGGCATCATCGAATTGCTTGATTCCTAGGCTCCATTTGAAGTTTCTCCCAGGCCTTCCACGAGTTCCTCTACATAATTGTTCGAGACTTTGCCCTCAATTTCCATGACCTCTATGTCAAAGTCTCCCACCTCATCTGCACTTAGATAGTCTTTAAACTAGTTGTCAACCCTCGACTTGTGAATTGGGAAAAGAAACATAAGGAAATTCAAATTCCTTTGAATGGTTGGTCTATT
This sequence comes from Chamaecyparis obtusa, assembly GCA_027943335.1. Taxonomy (NCBI): domain Eukaryota; kingdom Viridiplantae; phylum Streptophyta; class Pinopsida; order Cupressales; family Cupressaceae; genus Chamaecyparis; species Chamaecyparis obtusa. The sequence goes on from BSBK01001745.1 coordinate 2,486,881, forward strand.
AGTCCAAAATCCATCTGGGTCTTTAGAAACTAGAATTGGGTGAGTCATCACCGGCTTATTTCTGATAATCAATACATCATAATACCTTGGCTTGGATATAGTAAGGTCCCCTCTAATGTTGACTAAAACCCTATTCAGACCAACTATAATTTCTTCTTTGAAAAGGCTTCGACACAACCTACCAATTTCCACCCTATCGTTGTACATGTTCATAGTTATGGCAATAAACATTGCCAAGATATCTGGATTGGCACAAAACCTATTACAACTGTTCACAAAATCATCACCCAAAATTATCAAAACTGCTCTCATTATCAAATCGTTCTTGTATACTAAAATTTGTCGTAGCTTATCAACCTTAATTTTGTTGATTTCAAGTAGAGTCAAGCAGAGTCAAATGGCACCTCAGCCCACAAAGCGTGTAGATTGAAAGCCAACTATCACTCTAGAGGCTTTAGATGGGACTATAGAGTACAACTTGTCACTTAAATGATTACCACTATTAAATGAGAAGTGGTGTGGTTGTAAAATCAATCATGCTAGGAATGGAGAGCCGACGTAACTTAATACAAGTTGGCATATAAGCAAGGACTATATACACAATTTAACCATTTCCTTTCAAATTTCCTTGATTTGCATAACTATAATAACAAGCTTATCAATTTCAAATAATTTACTAGAATTAAAAAGACCCTAATTCTCTACACACTTGACTACGTCAGAATGAGTTAGGTTTTAGCACTACTTACTCACACCCAACAACTTAAGAAAATAAGTATTAAGTTCGGTTCAGAAATTAAGCTTAGCTACATTATTAGATTTCATTCCTAATGGTTTTGTTTTCCATGCTACTTCTATGCCATTTGAGTTATGGATAAAACATCCAGCACTTGTCTGCCCTGGGTTACCTCTTGAGGTGCCATCAAAGTTTAATTTGAACCACCCCTTCAAGGGGAGAGACCATTTGCAATTATCTCTTCTTTTCCTATGACCTACTTCCCCTACTCCAACATAGGGAGGGATCTTTGAACCTATCCACCTACCTCTCATCCTTTCATCCCAATGGGTCATCTTAGCCTCTACCCTAGGCAAATTCATAGTCCTACTATTTAAGATTTCAATGATAGTTGCTTTCATTTTATTAATTAATTATTGCACTCTCATTTTCTTATCCTTGAATATTCATCTATCTCTCCTTCCAGAGTTCCCAAATTACTATTGAAAGGGTAATTATCTATAGCTTACTGTATCTATGCTATTTTAGTGAAGGGCTGACCAACACTAGAACAAATCCAAAATGGTGTTAGGGAGAGATGAAATCCAATCTAGTTTGCCACATTACCATTGCCAACATTAAATTGTCAAACTTACAAGATAGTAGGATATCACTAGTCGATTCTTCTTCCCGTTCACACAATGGGCATCTACTAGGACGTTCATACCCCATTTTCCAAAACCTATTAGCGGTCAAAATCTTGTTTTGTAAAGCTATCCAAGAAAATATTCCTGCCTTTGGGAGGCAATTTTTTTTATTCCAACTTAGATTGGGATAGATAACAGTCGTAGGCATAAGACGTTTTTTTATCAGAGCATTGTAACCTTCTTTTGTGTTATACTCCCCTATTTTTTATCCATCCCAAACCAACCGGTCTTCACCTAGGTGGAAAGTGATATTTTTGCAGCTTAGAATTATGTATAATTCATCTCTTTATGATTTAGGAATATTACAATTATCAATTGATTTATATTTCCATCCATTTATCAATTATCAAATATTCCTGCCTTTGGGAGGCAATTTTTATTCCAACATAGATTGAGATAGATAACAGTCGTAGGCATAAGATGTTTTATTCAACTCTTTATGATTTAGGAATATTACAATTATCAATTGATTTCTATTTCCATCCATTTATCAATTATCAAATATTCCTGCCTTTGGGAGGCAATTTTTATTCCAACATAGAATTTTGTTTAATTCATCTCTTTATGATTTAGGAATATTACAATTATCAATTGATTTCTATTTCCATCCATTTATCAATTATCAAATATTCCTACCTTTGGGAAGCCAATTTTATTCCAACATAGATTGAGATAGATAACAGTCGTAGGCATAAGAATTTTTTGATCAAAGCATTGTAACCTTCTTTTGTGTTATACTCCCCTATTTTTGATCCATCCCAAACCAACCAGTCTTCACCTAGGTGGAAAGTGATATTTCTGCAGCTTGGAATTTTGTTTAATTCATCTCTTTATGATTTAGGAATATTACAATTATCAATTGATTTCTATTTCCATCCATTTATCAATTATCAAATATTCCTACCTTTGGGAGACAATTTTTATTCCAACATAGAATTTTGTTTAATTCATCTCTTTATGATTTAGGAATATTACAATTATCAATTGATTTCTATTTCCATCCATTTATCAATTATCAAATCTTCCTACCTTTGGGAGGCCATTTTTATTCCAACATAGATTGAGATAAATAATAGTTGTAGGCATAAGATGTTTTTTGATCAGAGCATTGTAACCTTCTTTTGTGTTATACTCCCCTATTTTTGATCCATCCCAAACCAACCAGTCCTCACCTAGGTGGAAAGTGATATTTCTGCAGCTTGGAATTTTGTTTAATTCATCTCTTTATGATTTAGGAATATTACAATCATCAATTGATTTCTATTTCCATCCATTTATCAAGTCACCCTAAATGTAGTTTCTAACATGCCTTCCCCATTGAGCTTCCAATAATCTTTTAGAATTTTCAAAATTATGTAAATTATCTAAGATGGGGAAACCACCCCAAGAATTCTCCCAGAACTAGGCTTGTTCCCCATTTCGAAGATTTCATGTTAATTTTTTTGTGATAATTTTTCTGCAATCTAAAATGAAATTCCAAATGCGTGATCCCTTAGGAGGGGATCTATCCTAAAGATGGTTGTGGTGTCCTCCCCTTGTAAATATTTATGTCTAAGAATTCTTAGCCATTTTAGGTTAGAATTGTTATACATTCTCCAAACTAGTTTTGCCCCTAAAGTTCTACTTTGTTCTTTCATATTCTTAATCCCTAATCCTACCTCCTCCTTTGGTCTACATACTTTATCCCATGCAATTAATTCCATCTTCTTGTCCTCCAAACTTTCCCAAAGGAAGGATCTTATAATTTTATTAATTTCTTCTCTTTTATTGGTTGAGAGATTCAAGCATGATAATTGGTAAATGGAAAGAGCTGAGAGCATTGTTTTTAGCATGATGGCCTTTCTAGCTAATGAAAGCCATTTGCCCTTCCAAGATTATATCTTATTCTTTATTTTTACAGTATGTGATCGCACACTTTACTAGATCTCGTCCCTTTATCTAGGGGAAGGCTTAAGTATTTACAAGGAAAGTTTCCTTTTTTATAATTCAGAATGTTGCAAATATCCTCTTCTACACTCCTTTCTATGTTAAAGAAGAAGATTTCACATTTATCTTTGTCGATCTCTTGTCCAGATGCCTCTGTTTAGGAGTTGAGAATATTCTTGATTTCTTTAGGCTCTTTTTTCCCACCTTCACCATAAAGCATTGTATCATCAACAAACTGTTGATGATTTTTAGGCTCTAAATCGCTTGTTATTTTAATGCATTTAATTTGAACACTTTCCCTTGCCTTGGTGATTGATCTCCCCAATGCTTTTTCCATAATGATGAATATAAAGGGGGGATTAGATCCCCTAGTCTTAATCCCCTAGAGGTATTAAATAATCTTTAAAGTGTACCATTAATTAATACTGACATTCTAGGAGTGGAGATACATTCTGTAATGCCCCTACCAGGGAACCCAAGAGATATTAACCTAAAACATGTTACCAAGTTTGCAGAATAATTTTTTTCTTAAATGTTTACAAATAATGATGAATAAACAAGTGGAAGTAAAATAATAAGTCCATAAGAACATAAACATAAATCATAAATATAATCTCCAAGGTAGATTACACATCTCAAGGGTTCCTTGACGTAGAAACTACGAATAAAATTAAAACCATGAGTTACATAATACATCATAAGTTACATCTAAATAATAAAATACACATACTCATCAAACATCCATTGCACATGTCACAGGATATGCGATTACAATAAATTACAATTACAAAGGAGAAATGCAAGATCAAGAATAGAACTCCAAGAAGATAGGAACAAAAGTAACTGCAACTGGGATCATCTAGTACTGGAACAAGGATGTCAGAGTCTCAAATGGTAAAAAAATCACTACCATTTGACCTCGTGGAAACCTGTGGTTCCACTCCCACCGTGCTGAGGAGATAACATCAAATCCCAAACATATAACAATACCAAACAAACAAGTAGACTAAGCAAGGACCCTAGAAGCTCCTATCTTAGGTACAACTCATAAGCACAAGGTACACATAATAATCCCAAAGGCAACCAACACATGTAGGAAACCTAGAATGAAATCATGGAAGTGTCATCACATGAGTCAACTCCAAGGTCACCTGGTAGCCTCATTGGACTCCAGCCCCTAGTGACTCTATGCAGATCAGTAGTCCTCTCATGAAGACAAGAAACAACTAACTATGCCACTCTCACCATCACTACTGGACATACAAGCATCTTCTCCCACTCCCATCCTTAGTCTATACTAGCACTTCAGGCATGGGCGAGGAACCATTATCTTATTAATTCATTTTAATCCCCATTTAATTTATTGTTATCACTTGATTAAGTAACCTACTAAGGATACCCAAGTAGCCACTTCCAGGCTCCGACGCCTCCAAAGTAAGCCACTTCCCTTCTAACACCTAGATAACCTACCCTAGGTTTAACAATCTCAAATCATGACTCTAAGTCAACAAAGTCTCTTAAAGCTCAACACCTGGTTCCAAGAAGTGACAAGGACACAAATATACAAAATCCATCATAATATAAATCTCCACAAAGGTTGGGTTTCATTGATCACTTCCATTCATGTATGCAAATCAAACAAACATAAACAATAATTTCTAATCTCGCCCCTAGTAACAGTCCTACTAGGCTGACATACTAAATCCCTCTAAACCCCAAATCACATAAGGCAATAAAAGACAATAATATAATTTAATTTAATAAACTAATTTGTAATTTCCATCATGAAAATTAATTTATCCAATAATTACTAATAGACTATAATTATACAAAAGATAATTAAATTCTAACCTTACAAATCAATTTATAACATCCACAAAATAAATTGATTCTAGGCATTAAAATTACTAACTCAATATAATTTTATAGTCTAAATATACCAAACTGATTTAATACGAAAATAACAATCACCATATTGAAAATCACTAAACTTAGCCAATAAGATTTACATAATAAATATCTTTGCACGACTACATTACCCAAATCAAATTTATTCAAATTAAAAAAAAAATGTTTTTTTCCCAATAGAACATGCAAAAATACAAATCCCCTAATTAAATATCCCATAATACTACATAAAGCAATTACATGTAAACATGTTGTATTTGCATGATAAAATTAAATAATATAAACAACATATTACCTTTCAAATGGAATTAACATAAATAAAATAAAACTAATTTTAAACTTTTAATAAAATATAACATAATAAAAATTGAGCTAATTTTTTTTTTTAAAAACAAGCAATGCTGACAAGGGGCCCATTGTACCCTCCATTGTCACGACGTACCCAAAGGTACTGCCGTGGCAGTCCCTTTTGGGGTTGCGCATGACAATCCCTTTAGGGGCTACGCATGACGGTACCCTAGGGCTGTCGTGGCAGTCCCTTTAGGGGCTGCACACTTCAATACCCTGGGGCTGCCCACGATAGACCCTTGGGCTGTCGTGCCAGTCCCCTTGGGGACTGCGCATGACAGACGCAAGGGTATCTTGCGTCAGTCTCCACGGGACTGTGCATGGTCCTAGGGCTGCGTGTAATAAAATTTTTACTATTTTTTTTAATACAAAATTTTTTAATTATATATTTTTTAAACAAACATATTTGTATTAAAATTTTCTTTTTCTTTTAAAAGAAAACATACAACAACTATTTATATATATTTTTTCGAACATATTGTCTTTTGACATCAATAATTAAATATTGAATAAAACAACCAGGTAGGGCAAAAATGAGCATTGAATTTATATTCATATACTTTTTGTGAGAGGAAGGTAGAATAATTTCCATATACGAATTGAAACCTTATTAGAGAATTTTAATTGGGTATTTCATAAAAACACACTCTAGGGTTTTGTTTGATTTTCTCCTTTTTAAATTTAAATAACAATTCAAATGTCTAACAATTAAATCCATTATTTTCTAAGCCTAGGGTTTTGCAAACAAACAATCAATTTCCACAGAGTATAAATTAACATTAATTTTCACCAAAATTCAATAATTTAGACCCTAATGGAAATTTAATCAAGAATCAGAAACAAGGGATTGCATGCAACTAAGATTGCCTTAAGACCAATTTTGGAATCTCACAAGAAGAGAAAATATATAAAACAAGATCCAAACATCCAGATTCTCTGACAGACACAAAGAATACAGTTCTTTCAAAAATTACAGAACACAAACACAAGGATAATCAAATCCTACCTCAAACACCAAAGAATAAAAACGATGATGAACAAAAACAAAGACAAATCTAAGCTATCAAAAAAATTGCTCCAAATTGAAAACCTTCACCCGAAATTCTCCAAAACCTGTGTGTTGAGAATAATGACCAAACCCTCAACATATAGGAAATTCAATTCCTCACATGCAAAGGTTGGAACTCAAGTCCATAGAGAGCTTTATTTTTATAAATTCCTAATTTTAGTTGAGCTAAAGTCCATTTTCTAATTTGCTCTTGTTGAAAACACTTAACTCAAAATTAACTAATTCCTTTAATTTAATTTATTCAATTTTGATTGTGCAACTTAATGCATTCTAATTAATTTAAAATATAATATTTAGTCTATTATAATTTCCACATGCTACAGTAATTCCTAAATTAATAATTACCTTTTTAATTGAAAAGGTTAAATTTACAATTAAATAAATCTAAAGTGAATGTATTTAATTAATTCTTATTAATTAAATAATTCTGCCTTACAATAAACCTTTTAAATAATACACCAAATTTAATGATTGTATTTAATTAATTTTCAATTAATTAAATAATCTCACATATAAATAGCTAAAAATAATAAAAATCTAATTTATTTAAATTACACAATTTAATCTAAATAAATAATCTAATTATAGAAGTCACATCAATATCCAAAATCAAATGAACCTATATAACCACATCCATGCTCAAGAAAAGGGATATAAACTCATGTCAACTGGATGAGTTTAAGAAGGGTAGAATATCAAAATCTTGTCCACTACTTCAGGACAATAGTATGGCTTAGGTTAGGATTTTGATCTGAATACTATCTCCCCTCTTTTACCATTGAGACTAGTGATAGGGAACGCTCATCCTGACAATTTAGGGAAGTCGATGTTCGGTATCTGTAAACCTGCATACAAACTTGCACACACACACACACACACACAAAGCAAGAAATGGTGGGGATTGGGACATTGTGTGGATCCTGCAAGCAGGTAAGTACAACTCCGTCGCTCAACCATATCAAACACATCATATAGGAAAATAAAAGCATACATGAACACAATATACATGCAAGTATGGAGTAAGTACAATCATAATCATAAGCATCATTTCAAAACATGTAAAACATCATTATAACTAACATCATATAACTGATTAACTGAGAGGCTTTGTCTGCACTTTTTACTTTCCATTCTCACACTCTCTACTATTCTTGATGATGGATCACAGAGTGTGATCCGAAACGTTGATGAAAAAAACTCACACAATCGAATCCAGAAACATTGTATGCTTATCATATAACTGCATCAATATAACCACCATAATCATCCATTTATTAAAATTCACCATGTAGTGTCATGCATCCAAAACCTTAATAAAACTGAAATATCAACACACACATAAAAGTGGCCTATAAGAGTTTGGCAAATAAAACTGAAAAGAAAACTATGGGTGGGCACTACACATTCAAATATCAAATTGATCCATTGTTTTGAAAATACAAAGGCCTCAATACATTTACATAAAAATTTCCAATCAACCTTATCATAGGATTTTCTTATGTCAAGCTTGATCAACATACTAGGATTATGGTTTTTCTGAACCGAGTGGATTTCTTCTTGAAAAATTATCACTCCATTATAGATGGATCTTCCTTGGACAAAGCTTGTTTTCTCTTCACTAATAAGTTCTCAGAGAAGCTTTTGGATTATATTGGCTAAGGTTTTTGTAAGAATCTTATAGAGGGTGTTATAGAGTGATATAGGCCTAAAGTCATCAAAATTATTAGCTTTTTGCTTCTTAGGAATGAGAGTGAGAAAAGTATTATTCATTTATTTTAGTAAATTACTAGATTTCATAACACCTTCCATAGCCCCTACCACCTCATCACCGATAAAGTGCCAACACTTTTGAAAGAAGAAGGCCATGAAGCCATCTCGCCACGGGACCTTATCTGGGTGCATCTACATAACTGCAGTCTCTATTTCATCTTTAATGAATTTTGCATTTAGGGCTCTATTGTTCTCTACAAAAATAATCCTAAGTATATTTGATAGAATCTTCTTTTGATGTTCTATGTTTGAGCCTTCCCAATTATTTAATATTCATTCAAAATTATTACTAGCTTCATCTGCAATCATACGATGATCCTCCATAATGGTTCTATCCTTTTTAACCTTGGTTATCCTATTAATAGTCCACCATTGCTTAGTATTATTGAGGAAGAATTTTGTGTTTTTATCCCCGACCTCAAGCCATGTTTCTTTGGATTTCTGACGCTAGAAAATTTCCTCCTTGGCCATTATGTCTTCATATTCGTTCAAAAGTTTCTTTTCCATGTGGTACATATCAACATTCATCCCATTATTAATTACATCATTGTTTACTGATTCTATCTCTTCCTCAATCTTGAATTTTTCTTCAAAGATGTTTCCAAAGTCATTTTTATTCCACTCCACCAGTTTTTTTTAATATCTTTATTTTTAATACTAGACTATAAGCTTGATCCTGTTACCTCTACCTCCTTCCACCATACCTCTATTTCCTTCAAAAGGTTCTCATCTCTCAACCACATCTTTTCAAATTTAAATGGGCATCACTTGGGTTGTTTATCCTCCAAGATATTTAAGAGGATAGGGAAATGGTAAGAATCCAATTGAGGGAGGATATTTGCTGAAAAAGTCAAAGGGAAATCCGCCAAACAACCTTTGAGGAAGAATCTATCAAGTTTTTCAATGATGTGACTAAAATCTAGTCTCCTATTGTTCCAGGTAAATGCATCCTTTGCAGTTTTAATTTCTAACAAATTATTTTTGTGAACCCACTCTCTAAAGTCAATTGTTGATTGGGCCTCTTTAGTGATTCCTTTCCACTTTTTTCTAGGGTTCAGGATTGCATTAAAATCTCCTCCTATAATACATATATGGTCTGATTTATTTTCTAGGTTATGTTCTATCTCCTTCCATACTATTATCTTATCTCTATTCTAGGTTGGCCCATAGACGTTAATAAGTAAGACTTGCATGTAGCTCCTAATACTCCTTACTAGCTCACTCAACCAATTTTGATGGCATTCTTGTTTGGAGAAGGAGATTTATCTTGGATCCCATATTATTTCTAGACCTCCAGAGGCTGCATTGGCGGGGGATCCTTCTATGTTCAAAATGCCTAATTTATTTCTAAAGACAACAATTTCATCTTGATTCAATTTTGTTTCTTGTAGTATTAAGATTTCTTCCTTTTTTTAGATATACAATGTTTCACAATCTGCTTCTTGTTAGGGGTATTCAAGCCCCTAACATTCCAAGTGATGACTCTCATGGTTATGAGGGAAGACACTTCCCCTTCCCAACATTTAACAAAGTAGTTATTTTAGTCTGGTCTTATGCATTAGCAACCGTAGCCCTTAGTTTTGATAGGGATTTTCTACCCCTTCTTTTGTTAATCTTTGCATAGTCCAGAGTATCCATGCCTACATTAGATATTTCCACGCCCAATTGTATGTCCTCTACCTCCTTCTCCTTCCTAGTTTAATGATCTCTTCCTCCATTGCCTCTTGATTTCATTCTTCCTCTTCCAACTCCATAATCCTTGCAATGAGAGATTTCTTTTCTTTGTTAATCTCTTATTCATTAATGAAATCTTCAGCTATCCCCTCAATAAGTTTGTCTATAACTTCACTACATATATCCTCCACACCCTCTTCTCTTTCACCACCCTCTATGATGTTCTCATTGACTTCCTCCTCCACAAAATGCGGCTTCTTCTCTTCATTCATTAATTTGTTCTCATTTGAAATGATAGTCTTTGGATTTGTGTTCTCCACAAAAGGGGGTATTTCTAGATTATCCCTAATAGCACCATCCACACTCAGGATCTCAATATTCTCTTTTTCTCTCCTTTCCTCAAAGGAATATCTCTCCAATATAGGGGCGGCCTCGGTCCTCTCCTCCAAAATCTCACCCTCCTCAACCTCTATTATTTTAGAAACCTGAGGGAAATCAAATTTCTTAATTTTATGCTAGTTTTTGGGTTGATATTCTACCATGAATCACCCACTCTCCTCATTGAACCAGATGTCTATCCCTTTATCCATTTTAGGAAGCATAGAATTTGGAGATCTATCCTTGTTGTGAGGTAAACTACCTAATCTAAACACCACATTACCAGAGATAGGGCCTTGATAAAACTCAAATTTAATAAGCTATTGATCATTTTTAGTGATTAATTTTATTGATTTTAATTGGGTTAGATTAATGTCTACATTTACTAGTTTTTTGACATAAGATGAAAACGCCCAATTTTCTTCCATCCTAATAAAGCTTCCCAATTCATCTTCTAATTTGAATAATATTTGGGAATGCATCAATTCAATTGGTAAATTTTTGAATCTTACCCATTTCAACATATTTTTGAATTTATGTTGACTAGGATTAAACTTAGGTTGTCATTCAATGAATTTAAAGTTGTTTCCTTAATAAAAGACATAATACCCATTTAACAGTTTAGATCTTAGGGATTCATTTCTGTAATCAATGAACAAAAAAATATCAGGGAGAATGGTAATACTTACTTGGACCATGTTTTCTTGTTCCCACCAGATGTCAATGCTTTCAATAGGTTGTCCATTTCAACACCATTTAGCAAAAAGACCATTTTTCTTGCAATGTTCCCTCAAATCCTTGGTATAACTTTTTTTCATGACCACCACACTGAACTCCTTTCCATAGTCCATGGCTCTAGGGTTTGCTTCTTTCATCTTGTTTTACCAAAATTATGCCCTAGGAATGAGATTCCTATTATTTTTCCTTGCTTGGTGATTAAAATAATACAAGGGTTTCTGGTGTCCTAAATTTCTATGAGTCTTTGAAATTGACTTGCCATGAACTTGATTTTTATTAATAGGGGTTGGCTTTATAGAACCCTTCACACCGGCTTGGAGCATAAAAGATCTGTTATGAGTGGAGAGGCATGGAGGATCATACCAGAAATATTTCTTTAGAGTAGGAGGGGAAGGATTTCTTCTTTCTAGTGCCACTCGATTTTCTCCTAAGGTGAATTCCGAGATCCTAGAAGTGATTGGCATTACCCATATTTGCGAAGCTTTGTTTTCATATCAACGACTAACATGCCTTCCCTCCACGACCCTGGCTCTCTCCATTCTTTTGGTTTTTCTATTCTTCACAATTTTCCTCCCATGGTTGTGTGAAGGGGGAACCCTACCCCTGTGGAAAAACCCTATATTTTGATTCATATTTGCATTCACAAGAAGAGAAGAGCAGTTCATTGATGGTTTGAAATATATACTATAATATCCAAATCCATAAATTATTCACCAAGGATCAAATCAATAATTTGCAGGAGTGGATCTTGAAATTTGAATAAGCATTTCAAACTTTTCTCTGAAACATGTCCAAGAAAGGTAAATTGTTGCTGAGCTGTAACTAGCATACCTATATTTTTAAATAAAAAATTATGTAAAATAAGCCAAGAAATGTCAAATTTCAAGATAGCTAACATTCATAAATATAAATAAATCATCAAATTTTGTCTTGAAAAATAAGAAGATTATAAATTAAAAAAATGAGTTTACTAAAAATAACTTTACAAGTTTTTATCTACAATACACATATAATGCATAGGATCCAATATTTTTTGGTGATACCATTATTCAAAAATTTGGATGAGCTAAATTGCACATATCTAATGATTTTATTTAAAATGTTTGAAAACCTTTTCAACAAGAAAAAAATACATAGAAGTAAATGAATGTAATAAAACCTAGCACTTAGCAATTGAATCTAGTAAAACTTTTCTTTTAGATGCATAGTCAAATTTGTATACTTTTATGACAGTACACTTAACCTTCTGTTCATTATTATCTCTTCTTTCACTTAAACTTTAAATATGTATTTATTGAAAATGATTTTTTGTACAATTTCCCCAAGTTTGACATCATCTTGTTCTTCATTCTTTAGTGTGTTTAATTCCTTTGTTGTAATACCCATAATCTCTTGTAATTTTCCAAAAATAGTAACCCAAGTGAAAGTAGTAAAGTCTTGCACTTAACATTGAAGCATATCTATGTAATCACATTCATGAATTGTTTTATGACATCTTTCACAATACCAATTACAATTTCCATTATTGTTCACCTTCTTTTTGCATTGCTTATCTTCAATTTTTAAGGGGCAAGTTGTATAGTAAAAAATTTCCACCTTTATTAAAGATAAGGTAGCTTTTATTACAATCCAACAAGGTGCATTAGATATACCAAGTCCCTCATCCTTAATATGTGCCACAATTTTTAATATTTTAACTTTTCCAACAGATGCAATTTCCTTTGTAATAGAATGTGATGCAAGATCTTTCCCTTCTGTATCAAACTAGGATCTCAATTGATATGACTCTGGAAGATCTGCATTTACAAGAAGAGTTGTGTTGATTGTCCCTATAGATTTTCCTCTAAAATTACTAATTCGTCCAACCTTTATAGAAAGAATGAGAAAAGTTTCTAGCTCACATAGGTCTTTGAGTTGTTGGCCTTCCCTATTTCCAAAACCACCCCACATTGTTAACACCACTCTAAAACATGACATGTCTTTCAATTGAAGAGTTCAATTTTACGTTTGTGTGACATTTTTTTTGAATATTACACTTGATAGATCAACTGAAAAAACAACACAAATGATATCAACTATAAATTGTTTTCCATGCCATCAACTTCACTTATTGATGTAAATTTTTTTAGGTTTAAAATTGTCTTCCTCCAAACACAACTCAATTGTGGAATTACTTTTTTAATAAAATTTTCCAATCATTCTTGAAATGGTTGAAATTTTTGTGAGCAAGTTTGAGGCTCCCATTTGAGGTCGTAAACACTTTCCCAATCCCTATGCAATCATAGAATTTATCTGCAATATCATTAAAACATGTTACTCTTATTTCACCTCCATCAAAATCATCCAAGTCGAAACTAAAAACTTTTCTATCTCGTGTTGCATTGTTGAACTGACAAAGTTGAGTCTTTATAGTAACTCTAGCTTTTATTGTTCATATGCTCCTATAAGGATGCAAAATTTTGAGGCTCCCTTTCTGTTATTTTGTACCCAACGGGTAAGTTTTGGTCTAGGAAATTAGAGATGATGTGGTTCTTCCTCAATAGGTTGAGATCTCTACGAGTCACCAAAACTGTAGATGTTATCTACCATGGTCTTCATATAGAGCATTCTAAAGGCATTTTAGGTGATTTGAAGGAATGCATAAGTGCTAGATTGAAAATAATTGAGAAAAATTAAAAATCCAATTTTTTGGTATTTTTCTATGTTATAGAAAAATTAATTTTCAGAGGCCTTCTAAGTAGAATTTGGGGTTGAAACTATCATTAGTCAGTCCCTTGACATGATGTGCATAAGATAGGTTGTTGAGGACTAAAATTAGTTCTTCTGAAGACCTTTCCAATGATATGTACCATTATGAATTTTGAGCAATGAGCAAAAGGTTATGGTGCTACAAAGTTGGGGTAGCAAAATACCAAAATGGCACAGTTTCTACCATGTCTGTGAGCTTTTCCCCTTCAAAATCCTTTAGTTTTTAAAGTGCACTCGCTACAGAGAGCGCTACATGTCAGCAACATGGATATTTTGAAAGTAAGAGGGAAGGCAAAACTCAAGAAAGCCTACTAGAGTGCCACATGTTAGCACTGTAGAGTTTCAAATGCCTTCACACGATATTTTCCTCTCCAAGTTCCGCCAGGATGCCATGTGTCTAGCCCAAAGTTGCATCATTGAAAGGGTGGAGGGGTCCGCATTATTCAAGGAAAAATTCCATTTTTTCAGTTAGTGGCGAATCTCAAGGTAGATTTGATCCAAGTTGCAATTGCCTCCATGCACAAAAAATGAGGAATCGTTGCGAGTGGAGTTGGAAATTTATTCCCTCATGATGGCGAGGTAGTTACAAAAAGAACAGGTAGTGCACATGTTGTGCATGTGAAAATATAATAATAATTATGAAATCGACACGTACAAGACAATTGTAACAACCACCATGATGAGGCTTCCACATGGCACGATTTGTAGAGCCCTTCTTAGTTGCATTTTCAAGATTCTATTAAGGGATCTCTTTCTATAAAAGACCTACAAGAACATTGTAAATAAGGAGTTTGGTTGGGTTTTCCCTCCAATCTTTTGGATCTAGAACTTCTATTCTAGAGTTTTGTGTTCATCGTATAGAAGAACACTTAGAAAATAGTTGCAGTTTCATTTTCTAGACCCTAGCATTGTAATTTTCACATGATCAATAGTGGAGATACACTGGACTATGCCCATTTTTCTTTTTCTGTGTGTTTTCTTCTATTTTGTGAATGATTTAAAGGCTCAATATCAATACTGAATGAATGTAGCTATTATTTGTTATTTTTGGCTCTTATGATTCATCATAGTTTGTAAATTATTGGATCATGTCTTGTTACTCTTTTAATATTTGTAGTATAAGATTATACCATGCCATTTGGTGAATGGAATTATTTTAGAATAGCTATTTTGGGGAATAATAGGAATATTTCATGCAAGCCTTAGAGTGTGCTTCTCACGGGAAGATATGAATGCTTAGACATGTGTCTAGGATCTTGCCATCGCGCTGTCTTTCCAACAATGAAGAGTCTGTGGCATTCTGTGCTCATTTATGTGATTGTATGTTTTTGTTATTTCTAAAGGGAAACTCAAAGGGTTTTAAAATCTATGGCGCATCACCTTGGTTTTTGTTTAATTTTCCTCCACATTTTCCAAAGCATCGAAGAGAAGAGCCAACTTCTACAAAATCTCAGAGGTTGTTTCATAAGGCACAATTTGTCCCACCCCTGTGAAACTTCTGGACTAGCCTCATCTAGGTAGGAGCCTAAATATGGGATCAATAATATTTCTAGCACGCCTAGTGGGACAAAGATTTCACAACTGAAGATTCAGTGCATTCTTTAGTGTTTTTAGCCTTCGAGAGGAAATTTTCAAGCATCCGACAACTTTGTAGTCAAATGTTTTTGGCTAATTTTGTTTGTACATGCCCATATCTCAGTGTATCTCTTCTTTCCCTATGCCTTGATATGGAGGGATATTATGGATAGTAGATCTCTCCCCCTCCTTCTCATGAAAATGCAAGCATTTTGCCTTCCATCCAACAAAATCAGGCTATAAATGCTTCCAATTTTCCTTCATATTCCCCTCCCACAAAAAACTATGAGAAGTTTCACAATGCTTGACTCCTGCCTTCCCCTTCTTATGCTTACCAATAGCCACATGAGGCTTATTTTAGCCCCCCAAAATATGATTACCCTCCCACCCAGCTCAAAAATATGGAAAATATCAGTAGTAGGGAGATAAGACTAAATTTCAAAGCAGAACTGAGAGCCGAAGGAGAAAAAATATTGTCAATGGAAAGAACAATATGATTATCATGCTCAAATGCTACAGAAGTAGATGGAGGCTTAGAGAAGACAATATGAGTAATTTATTGCAATGCAGTTTGTTTCTAAAGAAGAAGAAGAAGAAGAAGAAGTGGCAAAAGATCCGGTCTCTCTCATTTCTGATCTCCCCTATTTTGTGGAAAGAGAGAAGGAGCCATTGCAATAGTAAAGCACTAGAGAGACATGGGTTGAAAGAGAGGAAGATGATTTATCCCTCTTATTTGATGAACTTCCCCACTTTTTGGAGACCAAGGCAGAAGAAAGAAAGGAAGTTTTGAATGAAGACCAATTTTCACATGAAATAGAGGTCTTCTATTCAAACCTCAACTTTGAGCCATCACCTTCCAAAGAGGTGGCCCCCGTACCATCATAGGAGCCATTTGAGCTAATCCCTGCTGGCCAACATGAGTTCTGAGCAGTAGAGCCTTCAAGAGGATGCCCCATTGGGCATCTAGCTCAAGTGTACAAGTTGCCACTAGTCATGCTCACCTCTAAACATTAAGATGAGCATCAAGGAGAGCAGAAAGAACTTGCACATTCGGTTCAGGAGGACAACATTCAAACATGGGTGAGCATTTTTGTTCTAAATCTTTGCAAGACATTCCAACATGTCAGATGCCTTTCAATTTTCCTTTTTTGGCTAATTGTCTAAAAACATGTAAAATATCACAAGCTAGTTAGGAAGAGAAACTATTTCAATAAGACAGTTAATGGCTTCGTTTAATGCCTTATGTATGAATTTTTTTGTACATAGTAGGTTAGGAGTTTTGTTGTTTTCCAAGAAGTGTTGTTGCACATATTGCATTCTCCTTAAGGGAATGCATATTGTAGTTTACAGCTTTTTTCCAAGTGCATGCTTTACCAGGTTTTTGTGTCTCTTCTTGTTTTCAGGCAAGTCTATTTTTGAGGCTCCCTTTCTATTAATATATACCCACTAGATAAGTTATGGTTTGGGAAATGAAAGATGTTGTGGTTCTTCCTCAGCAGGTTGAGATCCCCTATGAGTCACCAAAAATGTAGATGTTATCTATCGTGGCCTTCATATAGAGCATTCTAAAGGCATTTGAGGTGATTTGAAGCAGTGGAGAAGTGCTAAATTGAACATAATTGAGAAAAATTGAAAATCTAGTTTTTTGGTATTTTTCTATGTTACAAAAAACTTCATTTTCAGAGGTCTTCAAAGTAGAATTTGGGGTTGAAAGAATCGTCGGTCCTTTGACACGATGTGCCAAAGGCATGGTGTCGAGGGACTGAAATTAGGTTTCCTAAAAATCTTTCCAATGATATGTGACATTATGGATTATGAGCAATGAGTGAAAGGCTATGACCTTGTGAAGTTGGGGTAGCAAAATACTGAAATGGCGCAGTTTCTACCATTTTCATGGGCTCTTCCCCTTCAAACTCCTTCATTTTTCAAAGTGTGCTCACTGCAAAGAGTGCCACATGTCAGCATTGTAGAGTTTTTGAAGGTTGAAGGGAAGGAAAAACTCAAGAAAGCCTGCTAGAGTGCCACATGTCAGCACCACAAAGTTTCAAATGCCTCCGAGCTATATTTCCCTCTCCAAGTTCCACCAGTACACCATGTGTCTAGCCTAAAGTTGCATCATTCAAAGGGTGACAAGGCCCACATTCTTCAAGGCAAAATGTTTCTTTTTAGTTAGTGGAAAATCCTAAGATAGATTTGATCCAAGTTGTAATCGCCTCCATGCATGAAAATGAGGAATCGCTACAAGTGGAGTTGCAAATTTATTCCCTCATGATGGCAAGGCAGTCACAAAAAGCATAGGTGGTGCCCATTTTGTGTGCGTAAAAAGAGAATAATGATGCAAAAACCAACATGCACAAGATAGTTGTAAAAACCACCATGACAAGGCTTCCACATGGCTTGATTTGCAGAGCCCTTCTCGGCTGCGTTTTCAAGATTTTGTTAAGGGATCTCTTTTTATAAAAGACATGCAGGCACATTGTGAAGGAGTTTGGTTGGGTTTTCCCTCCAGTATTTTGGATCTAGAACTTCTGTTCTGGATTTTTCTATTCACTGTATAGAAGAACACTTAGAAAATAGTTGTAGTTTCATTTTCTAGACCATAGCATTGTAATTTTCACATGATCAATAGAGGAGATACATTGGACTATGCCCATTTATCTTTTTCTGTGTGTTTTCTTCTACTTTGTGAATGATTTCAAGGCTGCATGTCAATATTGAATGAATGTAGCTATTATTTGTTATTTTTGGCTCTTATTATTCGTCATAGTTTGTAAATTATTGGATCATTTCTGGTTACTCTTTCAATGTTTGTAGTCTGGGGTTACACTACGCCATTTGGTGAATGGAATTATTGTGGAATAGCTATTTTTGGAAATAATAGGAACATTTCTCATGAACCTTAGTGGGTGCTTCTCATAGGAAGATATGAATGCTTTGGCCTGTGCTTCACAAGGCACAATCGGTCCCACCCCTGAGAAATTTTGGACTGCCTTCATCTAGCTAGGAGCCAAAATCTGGGATCAACAAGAACATAGGATGGAAGAAGTTGATGAAGAGGGTATACATAGACGTGTACTATGGAGGTGGAATAAACTCTTTTGCCTATGGATTAAAATTTCCCATCATGGCTTATGTTGATACCTACAATTAAGTTGCATGCAATCGTTAAAACATACCTCCCTAAGATGAAAAATCTTCATGGGGAAATGAAAGTATGAAACCCATAATTGTGAAAGCTTTGTCAAAAATAAAAGGTTCCAAGTGGCTTTCTCCATCAATCCTTTTTTGTGCACTCTTTTATAATGCAATTATTTTCTTTCTACTTGTTTCACCTAATATTGTCATAATATTTAGAGCTACACAACCCAATGATCGCTAAGTTCATTATCTGTGCAACTATATATAGCCATACCACCAAAGAAATCAATTCCATTGCAATTAACTATGTTACCGGTTTATGCAATCATGTTGGGATATCCTAAGTTCATTAGCACTACCATGATTTCATGAATGTTACTTGTCGACCTAGAAGAAGAAGAGTTGCAAGACCTATAACTTCATGCAAATAGTTTGTGAGAGATGGTGTATTTCCTCTTCCATGTCATGGCAACTTGACTTGGTTAATAGCAACAAAAACATGATAAGATTTCCTTTGGCATTTTTAGAATGTTTGTCATTTCTTTGTTGTTGGCTAGTTTAAAAAAAAATATGATCATAAAAATGCAATCAGGTTACATTAAGTTTAATAATCCAATCAAATTTTTTATATTATTAATGCATCAAGGTTTTGTTTTTAAAACTTTATACGCATTATGGCTTAGATTTCTCAAGCCATAATGCATTCAATTATTTGAATTTTCAAATAAGCCAAATGCAATAGCTACATTTCTTAGTGTTTTTTGGTGAGTGGCCACTTTTTTGTTCACCATCTTGGTGCATATACCCCACTACCATCACACCAAACCAGAGGCACTAGGCACTCTCTTAAGCTTGAAATGTCAAAAAGGGAAACTCCAACCTTTAATCGTGATCTTCCCTCTTTGTAATAATTATACCATCATCTCAACTTCCAAGATGTCCTCCCATCACCTGTCATGATGCAGGTCAAGGATGGTGGATCCAATTAAGGATAGTCCAAACCTTGTAGCTTTAGAACAACATAACAAAATAACACAACACACCAATTACTTCAACCAAATTTTCATTAACATGCTCGACTGTAAGGCCTTTCGGGTTAGGGCCAATTACAATCAGAAAGTAATTCTACAAGATCAACATGATCCAATATAACTCTAGCTAGTTCAGTTCTGAGATAAATCAACAACTAATGGAAACCCTAAGGCAGATCTGAACTCGTGCTCGCAAGCCACCAAGCAATCTCCTTGTCTCCAAGCCTCAACCACTAGCTCTGCTATCACAAACTATCAGATAACAATCTGATCCGCAAGATCACGCAGGATCTTTTCCACAACTTCACTTATCTGCTACCCTCAGGTCTACTCTCAGAACCTCTCATCTGACCACCTAAAACAACTACCCAAACATCCTATAAATACTAATCATCAGCCACAAGTCAGCTGGATGAAACCATTAACTCCTCCTAACAAATATTAAATGCAATACAAGTCAGCTCTCAAATAGCCTTACAATTAATAAATTCAACATGTCGGCCCCTAGATCCACATAGGAGAATCCAACAAATGATACCAACATTAAATGCACCAAGTCGGCCAAGCAAATCACCAAGAACTCCAATAGGTAAGCCAGAACTACCGAGCGCTAGAGAAACAACCGAGCACCAGTGGAACAACCGACCAAGCCAAGAAACACTGAGCAACACATGCATTACTGAGCACCAGTTCCACTGAGCACTAGAAGTATCACTGAATTCCTTCAGCGACTGAGCTTTCTTCAGTAACTGAGACCATCGGTTAAGGCTGCAATCGAGTAACACTAGCCAAGTAACACACCACCATGCAGATTTACCGAGGACCCAAGAATGCCCTTGCATCAGACACCCCAGGTTCGAAAAGATGTTCATATGTGAGAAGAACATCTTCTGGGATTCAACACATAAACCCCGAATTGGTTCTTCACATACAAGTCCTCCACCTTTTCACTTTGCATACTCTTCCACTTCATCTTCCTTTGTCTCTTCAAGTCTTTCCTTGATAACACACATGTCTGTTCTCCAAACTGATCACTCATTCTCTCAGGATCTACCAACTCAACTCGGCTACCAATACTCAGACTTCTCCTACTGAGTGTTGTATCCAAAAAAGGCATCAGGGAAAAATTCCTGTCATCTTTCTCAATAGTAAACACATTCTTTAGACAATCATACATAGCTCTACAATCATATTGTCAAGGTATACCGAGCAATATATGACAACTATTCATCTCCACAATATCACATAACACAAGATCCTTATACTGGCCAATCTAAACATTAATAAAGCATTGTTCTCTTACTTCTAGAGCATGATCATCTTGCAACCAACCAATCCTATAAGGATGTGGATGTCTCATTCTATTCAAACCAAGTTTCTGAACCATGTCCTTAGCAACAAGGTTATCAGTACTACCACTGTCAACAATAACATCACAAAGTTTACCTCTAGACTTGCACCGAGTCCTGAACAAGTTACTCCTCTGACAAGGTTCCTCCTTTGTACTGAGAAATGTTCACCGAATCAGCAAGTTCTTAGATTTAGGTTCATTCTCAACATTTTCATTCAACACAACAGTTTGTCAGTCACCAAGCTTCTTCTATGTACACTCAAAAGAATGATGTCCTTCTTCCCCACAATTATAGCAAGTACCCTTAAAGATAACTCTACCTATCTTCTTCATCAGTTCTACAAGTTTCTGTTCATCTTTTGCAGTCATCAGTTTATCCTTCACCGAGTGATCAATCTTTTCCTTCTCTTGGGGATTACTATGTTGTTTCCTCTTCAACTTATTTTCTGTCTTTAGAGCATACTGATAAGCATCTTCAACATAATCAATCTTCAGCATACCAAGCTCATCCTGAATATTGAATCTCAAACCATTCACATACCGAGCTACCTTTTCCTTACCAAGTTCTCTGTGTCCAGACCAAATAGTAAGTTTGTAGAACTCCTCGGTATAATATTCAACAGTCAAATCCTTCTATTTCAGATTCTACAACTTCTTAAACAAGTCAAGCTCATAGTCAACATGTATGAACTTAGCTTTCAACTTAGTCACCATCAACCTCCACCGATTGATCTTCATTTTACCTTCATCTTCTCTATCTCTTTGTAATTCTTTCCACCAAAGAGCAACATGTCCTTTCAATTTTGTCTGTGCCAATCTCACCCTAAGAGGATCTTCAATTTCTTCCAGCTCAAAGAAATCTTCAAGTTCACCAATCCAGTCAATCAAATTCTTAGGTTTCAAAGTACTAGAGAAAGTAGAGACTTCCATTTGGTAACTATTACTTAATCGAGCTCCAGATCTATGTAACCGAGCAGTTATGTCTTCACTAGATCTATCCCTCCAGTCATCACCAATAGATCTTGTAGCTTCAAAGTCTTCAACAGCATCCGCATAACCATCTTCAGTACCAACATTTTGAGGTACACCAACAACAGTTCTCATGATCTCGGTGACCATGTCATTCTTCATCAATTCCATCTCAGATCTGAAATCAGATTTCACCTTCTCTGTAATCCTAGATTCCATAGTATCTAAGAGATCTACAATCACTCTAGGGTCCAATCTTCTTGGAGGCATCCTTAAAGATAAGAGAAACCCTCTGCAACAAAACCCTACACCGACCACCTTGTGACAATCGAGCCAAGTTGTATACAAGTCAGATCACCCTGCCACCTCGCACAAACAACTAGGTCGAGATTCCACAAGTTCAGTGCCCCAAATCTGCAACCCATATCATACGATCTCTTCGCCCACAAGATCAACTTCGCAAGATCAACCTTGCTAGGTCAACCTTCACTCCATAAGATCAACTCAACTCTGATACCACCTGACATAGGTCAAGGATGGTGGATCCAATTAAGGAAAATCCAAACCTTGCAGCTTTAGACAACATAGCGGAATAACACAACACAACAATTGCTTTAACCAAATTTTCATTAACATGCCCGGTTGTAAGGCCTTCTGGGTTAGGACCAATTAGAATCAGAAAGTAATTCTGCAAGATCAACAGGATCCAATACAACTCCAACTAGTTCAGTCTTGAGACAAATCAACAACTGATGGAAACCCTAAGGTAGATCTGAATTTGTGCTCGCAAGCCACCAAGCAATCTCCTTGTCTCCAAGCCTCAACCACTAACTCTGCTATCACAAACTATCAGATAACAATCTGATCTGCAAGATCACACAGGATCTTTTCCACAACTTCACTTATCTGCTACCCTTAGAACCTCCCATCTGACCGCCTAAAACAACTACCCAAACATCCTATAAATACTAATCATCAGCCACAAGTCGGCTGGATGAAACCATTCACTCCTCCTAACAAATATTAAATGCAATACAAGTCAGCTCTCAAATAGCCTTACAATTAATAAATTCAACATGTCGGCCCCTAGATCCACATAGGAGAATCCAACAAATGATACCAACATTAAATGCACCAAGTCGGCCAAGCAAATCACTAAGAACTCCAGTCGGTAAGCCAGAACTATCGAGCGCCAGAGAAACAACCGACCAAGCCAAGCAACACTGAGCAACACAAGCATTACCTAGCACCAGTTCCAACGAGCACCAGAAGTCTCACCGAATTCCTTCAGTGACCGAGCTTTCTTCAATAATCGAGACCATGAGTTAAGGCTGCAACCGAGTAACACTAGCCAAGTAACACACCACCATGCAAATTCACCGAGGACCCAAGAATGCCCCCGCATCATGTCATCATTTACTTCATCTACTTTGAGGCCACCTAACTTCCTATCCTATTGTCCTTGCAACATCCAAAACTTGGAGGAGGCGGATACAAACATCAACAATGATATTGACCATCTACGCGGGCCATAGATTTGATCAATTTAAGCCACTAGAGTAAATACTAATTTATTAATACCAAAAGATTCCCCACAAGGGAGGGCAATCACAATTTCCACATTGACAATAATTACCATGCCAAACATGTGCCCATGATCATGAATGAAAAGAGATCTTTACCATCCTCCAAAACTGGGAGCTAACATCATAAACCAATGCTTACTCTAGTAAGAGAGATTTTGATGCTACCTTAGCCAACTCATCGATCACATCATTACCCCCCCTATACACGTGGGTTATTTGGAAATTTGAGAATTTCCCAATCAACACCCAAATCACAACAATCCATTTTTGAAGTTTCCAGTTAGGGGTTGATCTCTGTCTAGTTGCATTGACTATCAAAATAGAATCCCCTTCCAAATGCAATTTCTCAACTTTTAATTCAACTCTAAATTTTACCCAAGTCAACACTACTCTAAACTTTGTATTGTTGTTCATTGTCACACCCAAAGGGATTGACTTCATTCCCAAAACCTTCCTTAAGTGATTTTGAACCACACAACCAAATCCACTCAATCTTGAGTTTCCTTTTGAAGCCCCATCGAAGTTTATCTTACTCCAACCCGATTCTAGGGCATCCCACTTCATCCCAATTCTAGGATTCAACGAAAGATTATCATTTCGAGGTCCATTAATGAGGACTATCTATATTTATATTTATTAATAGTTGAATGCTACAATTATCTATATATTATCATATTAATTGTTATAATTGTATAATTTTACCCTTTTAATGTTTATTTGCCATTGATTTGTTAAGTCTATTTCTTTATTCATTCTCTTGATATTTCCTTCCCTTTCCCCTTTTTAAGAAATCTAGTTTGAAATCTATCTTAAGATCTTCATTTTGATGAGAAAAAATAGAACGCGATTTGATATGATTAAAAAATCATTATACAATTGAATTCAAAATTATTTTTCTCTAGTTTTCTCTACCGCCACCCCCTCCCCATCCCCTCTCACACACAGAATCCTATTTATTAAGATTGATGTGAAGAAAAAAGAAAAAAGAAACTATAAATATATGATTTATATAAAAGATAAAAAAATTACCTCTTAAAATATAATTTATATAAACAATTTTAAAATATTAAAAATACGAAATAAGAAATTATATTATATAACACTTAAATTTTAGAAATTACTTATCAAATAGGTTTAAAAATTCTCCTCGGAAAGAATTTCGAGTACTAATTTCCCATGACTATTTACTAGTCGTCCATGAAACCATAGCCCAACTTTCAAATGAGTAAACCTAGCCGTTGGTCACAAATCCTATTTAATTTCAAACAGGGGAAGAAGAGGGAAACGGATAAAATTTATCATCTCACGGGATTCATCAGGAAGGCTTAAAAGCAAGCACAATGTTGGCCAGAAATATATTGACAGAAGAAGAGACAACAGTGGATCCTGAATTGGGTTACCCCAGAGGATATGCCAAGCTCTGCAGGAATGCCCATCTTCATATGCAGGGTCTCATCACACCATACACTGAGGGGCCTCCTCAGAGATTTTTACCATATGCATTACAACCTGAAGATGTAAGACACACTTTTTCTTGTTCTTTTTCAAATTTTTAGCATTCTGTTTTCTCATTTCATCTTGAATTGGTGAGATTTAAGGATTAAACACAAATACCCGGGTACTGAACTAGTGGCTGGAGAAGATCTCCAATAGGGGCAATGTGGCCCGAGGAATGTACGTA
This sequence comes from Chamaecyparis obtusa, assembly GCA_027943335.1. NCBI lineage: Eukaryota > Viridiplantae > Streptophyta > Pinopsida > Cupressales > Cupressaceae > Chamaecyparis > Chamaecyparis obtusa. The sequence goes on from BSBK01001745.1 coordinate 2,512,193, forward strand.
CTTTATTGGAGCAGGAATCACCATATCCCAACGAACAGTAAAATCCCAATAATCTCATCTCTGGGTGCCCAAGAACAAAGTTGGGTTACCTAATTGAACATTGGGTAGATGGGTTATCTCCTACAATTAGTTTCAAAGCTTGGGGGAGCTAAGTTTAATTTCTAGAAATAGGGTTTGAGGTTACTTGTAAGCAAGACGGTTTTTAGGTTGTTTTCTCTTTTCATTTTGAATCGGTGAGATGCAAGGATCAAACGTAAACACCTGTGTTTGGGACACCTAGTTTGAACTACTTGCTGGATAAGATCTCCAATACGGGCTTATATGCAGGGCAATGTGACCCGAGTAATGTACATCTTGATTGGAGAAAGAATCACGATAGCCCAGTAAAGATTAAAATCCCAATAATCTCATCTCTGGGTGCCCAACAACAAAGTTTGGCTTACCCAATTGAACATTGGTTAGATGGGTTATCTCCTACAATAAGTTTCAAAGCTTTATGGAGCTTAGGTTAATTTGTAGAAAGAGGGTTTGTAGGTTGCTTGTAAGCAAGAGGGTTTTTAGGTTATTTTGTATGCACAAGGTTTTTTGTTGATGTGATATGAGGCAGATGGAATAAGTCAACCAATTCTGTTATTTGTTTAGATTGCCAAGGTGAAGGAGTTCAATCAGCTATTCCCAATCATTGAATCAGAAGAAAGAGACCCATCGAGCGCCAGAAGATTTGCAGATTCTCTTTGGCAGCAACTTGATCATTTGGGGTTAGTTACATCATACTCATTTTTGCATCTATTATGTGTTTGATATCATTTATGATTCATCTTATTCGATGTCATAAGAGACATCTTGTTTCGGATTAGAGATGTCCATATAATATGATTTGATACTATTCATCTTCTTCAAAGTCCTAGGAAACCCCTTTATCATTGGAGATTTCAAGAGATTTTCTGCATGATTTCAACTGTCGGAAATCATTTCAATTTCAGTTCTCTATATCATATAAAATGTGGCTCTTAGGCTGTATTATTTAATTTGTTTTTTTGTAGGCCCACATTTTCTTTAAAGAAAGAGGGTTTGTTAAAAAAGGCTTTTGCTTTTTGGTTTTGCAGAAATGCAGGATTTGATCCTGCTCTGTTCAGGATAGATCCTTATGGAAATGTTCTGTACAAAAATGCAGACCCTGCTTCCCCACTTGCATGGGAGGTTGATCACTGGTTTCCTCATTCAAGTATGTACTATTGTATACAAGGACTTGCAGGAGATTTCAAGCACACTTGGTGCACACGCTTATGATTTGATACACTACTCTTGTTGGATTGCAGGAGGAGGCAAAACAGTTTCTAGCAATCTGAGGTTGGTCCAATGGCAAGTGAATCAAAGGAAGAAAAATAAACTGGAATTCCTTGTGCCGTGGTGGGATCTGCAGCTTGGAGTCTCAGTTAATCAGTTATTATTGATTTTTCTGTCAAAAAATACAGATTTCAGGTAGAGAATCTATAATCTCAAACATAAGTCTGGAAGTGTTTTAAAAAAATAGCTGCCGAAAGAGTAACTTCAACAATTAGAATCAGTTGTAGCTTTCTTCATTTGTTTTGGGTAATATGGATAATGAGGATTTAACCTCTTTTTGAGGTTGATGAGGGGATGCATAAAACAAATTATTTATTGTGGCAGGCAGAGAGCTTTTTCTTTGCTCTTTTTCGCAGGGGAGAATGAACCATTCACTGAACTTCTGGTGGCAGATTGTCATTCCTGGCCTCAGCATTTTCGTGAGAAGAAGAGTCAAATCGGACTTGCTCCAGCTGCTATAGTTAGGATACACAAACAAACGAATGATACCTTGAAGCCTCAAAATGGTCTATCTATATATCCTCTCTGGCCCATAGGTCCTAGCATTTGAATTTCAAAACACCTTAAGAGCATTTTTCTCTGAACTAAGTCATTTGGTAAGCATTGTGCAAGTCTTGTCTCTGAATAGAAATCAAATTTGTGAAAAAAAGGTACCCCGGGTAGAAGAAGATGGACAGCAGAAGAAGAGGAAGCTCTTCGTCAAGCAGTTCAAAGATTTGGACCTGGCAACTGGAAAGAAATTAAAGAAAATGAACCCATGTTTAGAAACAGATCTACAGTGCAAATCAAAGACAAGGTCCGTCTTCTATTACAAACTTCACAAATCATATATTCATATCTTAAGGGTAATAACAAAGGAATTCGTTAGATTTGGTTATGGAATGCATTAGACTAATGTTGTTCAGGTGCATGACAACTTCTGATGTGGAAATATGCAGTATCGACTAGTAAAAGAAGACTGGGAGCTGAAGGAGAACAAAAGAGGATATTTGCCTGGGAAGGAGTTAATTTTGTCCACAGCAATTCAGAAAGAATCTAGGTTAAAGAAGACGAGAGAGGAAGAGATTCAAAGAAAAGCGGAAGAAATTTCTCAAATGAACAAAGAGCTGAAAGAATTGCAACAACAAAATGAGGCAGAATGTCTTGTATTGGAAGATCTTGAAACCGTATTGATAAAGCACAGGAGAAGATTAGAGAAACATAGAAGATGGTCTGAAGCACAATCCTCGTATAGAATGTGTTTGGAGAATATGATAAGAGATACTATGCACCAGTAAGTTTATTTATTTCTTCTCTAAATTCATTGCTTTTAAATGAATAACCTAGCAATCATGGTCAATGTAGCTTAATGATGTTTTAAACAGGAGTGTTGTGTATAAAGAACAAGGAAGGTTGAACCAAGCAGCCTGCAATACACTCATGGCAAGGCTGGAAACGCAAAAGGCTGCCTGCGATGCTTCTGAGATGGACCTTTTGAAGAGATTGAAGCTGAGAGAAGATCTTGAGACACTCCTGCTCCCTCATTCAGGACAGGTTGGGATAAAGCTTCATGAAGATGGCGCTGCAAATTGCCCCCCAAAAAATATCAGCCTGAGGTTGGAAGAACCACAGGCATGCTTTTACGGAGCTATTCAATGTCCTGACTCTGTCATCATAGCTGCAGATGGTGTGAAGGAAGATCCTGATAAATATGGGACCAGAGAAGCATCACTTCCTCATTTTGAAACTAAGGAAGAATGCCCTAAAATCTTGCAGGACTTGAGATTATCTCGAGAAGGAAAACAATTAGAGGATAAATCTAATACGTCTTTAGTTACCCTAAAAGACCAGTATAAGACAGAGATGGATACACCTAAGGCAGAAGTACTACCAGCTATATCATTAAGAAACCCTGTGAAGACAGAAGGAACTAAGGAGAAACAGAGGCTTTCAGAAGCAGAGCAGAGTGACTTAGATGTTTTGTTTGTTGGATATGAGTATGAAGGAAATAAAGTTAGAGGCAGAGAAGAAGAATCTGTCGGAGAGAATATGACCTTTGTCACATCATCGGAATTCAAGAACTCCAATTTTGAAGATTGTTCTAAAGGGGACTGTGCATCAAGAATAGGAGAAAATGATGACTTGAATAAACATTACAAGTTAGTAGAAGAAGATCGAGACTTTAAACCTGCGGAAGATAGCAAATTAGATGACATGTTGGATGATGGATTAGAAATGCAAGGACAAACAAAGACAGCCATACCAGATGCAGTTGCAGAAAAAGGAACGGAAGAAGATGAAGCTATTAAAAGGAATGGCAAATCCAATTTAGACAAGTGGCTGCAAATGTTGCTTTTGAATCCCGAGTCAAAAGAGAACGTAGAGACAGAGAACCTTCCACAAATACATGATAACTCCAGTGGAACCCAAGTTTGTGAGACCAATCATATTTTTGAAGAACAGACGATGAATCTCAGCTTTAAAGAACAACCACCCATTCAAAGAAAGAGTCCCAGCTTTGGAGGATTGGAGAAGAAAGAACATGTATTAATACATGAAAATCCAAGATGTGCTAGTGCAAGTGGTCTTATGGTAACAGGAACTTCACAGCTTTCATGCAGTGAAAAACAAGTAAATGAGAGTTTAGACCTTATAGAAAAGTTTAAGTTCCTCCAATTAGATTGTGATGATCAGAAAGAACAACAAATTAAGCTAGATAATGCACCTAGTGCATGTTTGGAGTCACTGCTGCAAGGAAATGGCAAGTCCATTATAGAAAATTCAACGGCTTTTGCACAACCACTAACAGTGAGAGATTGTGAAGGTGTAATGTTAGATAGTGGAGCAGAAGTTCAGTATGAGAAGATTAAGCACAATAATTTTAATCAACTGAAAGATGTTCAAATAGGAACTGAAATGCCTCTGAAAGACAATCCTGGATACACATCAGAAATTAGAGAACCAGAAGGAATGATTATAAGAAGCGACAATAAAGAAGATTCAATGAACTTCAAAGGCCAAGAATCCAGATTAATGAGAAGTGAGAGCATCGGATATTTGTCCAATGCATATTCTACTACTTCATTGTGGGGTACGCAGTGTAAAGAGGGACAAGCCAAAGGAGGGATTGAAGAAGAGGGTAAATTGAAAGCAGCCAAATTAACAGAGGAAGATGGTCAGCAAGGACTGGCACTACTAAAGAATGGATTGACTGCATCCATAAAGACTTGCACACACATGTGGAAAAAGCTGTTAAAAGATTAGAGGGCACAGGTCAGAACAGAAGTGAGTAATTCACTAGGCATTCTGCATTCTACTTATTTCTGTAGGAGTAAGATGGATTAGCTCAAATGATCAAACATTTCCTTGTTTGCGTTCAATCCATAGTTCTTTCATCTGTGAAAAACCCTTTATAACATATGGTTCTAAAGTATGTTTTTGCAGAGGAGTCAGAGCATTGATCAGCCTAAAGCTGATTAATTCATTTTAACTATTTTGCAATGTAATCATATTTTGTATTGTTGTAAAAAAATCTATTTTATTTTGCATCATATTGATTAAAAAACAAACTATAATTTTTCCATTGCGTATGTGTATTTCGAAGATTCATGTCTTATTAGATTATGTCCAAATCCTAGCATAAAAAAATATTAGTTGAATTCTAGCTAAATTCTAAATATGACTATCTGAAGAGATTGCTATTCAGACATTAAGATTAGGAAAATTGGGAAAAGTTTGACCTATAAAGAAGATTAACTTGTGTTTTAATGTGATTTTTGTTGCTTCTTTCAAGAGATCAACAGTTTTGGGATAGTAGATATGATTTCTATAATTTATAATGTTATTGTGTATAATTTCTGATAATCGTTGCGTGAGTTTATTTTCAATGTTTCAGATCAAACTAACATGATCCATCATCTAGAAGAAAACAGAATAATGAGGTAGTTTAATCTGAAACTTCAAAAATAAACTCAGACAATGATTTAAAAAACCTATGAAATAGTCTTAGAATAGCCAGAATCTAGAAAGATGAGGTAGTAGTAGTTATTGGAACATCTTTGTCTACTGTTATCAGTATTCTAAAGAGTTCCTCATTACTTCTATTGTTAAGTCACTGCGTTATTGTTAAGTCATTAGTTACTAGTGCTACCTGTATTCTAAATTTGGATGTCATGTGGAGTATCTGATCTATTAGTGTACGGTTATCACTATTCAATGTGTTAATTTTTCAAACAAGGATCCTTTTTGGGATTGGATGGATTCTTCCTCATTAAGAAAAGAAAAATAAATCTTCTTCCAGATTTACTTAATTACATAATATTAAAAAAACTGAAAAAAAGGTTATCTGCAGAACATTATTTGGGTTTGCAAACCCCCCCAACCATTTCAGGGCAAGATTGATAGTACCAAACAAAAATTCTATGTAATTCACTGATTATGATCAGTAGGCCATTCTAGGTCATTCATTAGACCTATTCGATGATGATAGTGTTGATTCTATGCAGTTTATTAGGTCTTTGAAAAAGAATAGTTTTTTTTTTTTTTTCTGTTTGAGGTTATTATTGATTTTTTCCAATCTATTGGTATTGGGAACACAAATCTAAGTTGATGTCTCTTCAGTTGAGAACCATGGATGAAAATATCTTTGGAAAAAAATAGTTTTTTTTCTGTTTGAGGTCATTATTGTTTTTTTCAATCTATTAGTATTGGGAACATAATTCTAAGCTGATATCTCTTCAGGTAAAAGTCATAGATGAGGGTTTCTATTCTGCTAAAGTTCTTTGGAGACACAATCCCACCTTAATTCCTTTTAACTGTTGGAGCCTTGCACTCACGGACACTTGTTCCTTGGTAGACTCATTTCAAATATTCAACTTCACAGAAAGACTTTTTAATACGAAATACATTTTTTATTACAACTTCTACCAAATTTTTTAAAAACACAATAAAAAATTCAAAAAGAAAAAATCTTAAAAAACCATTAACTACCAGACATTTTGTATCAGTAGGTCATTCAGTACAAGGTTGTTCAAAAGAACATAATTTTTTATTCAAATTTAAAATACAATTAAAGATAAAGATAGATAACATATATTGAGGTGCTCATCTTCTACCAGATTTCCTATATACACAAGCAACAAAAATTACTAAAAAAGGAAATCTAAGAAATCTAAAATCATAATTGGCAAGATATGCATAGGCTTTCAAAGATCCCAAACCACAAGATTGCTGGTATTAAGAAAAGTTCTATGTTTGCTAGAAAACTTCCTAAATTTACTTAAAAAGAATCTGAATGTTTATTTTTTTGGTTCGATTAAAAACATGCTTTCTTTGCAACTCAGTGTATTGTCGCCTGCTTAATTTGTCCAAAAAAACCCCAAAATATCGTTTGAAGTCTGATGAGTGAGACTTTACACCTTTGAATCCGTTCCTACTATTTATAGTTGGAATTACATTTGTTGAAGTTTGATTGCACTTATTTTCCCATTTGTGTTTTTATTAAAAAAAAAAACAGTCCTGTCCTCTAAATCCTTAGGGATGAGTTGAAAAGTGTAGCTTAGATTCTTAAGAGTCCAATTGATTTGAGATAGATACATATATTTTGATGACTCTATGGATCAGATCTAATCGAGAATTTTTCCAGCAGTTTGCATCTAATGTTCTCAGTTTAATAAAGTAAATTAACTTAATTAATTAAGTAGTTATAAAATTTAAATAATATCATAAGAGTGTATTTAATTAATTAATTTAATTACTAAATAAAGGTGCTAAAATAATAAAATAATATCACTTATGATCTATTGTAACTTTTTAGACATTTCTTGGAGCTCTTAATAAAGAGATCACTAGGCATTGTAAATCACCATAGAATGTATTTGAACTCTTCTTTGTATTGCCCGACGTTGGAGGTTGTAGGTGGTTTGGTTGTATATAGTTTTAGAGGTGAAAGACCCTCCCTAGTTTGTATTTGCAGTTTTGGTAGGATTAATTCCTCACCCTAGTCCGTCGTTGGAAATATCATCTTAGATATTTCACCTTGTGCTTAATTTGGCTAGCTTGTGAAGTTTTTAGTTGAAGACAAATCTGATGTAAGTTGAGATATATCTTTATAATGTGAAAACACAAACTCCTTGTTCTTGGCGATTCATTTTAGTTGATGGTGTGAGCTATGTGTTAATGCTTTATTCATCAACAATAATATATTGGGCATTTGTAAACCATATAGTTGAATCATATCAATTGAGACTGTTGAGTGCTGAAGGGTACCAAAGGTTGATTGTTGAAGGTTGAAGGGTGTCAAGTGCTGAAGGGTGCCAAGTGTCGAAGGTTGAGTGTCAAAGGGTACTACGTGCCAAAGCTTGTCGAGTATCAAAGAGTGTAAGAGGGGCGTTGAGTGTCGAAGGGTACTGAAGGCTGAGTGACGGGTCTAGGCAAAGGTTAAGTGTTGTAGGGGAGTATTTCTGTGGCTAACCTATGTTTGGTACATTACAATGGTATCAAAGTTGGTGCTTCTGCCAGCATGTTGGGAGAATTATGACACCCAATGATGGAATGAGAAATGCACATGTAGATATAATAGCCTTGTTGAGGGAGTTAACAAGAAGTCAACAAGAGCTCAATAAGACCCTAGCAAGAGGACAACAACAAATGGAGTGGTGGTCCCAAATCAATAGATTGGAAATCCTATGAGTTTGCCTGACTTAATGCTTAGATTTTCCAACTGATTTGGCTAATGAACAAGAATGATCAATCACGATCCTCTTCCCCCAGCATGACTGTAAAATTGCTTGGAAAGATTTCTAGGGCCCCTCCTTTTATACTTATTACATACACGAACTCTACTCACTATCCCCAAAAGGCCGTAGTGAATGAACGGTGGGATAGTGAGTTAGATCCCCATTTCTAACACCCTCCTGGTATGAACCAATGAACAGGGAGAAACAAAAGATTTAAGAAAAGACAATGAAATGAAAAAGAAACACTAAAATAATGGCACACACTGAAAGTAAATACACTACTCTACATCTTCCATTAATCACATTCCATTTTGCAACTCAAAACATGACTCTTGTATTCACTGTTTATCAAACTGAATAAACTTTTACACACTGTGCACACCTACAGAAAGAAATCTTTGTACAGTAGAATATCCAACCTCGGGATTTGGTCCAAGGTTCCCTTAAATAGAATGAGGATGGTCTTAGGAAGGCTTTAGGGAACTCCTAAGCCGATTTAGGTCATATGGACAACTTGGTCCGAGCAACTTTTAAAAATTGCAAAAGTTGCTATGCAACTTTTACAACAATTTTGCAACTTTTTACAACTTTGCTCACCATAGACCTTAGTGAGGTCATATGGAGTGCTAATATCCCTAATAGACTCAAATATGAGTTCTTAAATACCCTAAGCCCTGTGACATCACAATTTCATCATCCATCCTCACTTAACCAGGCAAGAAACTTTCACACATTAGTCTCAATACCTAGAACATAGGACCTAAATGGACCCCAAATCCCTATTGAAACACACACCTTGTTCAACATGATCTTAGGGAAATCAAACAGTTACCAAGAATGTCTTACAAACAAATAAAAGACTAGGGTGCTCCTGCACCAAGTTTTCAAAGGTCCATTGCATGGATTGATAAGAATGGCTCATGATTTTTCCCCAAATTCATCATTGAGGGTATTGTTGATGAAGAATTTGGCCCTAGAGTTAAGGTTGAGATTTAAATTCAAATAAGCCCAAGTTGGGCCTCACGTTCTGATAATTGTATTTGAATAAGCCCAACTTAAAGCATATAGGAGGGACGAGAAAGTTGAATGAGCTATACCATGTGGATGTCAAGGTGGTTTACGTGAGAATTTTTTTTTTGAAACAATATAGTTTTTTAAACCTAGCTTATTATTAACCCACTCCAAGATGGGTGTAAAGATAAAAACATCAAATAATAAATGGTTTCTATAGGGTGTATTAACTTATACCTACTGGTCCATGAGAATAATTTTTGCCTTGTCTTTATGCAGACTATGTAGGATCCTCGCCAAAGGGGGTTCAGGAACCTGCATATGAAATTGATTTATCCAATGTTAGCTTAAATCTTATATGAAGGTGAATCATAATCAAATTTAAAAAAGTCACATGATACATATGCTAAAGATTACATAGTAGACAATAAACAATTAGGGGCAGGTAAAAGTAACTTATTTACTGATTAGAATCATGCACATACAACTACATACAACACGACATGGTAGTAATGAATAACCCACCCTTGAAGAGTGGGATATGGTACTTTTTCAGTATAGAAAGTGGAACTTGGTATGGGTCAATCCAGATCAGCTAGGTCAACTGGAACCTTATGAGATAGAGCTTGTGTTATGGATATGATAAGGACTACACGTGTTTGTGGTAGGAAAGAGCATATATGATCCCTTGGAAATGGATTTTAGGTAGAAATGGTAGGATAACATCTTTTTGTTCTGAAGCCTCTTTATCCAAAGGTGATCAATGTCCTTTCTCTCTTCACTAGAATCAAGGGTGCGAAGGTTTCTTTGCATTGTCTCGATATACCACTCATTTTTTATACCCAAATAGTGCAAAGAAACCCTCTGCACCCATGATTTTATTAAAGAGAAAGGACATTGATCCCCTTTGGATAAAAATGATAATTCATCCTTGGAACAGTTTCCATGATCTATTCAAATATCAAACTCTCATCTTCCATATCTCCTTGCATCAATGTTATGACTGATTCAAAAGATAAATTTGTGTTTCCTTGTAGGACAAGTATAGAAATTCACTCATTCAATCATAGAAGTTGTGAAAAATAGACTCCTTTTAGGTCTCTAAATACAAAACAACACTTCCACACCCACAAACAATTTAGGAAACCACTTGTGAGGTAAAAACTTGAAACTACAAAAGCTTGGTGAAGGCCTGTCCTAGAATTAGGATTGTGACATCTATGGATTCAATGACACTTTTCCCTTCTATGACTCAATTTTAATAAAGCTTCCAATCTACAAGAAATGACTTGCACCAAATAGACCCTAACATGCATGAATTCAATTCTTACGGGAGATTGACATGGTATGGAATGAATTAAACTGTGACTATGATTCAACCTTAAGACAAGACAATCACTACCTTAAGACTTAATGACCTATGTAAATAAAATTTCTATTACTGTGTTTTGGTTCCAAGGGACCCTGACCAGCTTTAAGATGTATGAAAAATATATGTATCCTTGTTTCAATAGCCAACTAGATCATTTTTTAAATAATTCCATGTGCTTGCTGCAGTGACAGAGGTAAATTGGATCCGTCAATTCATTTTAATTATAAATCAACATAGATAGATCCCAATCACTTTTTTTTTGTTACACTAGGTCTTCCACTCCACCATGAGAATACATCAGTTACAATAGAGAAATCATACTTAAACTCTTTTATATCAATAAAAGTAAGCTTTTCCTACATATTTCATTATTCTATTATGTTATTACAGTTTGGTTACATAAATTCTTTCATGCCAGAAGGTTGACACATTCATCTAAATTTTATTGGTTTTGATGAAGGATTGAATGCAATCCATTTTTGGTTTTAGTTCCATTTAACTTCATTCTATATTGAGCAAGATATTCTAATTTTGGTGTAATTGACAAAACCCCAACTTAGGGTAACCAATAGCTTTGCAAAATGTAGAATCTCTCTGTTTTATGTTCACCCAACCCTCTATTTTGGTAGGATGATGGGAGAGGCAATGCATTTTATTCCTGTAAGATTGTAGGACACCATGTTCAAGTTGGAACATGCTTTTGATTTGGGAAATGTCTGAAATATTGTCTCAGACTGTATATTACAGTGATATTTTGATGGATACCAACAATGAAATGGTTTGGAAGGGGAGTTAGTGATTTGGAGAGGTGTAATGGAAAGTCTTGAATGTGTTCAAGAGAATAGGAAGCCAGAAAATCTTTCATTTTGATTGTCTTGGTGACTGTCTAAGGCAGAGACATTGACAATAACTATTAACAGTATAAAGAATCAAAACTTTTGTAGAGGAACACTTTATGGTTATGGGAGTTAGGGCTCTAAGGTATAATGGTGGAGTTAGAAAAGGGTCTGCTGGAATGTGTAGGAAGAGACAATCATAGTCTAATATCAGTCAATACAATAAGAGAGTTTGAGAGTAATTGTTCAGGTTCATAAAAGTTTTAAGATCGCTTAGAGGCTTTGGAATGTCTAGGGGTAGAATATAAGTATGGTTGTTTGATTTCATTGAGAGAATTGTGGAGAAAGAGGAACTTTAGTTAGAGTATTTTTGGAGTATGGCTATCATAGGGAATAGTATGAAGAAGAATGTGATCAGTCACAAAGAGGAATGTAATTAGAGTTTGATATTGGATAGAGAATAGTTGTTTGTTTAGAAAAGTTGAGTACTTGGAGAAGGTTGTATAGGAATTGAGGATTGTAGTGTGTTGGTGGCCTAATGAAAATAGGCCTAACCCTTGGGGTTACTTGGAGAGAGAAGATTTTTTTTTATCATAGGTACTATGATCAGAGTTGGGATATTGTGAGATTGTGATCAGTTTGAGGATCTTGGAGGGTAATCCTATTGTTGAGTGGATTGTGAATGGTGTGATGTCCCTTAACCATAAATTACAACAGAGAAACGAGTATGTGTGATTAGTTTTTATTGTCACTAGGGTATGGAGTGAAGCATACAAGCTGTGTGAAGGGTAAGAATGTTGTAAATGGTAATTTCTAGTCCATTTCTAGGCCACCCAATCAAATGTCACCCCTCAAGCATATTCAAGAATGAGATATACATGATTATGTCAAACAATAAAATAAAAGTAAATTGTTTATTAAATAGTGTTTGAATTAGAGGGCTTTCTTAAGCCAAAATTTACATCTATTAAAAAATGTAATTGAAACCAAGGCATTTTTGTCATCTAAACGTGAGTAATTTTTGTTTATCATGGAATTTTTTGAAACCCTAATCTTGATTTATTGTCCAAACATGAGGCATTTTTGTTTATCATGACACATTTTCTCTTTTATAGAAGAGCACAATAACACGATATTATTTCCAGATTACACAATGTTTTTCTACAATTCCAAGTGAACATATACAAACATAGAGATATTCATTCTTTTGCAAAGAAAAATCCACATACCTAAATGCATAACAGAGCTAGAAAAACTCAACCCCTCACGACATAGAGGTGGCAATGAAAATGAAAGGATCTCCATGGCGGTAGGGATATTCATGGTGGTAGAGCTCCAGTAAAAGAGAAAATGTGCCATGATAAACAAAAAATGACAGTAAACATCAATATTTTATTGCAAAACTTCCTTCCAATCCACTTCTCTCTCTACCCTCAACCCAAAGAGGGGTATTTAGGGACCTAAAAACTATCTACAACTATCTTCAACTAATTCTTGACCCATTTGACTCATTCTAGGGCCTTTGACCCACTTTGACCAATTTTGGCCTCTTAGGCCAAATGACTAAGTGTGATGTGAGGAAGAGATTTGCATGTTGAGGCAAGAGTATTTTGTACCCAGTATGGGGTACAAAATGGGCCAATAGTGGATTGAGGAAGAGATTTGAGTGTTGAGGCAAGGGAATGAGTGAACCCTTGGAAATTTATTATGTTATGATGATTGGTGATAGGAAGAGTGGAAGAGTCATTGTGGAGTAGTCCTAATAGCAGGGACATGTGAAGATTTATAAATTCATGACTTGTGTAGAAGGTGGATATGAGTCCAATATGAATATTTGAACATGGAAGATCTTTGTCTGACAAATTTTAATCTCAGCTACTTCATAGACTTAGATAATACCCCTAGAAAACTTCATAGGGTAATTTATAGCAATAGGGAAATAAATAAATATGAGTATGTTTGAAATAAAGATAAGATGAAGATAAGTGATTTCTCTCTTGTAAAATGATTAGCCTATCTTCAACATCTCATCTACCAACATTAGAATTAGGCCACCTAATCGAAGCTCACCCCTAGAGCATATTCAAGAATGAGATATACACGATTCTGTCAAACAAGAAAAGAAAATAAAACTATTTGTTAAATAATATTTGAATTGGAAGGCTTTCTCAAGCCAAATTTTTCATCCATTAAAAATCTAATTGAAACCAAGAAAATTTTGTCATCCAAATGTGAGGCATTTTTGTTTATCATGGTATTTTTGAAACCCTAATCTTGATTTATCATCCAAATGTGAGGCATTTTTGTTTATCATGGTATTTTTGAAACCCTAATCTTGATTTATCATCCAAAAGTGAGGCATTTTTATTTATCGTGGCTTATTTTCTCTTTTACAAAAGAACACAATAACAATGATATCATTTCCAAATTACACAATATTTTTCTACAATTCTAAGTGAGCACATAAAAACACAGAGATATTCATTCTTTTGCAAAGAAAAATCCACATACTCAAATGCATAACAGAGCCAGAAAAAGTCAACCCCTCATGACATAGAGTCAACAAAAAAAATGCAGGGATCTCCATGGTGACAAAGCTCCATTTTTTTCTTCTCCATGGCGGCAGAGCTCCAACAGTGAACTTGTAAAAATGGAAAAGTCAAATTAAAAAGGTAATGTTGTGTTTGAAGGTATTGCCTTTATTTTTATTTTCTACCAAGTCTTTTTTTATCATAAGGTTTTCCCTTTATTTTTTATTTTCTACCAAGTCTTTTTTATCATTAGGTTTTACCTTTATTTTTATTTTCTACCAAGTCTTTTTTAATCAATTAGATTGGTCTATAATTTATTTTTGCATTTAAGTTTGACGAGTAAGGTATTTATTAAGTGATTTATTAGTAATTTAAAAATGTATAATATTTTGATGCAAAAAAATATAAAATACTTAGGTTAGGTTTTCTAAATTTTATTTTATTTTATTTATTAAAAAATATTTGGTCAACGTTCGTCAGAACTTAAATAAACAAAAATGTGCCTTGATAAAAAAAATGAACCCATAAGCCTAATCAAACATGAACTCTAATCTTTATTAAACCTCAATTAAACCATTACCTTAATTATATTCTATCCCTAACCCTATCCATGATATTAAATCCTAATTATATTCTATCCCTAACCCTATCCCATTAAATCTTAAGTTTAGCCTTAACCATAATTAAACACTTAGATGAATAAAACCCTAATCTTATTTAAATAGTAAGTTTAGTTGAACTCTACCACTAATTGAATTATGAACCTAGCATTAATTAAACTTGAATGGTAACTTCAGTATACGTCTTATTCTAATGGAAACCTTAACTCCTATTATAAACCTAATTTAACACTGACTCTAACACTAATTAAACTCTAACCCTAACGTACACTCAATGATTCCGCCTAATTCAACCCTAACCCTAACCTAACCTTAACCATGACTAAAATGGAACCCTAATTCTAGATGAAATATTTTCCTTGTAACTATTAATAGACCCTAATGCTAATTGAAACCTACACTTAAATTAGATTAAACCTTAACCACAATTTTTATTAATCCCTAACCTAAATTCAACACTTAACTTAAATCTAAACCTTATTGAACCTTAAGTATAACCCTAACTAAACCTTATTCTTAACCTTGAATCAAAGTTTCTCACTAATTGAATTATAACCCTAACCTAAATTTATCTTTAACCCAACTAATTTGAACCCTAATTAAATATAAATTTTAACTCAAATTGAATTATATTTTAATGCTAACTGTAATTTAACCTAATTGTAACCATAATTGAGTATACAATTAAAATGAACGTGTTTTATAAAAATGTTTATAATTTTTAAGTTAGAAAATTCAACCTTAACAATAATATATGTAAATATGTTTTCATGCTCCTATCTTATTTTAATGTTAAAGAATCGAATATAGTTTAATTAGGTTTAATATTCAATTAAGATTAGGTTTAGGTTCCAATTCATTCAAGGCGTCCAAAATTCAATTTGGGTGAGGGTTAGTGTTCAATTTAGTTTAGTGTTATAGTTAAGGCTAAATTATTAATTAGATTTTTAAAATAAAGATTAACTTAACAAAATCAAATGCACATCTTATTAAAAGATCAAAGTAAAAAAAAATTATATTAAAAAAAACATAAGTATTAATAACATTGACTATTCATGGAGTTAGAGTTGAGACTTGGTTAGTCCATTGTGACCATTTCCAATAGTGATTTACCTTATTTTTCATGTTCCAAAAACTCATAGCTATGTTGACCTCCCTTGTAAATGTGATAAGAAAGAATAGAAGGTTGAGGTCCTAATTGTACCTATTGGAATTTATGGAAATGTGAGTTACCGAGAGGGGAGGGGTGAATCAATAATGCTAAAAACTCTGAATCCTTGTAGAAATGAAATTCACTAACTGACTATGTCATTTACATTCACCATACATTAAATAGCATAACTGAATTGTAAATGCATGTAAACTAATCAAATATGCAAACATGAATTTTCATACACATAACACATGTATTTTGGTATCACATAAACCCTTATTAGAAGGTAAAAACTACGGTTGGGATGGAACCCACAAAGCTTCACTTCTGCAGAAATAAAGTTGTCGGTTAAGGCTTACAAAGATTTATTAGTTCTAGTGATATTACCCTGTTAGGAGTAACAAAAAGATCAGCTAGATCTACCTAGTTAGAGGATTTTAACAACACTCATCAAGTGTGCACTCGGTTAAGATATTGTACAAAAAGACTGTTAAGTCTACTCTGTTAAGAGATTTTAAGTCTTCTATAATGGTTAAAAAGAAAGAGTAAAATTGATATGTAGATAGAAACTAATCTTGCCTAATTTTAGATCTGATATGTAATTATATGTTATCACCTTAATGTGATTGATCTCTTCCCTGAATACTGCTCGGTATTCTTCTGTCTGTTTCTGTAAACTGAATAATTTGTCAATGCTTTAAACTTAACAACCTTGTATGATCTTTAGATGTCCTTGAGTGTGACTACTTCATGTATGATCCATGTCAAAATGACATCTTTACAATTCTTATATCACAATGATTTGACCTAATTAGGGTTGTAACATTTTCTAGAAAACCTAAGATCAACAACTCTAATGATTAACCTAGATCATATTTCCATAGGAATCATTAGTCATTAAATGATTACATCCATATTAAATATTCACCTTGATCTTGGTAAACCATTTTCTAGCTCAGTAAAAAGTTGTTCACCTTGAACTATGTGTCATTCCAAACTTTTATGTAAACTCTGGATTACTCGATAGATGTTGTGTCTCGGTCTCGTTATATACTGGCACTCGGTAATCTTGTGTACTTGGTAAATACTACATAGTTATGACCGACTGAACTGTCCTTCTCTATTTACCAATTGTATAGATGAATACTAATGACAACTCTTAATCCACTTAGGAGTAACATTCTCCCCCTTTGGCATTAATATCAAAAACATATGTGTATGCTGACTACAAAAGTTTGGACTTGAAAAAATTGTAAACCAAAAAACGTGTGAACTGAGTGAACTCCCCCTTTGAACATGCTCTCAGTGTAAAGTACATACAAAAATATATACATATATTTCCCCCTTTTTTGAAAATAATGCCAAAAATGTACTCACAACTTATCAAGAATATTCGGGTGGGTTTTCTTGAGATTGTCCATGAGGTTTTCCCATTCCTCCTTGAGATTTTCTAGAGAAATTTTCTCTAAGCCTACTTGTTCATGCATATCAAATTTTTTTTTCTGTGACTAATATCTCAGGGGTGGCAATCAATTTCTTTTCCCCTGTCACATCTTTCAACATCACCTCTAGATGCGGTAGTAACTTGACTTGTAGCTCGGTTACCTATTCTCTTATTCGGTCCTCTTCCTTTGTCAATTCTACTCTTAATCACTGACCATGTTTAACCTTTGAATAATGCACTTGAAATGCATGCTGCTTGGTTGTGAGACTAGTTGTACTATTCTTAAAGATCTTTATCTAGTTTCCTTATCTTTTCACTAACCTTAGTAGTGAAATATGTTAGAAAGTAAAGTCCACCAAGATAACTGAGAGGGAAGGCAGGGGGACAAATTATATCCCGATTAGGAGATATCATTTGATTTCCATAAACCGCTTCTTAGGAACACTGCTTGAATACTGCTTCCACTGAACTGTCACGAATAGTTGAATTTTTGTATGTGCTCTTAACCATGATCTCAAAAAACATCATAGATTAAGTCCTCAAATCCGCATAGCTTGATCTTCAATATCCTAGTGTGCTAATACAAACATTGTCTTCTTCTTTGCTAATCTTCAGTAGATCACTATGTTGACATCAATGACAATCACAATCATGAATGCAACAACAACTGCTACAGAATGGCTACGAATACTCCCCCATAGGATATATTTAGCATTCATTCCTAAGAATCTCCCCCATTGGAATTGATGGAAACTGTGTGTGTGAATTTTGTACCTAATCTGTAGACACAACACTTCAGTAAAACATTAGAGGTTAGCAAAAATGAAAGTTGCAATGAATTGAAAGCTAAACTAACCAGGTGATTTACTGCCTTCTAATAGGTGCGAGTATGATGTTCTCAGATTGTTATCGAGATCAGTGACCTTGACGACACCTAAACGAAGGATTTGAATGCAAAACTGATATGAAATATGAATGCAATTAATCTATTTTTTTTGATTTTCTATGCAATGATATGATGAAAACTGATATGAATCTAGAATCTAAGATGAAATTGATATGCAATGAATTGATCTAAGATGAATTCTAAATGATATGCTATACTCAAAAACAAGAATGATCTCACGATAGCTTGGATTCGCAAAGATGATTCTTTAGTCTCCAATTCGACAACGTGAGGATGCAAAAATATGAGATGATTTGTGAAGAGCTGAGGCCTTAATTTATAGAAATCCAGGGCTTTGGAGGTGCATGAGAAAAGCCATAAATCACTCAGATTAACTCAGCTTGATTTTTGAGTTATTTGATTACAAAGAATAATCAACTCACAAAAACATGCAAAAGCAGAGTTGAACTCAAAATAGAGTTTTTGATTTAATTGATAATTGATAGTTGTCTACTTTTATGATTGTGCATGATTTATTTATGAATTGATTTAATAATAAAGTGATTTATTTCCAACTTAACTGATTTTGAAAAATAAAACAATTGATTTATGGGTTAATCAATCATTTTTCAAACTTTTATTCAAAAATAATATTATTAAAAATTGACAACTTGCTTTAATTAATTAAATAAGAATTTAATCAATTATTCATAGGATTTTGGATTTATTGTCAAAATTAAATAATACAATTTAGGAGTAAATAGAATTAACTTCAATTAAACAATTAAGTGGCAGAATTAAATCTAATTAATTAAATATTGAGAATATTCAATTAATCAAACTTTAGGATAAATAAGATTTATCGCCAAATAATCATTAAATTAAGGATAATTATGATGAATAGGAATATTACTAGGAATATTCCCCGATGTAGAATTTAGGATAATCAATTAGGATTCGATGATGTTTAGATGTGCCTTAGGTTGGGACTTTGATGTCAATTTCATTCGAATTGTCGATGTATGAGGTTAATGAACCTATAGCCCATTTTTGGGGTATTACATTTTGCCCCTCTTTGAATTGCTGTGCGAAGCGTAGTGGTTCAAAGATAGTCTGTGTATGATATTGAAACTGATGTTTGAAATTGATATTGATATGAGATAGAAACTGATTGAAATTGATATGAAGATGAAAGGTCCTGAATGACCAAAGATAATGTTAACTATAACAGTGATGAACCAATGAAACAAAAGCATCAAAATGCCTGATTTTGAACCTTATGATTGCGAAGAAGTGAGTGATCGATTCCAAACTCGATTGTCCTTAGAAGAATCACATAGGTATCACATCTGAACCCTTCAGTTACAGAAGAACCAAGGAAATAACACTAATGAACCGATGGTTACGAAAAACTGATACAGTTTACAAGATTAGGAGAATATCAGATTGATATGGATCTCGATGAATTTGATATGCCCCAAGCGATGATAGATTTGCCCCGAGCGATGAGGACTTTTGATGAATCAACAACTAGATGTGGTTGTTGTCTTGATTACTGATGAAAGATAACATATTTAGATTTACAGACTTTGAATGATGTGCAATACCATGCCCCCTTCGGGATTAAAATTGAAATTTGACAAGAAAGTCAGCGTTAAATGGTTTAGAAGCATGTTAATTGATTTAAGAAGTGGTTAAACACGTTCGAGAACGCATTCTGCATTGTTTAGAGGTCCAAAAGACCAAGTTTGACTAGGTGAAACCATGAGTTGACCATAGTTAACCAAGTTGAAATTTTGATAGTTTGACATAAGATAATCAGTTAAGTTGAATATTGTATTTCTGTGATGATTGAAGGTCGAATATGCAAGCAGTAGACCATCCTGGGCCCAAAATTTTATATCATGGTTTTGACATAATAAACGATCTCAAATTTTAATTTTGATTCTGAAAATGGATTCAGAACATCAAAATTAGCCTGGGGTGCAATTTTCATGGAAAACAGAGCACTTTTGAAAATTAGGTCAAAAGCTATATAAGGGCCGGAAGGGTCATTTTCAAATCATTTCAACCATTTGTCTTTGGAGATCTTGTGGAGCCCTCTGAGTGAGAAAATGGTAGAATAGGGAGAACTAAAGGTACCTGTGAGTTTGCATCGATTTGAGCGTAGCTGGAGACATCAGAGACCTCGATAGTATAGACATCCGGTATGTGGACCTCGACGCCTCTCTAAAATTTCAAATTTTTCATGTTTTATAGCATTTTTAGAATTTTTCATATGCATTTTGCTTTTCAATTGTCGCATGTATGAAAACTCATACGAGTCCTCCCCCAGACTCGTATGACATTTGAATTTCATTTCCTTTGTCGTTTCATCACCTACCCAGTGTCGTATGAGAGGGACCCATGAGTCGTATGACATTTCATCAGGTCCCTCGAAACTCGTATGATGAAGTGTCCAGTGTCGTATGACTATGGTTTGTCATTTGGTCTATTGTGGAAAGTCGTACGACTTTTCACGCCAGTCTGGATTATCATATGAAAAATAGTGAGTGCAAAACTCCATCTTAGGTCAAAATTTTTTCTTTTCTAATTGCTCTGCCTGATTGCTGACTCTTTGACCTACCTTCTGAAATACCAAACCGTTCAATTTCTACACTATTAGCCTATTGTTGAACCCAATTTTTGATAGAATTTCCTGTTTCTGTATAATATAGGTCACATATCCAGATGTACATGTCTGTCATTCATATCCAGTGACACATAGACTATGTGTTCACTTCCTGACCCTATGAGGGTACATCTTGCTGCCTGTGGGTTTGAGCACCTGATCCATTTACCCGATATTAGGGTAAATCATGGCCTGTTGACTGTGTTGATCGAGAGGTTCCACTCAGAGACACAGACTTTTCATTTACCGACTGGAGAGATCACTGTGACTCCAAAGGATGTATATAGGATATTACGCATTCCTTTCCATAGTAGTCGACGTCCTGAGTATGTCAGTACCGGCTAGATAGGTCTTCATGCTTTTAGGTGTCTATTTGGTGATGATACACAATTGACTGGGTCCATTTCATGGGAGACCCTTGTACAAAGATATGGTCTGACACACCGCTTAGAGTGCATGATTGCTGGGATGATTGGTGAGCTCATCATGCCAGGTCGTCAGCAGAACAATTTCTTGATGGGATGGGCCCTGATGGTAGCACTTCTTATGGCGACTCCCACTAAGCTTACTTGGGGTCAGTGTCTTTTGGCACATATGTTTTCAGAGATGCACGAGGTTGTGTATCAGGATTGCAAGAGTTTCACTTCTGGAGCTCTTGTGTTACAGATATGGGCCTGGGAGCATATCCCAGTTTTGAGACCGGTTTTTCAGACACAACGTTAGCCACAGGAGCCAGTGATATACACATATGCTGGTTATGTCACATAGGTCCGCATGGGCCATATTGAGTATTTTAGATGATGCTTGGATGATATGAATTTTGTAGTATGGAGACCGTACTTGTAGATAGAGGTTTGGCCCACTACGAGGGAGCAGTACAGCTTTCTGTTCCAGAGTCAGGTACTTATTGGTCGGTCTTCCACCATTTTGGAGATATTTTTGATTACCAGAGTCTAGCATTAGTATGGATGCATTCAGGATGCCCCGCAGGAGTATACTGCTTATGCTTGCATTGTTCATGAGATTGGGCTCGGATGGACACATAGGCTCACTTATTCTTTATGTTTAGATGAGTACAGTAGGATCATAGGTAGAGACTGGGACTACCATCCACAGGTTGTTGATGTAGGGGTCATAGATGGATACATCTCTTGGCTTGCAGATCACCCTATCCATAGATTCTTGGATCCCACTAAGTTGATACCCTCCATGGAGGAGGTGATGGATGTGACAGGAGCTCCTATGAGACCGATTTCGAGACCACAAGCAGTACATCCTACACCACCCAGACTGAGAGCGATGGCTCCACTATAGAGACCAGCAAGACATATGAGGCCCACTCATCCTTCTACTTCTACAGTAGGTACATCCACAGGTTCACAGAGACGGACCAGGGGTGAGAGTGGCACTTTGGGCAGTGTTGGTTCTGCAGATGATGTATTAGCAGCTGAGCAGGTTGTAGGTGCTGGTACAGATATGCGTACAGATGATCCCTTTGATCTAGGTGTTGAGATTAGATGCTGTAAGGAACGTAGAGCAGGTACCACAAAGCAGGCAGAGCAGCTAGCATAGCCAACACATGACACATATATGCCAGCAGTAGAGGATGACCCTAGTGTACCTCTTACTTCATCGAAGATTATTAGACATCTCAGAGCTTAGGTTCGAGACCTGAAGGTACAGAGTGCTAGGTGGGAGGAGAGGTATCTAGAGGTAGATAGGCAGTGCACAAAGCTTCATGTAGAGTTTCATTTAGAGGTTCAGAGATTACAGATAGAGGTGACCCATTAGACCTCACGGGCTTCATATTATGTGTCTGCATATTATGCTACTATCCCTGCTGCACAGAGAGTACCCATGTATTCAGATTACATGGCAGCCTCAGAGGGAGCTAGGGCACCGAGAGTAGAGGTGATACCAGATGCACCACCCCCTCCTCCACCAGATGCCGAGGAGCATGCCGATAGTTGATTCCCATTCTTATGTTTTGATATACTTTGTTCTTTTTGATCATTGATATACTGTTCTGACTTTGATAGCTCTCAGGAGCTCATTCTTTTGTATATTGTGCCAGTAGTGCACCCCTGACACATTTCGAGTTGATGATATATATGAGATCGATATTTTGGGTCGTGACTTCATTTGTACTTGTCATGTTTTTTATTGATGATGATATCATGTGATGTTTATGCTATGAGTAGTGTAGAATGTATGTATGGATCAATGCAATGCAATGATTTCTGTCATATGTATGGATGTTATGAAAATGTAATGGATTATGAAAAGATGTATGTATGATTTATGCTTATGCACTAGATGTAATGTAATGCAAAAAATGGTAATGATATGGGATGTAAATGCAGTGATACACATGATATGTTTTTGCAAGTTGATGAAGACAAGTACCCAATCTTATGTCAAAAGGATGTTTAACCCAGGAGGGTTACTTCTTGCAGTTCGGTGAAGAGACCTTCGAGTGAGACTCAACTCTCGTTAGATGTGAAGAATTGATATGAAAAATTGTTTAAGCTATGAAGTGTTTCTAAACATTTGTGAGATCATGTAGACATGCAAAATGCAAAGAAACATGCAAAATGAAATGCAACCTAGGACCTAGGACCTAGTCATTGATCATATGTCGATTTGGTATCATCATTGAACTTTTAGGTAACCGGATAAATCAATACAATGCCCACTAGCTATGAAACCATAGACATATGAATATTGATTTGTATGCGCAAGTATCAATACAATACCCACTGATTAGGAAACCATGGATATATGAATATTGATTTTGTTTTCGGAATGTTGGATCAGATATAAGCACCAAGGCACAAATGCTAGGATGACCTGAATATCATGTCCATTTTGATATAGCAATTTGTATAAGCATCAGAATATAAATATTGTGATGACCTGAATATGCCTTGCATTGTCAAACATATCAAACAGTCAAGAGATCATTCTAAATCCAGTGTGAATTACCCGTAGTGACCCTTTATCGTTCACATCCTTAGGTAAGATCGCATTTCACAATAGGAGAAAGAACTCACTCAAAAAGACAATAGATCAAACTTCCTTGAATTTTCTGGGTATCAATGGTCGAGGTACACATGGCCATCCAATTCGAGATAGAGGCTCTTACAGTTGGACACCATTTCAATCCAAAATTTCCAAAGTTGTTAGATTTTTACATACAAGAAGAAAACAAAGAAAAGATTATGCCCCCAGTCATCACTCTCTAAATCTTGTAAAGGACATCATCGAAGAGCTTGTGGGAACATAATATGGAAAAATCTCAATACGAATCAGTAAGCATACAAAGAGATAAAAGCATGTAAAAAGCATAGATCATTTTCAGTTTTTAGTTTGATGTTGATGCAAAAATCCTTTCTGGAGATGAGACAGACAGACAGACTCAAATGAAGCTTCAAAGGACTCAGACTGGACATGACACGTCTAAAGTATACTAGAGACCATAGGATATGACATTGATTTCCCCCAAGTGTTAAGCATTGAGAGGATACATACGCTTGAGTTGATTGGTGTACAAACTGACTTATTGAAAATAGGAATGCGGAAACAAATCGGGAGATATGTACAAACTAAAGCAAGACTGAAAGCTGGGAAAGACCAAGATTGCACTGATAGATGGAGTGTATTGAAACAAGTGGCACCCGTTTGCCAGGTTTTCACCATCTTGGTAGAGATTCTATTTTTGCTACCAAGGCGCCTGTTTCTAGGTTTTCACCAAGGCACTTTTTTCTTTTTCTCATTTTTTGTATTTTTCATTTTTTCAATTTTTTTGTTTGATATTTTTGATATTTTTGATATTTTCAATTTTTTTGATATTTTTGATATTTTTTACTTTTTTTGTGAATCATCAAGGTGCCCATTGCTAGGTTTTCACCAAGATGTTCATTTTTTCAGGACTTTTTCCGATTTTAAAGATTTTTTCAGGACATTTTACCATAGATTGAATGCCTTAGGCATAGAATTTCTTTAGATGGAGAATGTTGATTGGTTCTCAGAGCTGTTCTCCTTCAGTCATTGAGAGTTGATAAGCACTAGAGCCAAAAGTAGCAGTGATTACAAAGGGACCCAACCAGTTGGGTTCAAGCTTCCCCTTGCGTTCTCGATGTGATTAATTTTTAGGATTCTCTCTCAAGACTAGATCACCAACCTAAAATTCTATGTTTTTGACTTTCTTGTTGTAGCCTCTAGACATTCTCTTCTGATATACTCTGAGATGATCATATGCTACTTGTCTGCGCTCATCTAGTAGCTCAAGTTATTGCAACCTAGACACTCTATAGTCATCATCAGTTACTAGACCATGCATTCTAATTCTTAGTGATGGGATTTCAACCTCAATAGGTGGTACCACTTCAGACCCATAAACTAAAGCAAAAGGTGTAGCCCTTGTAGGTGTTCTGATACTTGTTCTGTAGGCCCAGAGAGCTGGATTGATCATGAGATGCCAATCTCTTCCTATTTTATTAACTGTACGATGCAAGATTTTCAATAAATTCTTATTAGAAGCCTCTGCTTGTCCATTCCCTTGAGGATAGTAGATAGAAGACCAATGTTGTGTGATCTTGAATTTGGCACATAGATCATCTAGGTCTTTGTTCTTGAATTGTCCACCATTATCTGTGATTATGGAATGAGGTATCCCATATCTGCATATGATATAGTTCAATATGAACATAGATATTTGCTTTCCAGTTGCTTGTGTCAAAGGGACTGCTTCTACCCATTTTGTAAAATAATATGTAGCTGTGATTATATGGGTATGCCCATTAGAAGAATGAGGATGTATAGCTCCTATAAGATCAAATGCCCATTGGTGAAAAGACCATTGTGTAGTAAAGGGAATTAGATCTCTCCCTGGAGCATGAATTAAGTTGCCATGCACTTGGCATTTTTGACAATTCTTAGAAAACTCGATAGACTCTTTCTCCATTTTAGGCCAATAGTACCCAACCCTAATACATTTTTGAGCTAGTGTTAAACCGTTCGAGTGTGACCCACAAATACCATCATGGACTTCCTCTAACACATGTTGAGACTCTTCCCATTCTAAACATCTAAGTAGCGTACCATCTAGACCTCATTTGTACAGATCGTGACCAATGATGACATATCAGGAGGCATTACGGATAAGGTATCTCTTCTCATGACGGTTGAAGGTATCAGGAATGATTTGGTCTTGGAGATATGAGAATAAGTTTTTGTATCTGGATGAATCATGACCAAAAATAGTGCAGATCATGCGGGTTTCAGGGGAATCATATGCAGGATAAGATAGTGCTTCCACTAGGAACTCGTAGCGTAGCTCATGTTCAGGTTGTTGTAATAAAGTAGATAGTGTTGCCATTGCATTGGCAGCCTTGTTCTCCATTCTAGGAATTTTCTCAAATGTGATAGATATGAAATATTTCTTAAGATCATCTACCATTCTCTTGTAAGGAATGAGCTTTTCATCTTTAGCTTGGTACACATCATTGACTTGATGAATAACAAGTTGAGAGTCTCCATGAATGTGTAGCTCTGTCACTCTCCACTCAATTGCTAGTTTCATGCCATTCAAAAGGGCTTCATATTCTACAATATTTTTTGTGCAAGGAAACTTTAATCTGAATGCTTTTGGAATTGAGTATCCTTGAGGAGTTATGAACAATAATCCTGCTCCAGATCCATTCTATGTATAGGAGCCATCAAAGAATAACTGCCATTCTCTAGAAGAAAGAGTCATGATAGAGGAATCTGGAAATTCCATTTGCATTGGTGTATCATCAATCATAGGTGCATCTGATAATTGATCAACAATAACCTATCCTTTGATAGCCTTTCTTTCCACATATTCAATGTCAAATTCACTTAAGAGCATAACCCATTTAGCTAATCGACCCGTGAGGGAAGCTTTGCTTAGTAGGTACTTTAGTGGATCAATTTTAGCTACCAAATGTGTGGTATGAGCTAACATGTAGTGTCTCAATTTTTGTGATGCAAAGATCACAGCTAGATAAGCTTTCTCAATCATTGAATAGTTCTTCTCATATGCAACCAATGTTCTACTGATATAGTATACAACTCTTTCCTTTTTGTTCTCATCATGCTGTGCTAGCAATGCCCCCAGTGATGTATTTGTAGTGGAGACATATAAGATCAAAGGCTTCCCATGAATAGGAGGCATCAAGATAGGTGGATTTGATAGATACTTCTTGATATGGTTAAAGTTGTTTTTACATTCTTCATTCCATGCAAAGGTCACACCTTTATGTAATGTTTTTGTAAAAGGTTGTGATATATCAGCAAGCTGTGATATGAATCTTCTGATAGATTGTACTCTCCCTTGTAAGGTTCTCATTTGACTGAGATTCTTGGGAGGTTGCATCTCTATTATAGCCTTGACTTTAGCTGGATCAACTTCAATGCCCTTCTTTGAAACTATGTGTCCTAAGAGCTTTCTAGAAGTGACACCAAAAGCACACTTCTTAGGATTTAGTCAAAGACTAAAATTTTCCATTCTGTCTAGGATCATGCTCAAGTCCTTTAGATGTTTAGTTCTAATCATAGATTTTGCTAAAGTATCATCAACATAATCTTCCATAGTTCGATGCATCATGTCATGGAAAATAGATGTCATTGCTCTTTGATATGTAGCACCAGCATTTTTAAGCCCAAATGGCATGACATTTCAATAGAAGGTACCCCATGCACATGTGAAAGTAGTTTTCTCTTGATCCTCTGGAGCAATTTTTATTTGGTTATATCCAGAGAAACCATCCATTAAGGAATACATCTCAAAACCCGCAGTCATGTCCACTATCATATCAATGTTAGGTAGTGGAAAATCATCCTTAGGGAACGCTCTATTCACATCTCTAAAGTCTGTGCACACTCTGATTGAACCATCTGGTTTAGAAATAGGTACAATATTAGAGATCTATTTAGCATAGTCTATAACATGGATGAACCCAACTTTTAGTAGCTTCGCTAATTCAGCTTTTACCAAGAGTGCAACATGAGGATACATCTTTCTCAATTTTTGCTTGACAGGTTTGACATTTGGAGCTATAGATAAATGATGCATTATAAGATTAGGATCCAATCTTGGCATATCTGAATATTTCCATGCAAAGTTGATCTTCTTCTTTGTTAGGAATGTTGTAAATTTTTGCTTCTCTTCTTCTGATAAAGATTGTGCTACATGAATCAACTGTGGTTCCTCTGTTGTACCCAAATTGATAGATTGAGTGGGCTCAATTAGAACTGGAGATTTGTCCTGTAAATGACTCAGAAGGACATCAAATATCTCATCCTTAGGCACCTCAGAGAGGTTTTCACCTTTGGATACGTCTTTTATTTTTACTTTTGTAGGTTCTGAGACTGCCACAAAGTGGTTTTCACCCTCAGAACTCCTTTTCTTTTTCTTTTTATTCTTATTTTTCTAACTGAGATACTTGATGTCTGACTCCGTCATGCTAACGCTCGGTTCACTGATGGAAGTATTCATAGGCTCAACTACATTGAGGTAGCAAGAAAGGGCATAGTCATTGGGAAAGTTGTAAACACCATGGCTCAGATTTGTGGAGGTTTGATCAATAAGTTTTGGATATTGGATAGTCAAAGTGGGGAAAGATTGGGAGATAGTGTTTACAGATATGGATATGTCATCATTGGTCCTAACCTGATGCTCGAGTTCAAATGTGATATTACAACTTAAGACATTCAATTCATGGATAGGCTCAATGTCATCATGGGAGTCCAATTTAGCCATAGGTGGATCAGACTCGATAGGTTCTGCATTTCACTCTAGACTTATGTTGGGATTAGGTGCATATTGGTGAATAACATCAACATGTTTCTTAGTGATAAGCTCATCTGGTTCTGGAATGACTCCCCATTCATAGTCATTAGATTCATCTTCTGATTCAGGATCTCTAGGAAATTTTAGATCATGAGTAAAGTCAGGGTGAATACCCCAAGAAGGGTTACCCTCAGATTCTGATTTGAATTCATACTCATGAGAATCTATCTCAGGATGACTACCACCTTCCTCTTCTTGATTATTTTCAAGATTAGCTGGTTCTTGTGTTACAACTATCTCTTGATTGATAGTAGGTTCTTATGTTTCTACTACATTAATTCTTTTGATAGGATCATCTTCTGCATCGAGAAGGTCTTTGATCTCTTTAGGCAATTTTTCATAGGGGATGAGTTCTAAGCTATCTGAATCACTATCTGATGGTTCTATTTCTTCTTTCTTAAGAAGAGGTTCTCCTGGTGTGATATGCTCTATGACATGAGAACAATTACCTTTGAGGTGATAGGGTTTCTTCTTAAATCCTAAGCCAATCTTATCTTTATTTTCTCTACCAGTATGTGGAAGAGGTGCCTCAAGACCTTTTCCTCTGACTCCTAGAGGTCCTTGACCTGGATATCCCATCTTAGCTATCAATTTATTTCCTAGACCGTATGACTTAGAAGGGATCTGCGGTGCTGTAGAGTCGCTAGTTTGAACATTGTGGGATTTAGGTTCATCTTTGTATAGCCATGATAACACAACTTCATCCTCTTCAACCTCTTGCTTGGATACTTGTTCTGCCAAAAAATTCTTTTTATATGCTTCAAGAGGTTCCTTAGGTTCGGGCTTGGACTGTATCAAAGATTATCCATAAGACTTAGGTGAGATAGGGAGAGATGTCAAAGATAAGACTGGCTCTATAATATATTCTCCCATCCCATTTTCTTTGATATTGACCTCTTTAGCAATGTCTTACATTTTGGATGTTGAAGCAACATTTAGTTGTTTAGTAGAAGATTCTCTGTTATTGGGAACAAGCTTATCAACACTTTCCTTCAATGTATTGCAAGTTGTATTCAGATCTACGGGGATAGTAACCTCCACTCCTTCATAAGGAAACTTCAAACATTGATGGTATGTAGAAGGAATAGCTTGCACTTCATGTATCCATGGTCTCCCTAGAAGAATGTTGTAAGCCAAAGGTAGATCAAGAACTTGACATATAGTATCTCTGATAACTGGACCTGCTCTGATAGGTAAGACAATGGTGCCTTTAGAAGATCTTTCTTGTTCATCATAGGCTTTGATAGTTATTTTCTTTCTAGGATCAATAGCCAATTCTAAAAATCCCAATTGTGTGATCAAGCTGTAAGAACAAATGTTTAGGCCAGCACCCCCATCTATCAACACATGTTTGACTCTACGGTTTTGGATCAAGACTTCTACATGCAAAGGCTGATTATGTGGGTGACTCAAGGAGTTGTCATCTTCCTTTGAAAAGGAGATATATTGCAGAGATGTAAGATGTCCAACCATAGTCTGGAACCTATCTAAATCAAGGTCATCAGGAACATTGGATCCAAGCAAAGCTTTGTCTAGGATAGCTCTATGAGTTGGAGATATTCAAAGCAACTCAAACATGGAGATTTTGGCATTAGTGTGTTGGAGTTGTTGAACAATGCTATAAGATGTAGGCCTTGTATCCTTTGGATTGGAAGATTTGGAAGTAGCCTTATATTTGGAAGCAGATGAAAGATTGAAGTGTATCTTAGGGACATTAGATGAATCTGGGATTTGTCCTTTCAGATGTGCCTAAGCTTGTGATTGAGTAACTGCATTAGCTGACGAATGATCTCTTTCTCTTTGTATAATTGTGATGACATTGAAACTTTTAGAGAGACATGGTTCAACCATATTGATGACATCATTATTTCCAGGGTAGGCATAATTGACTTTTGCCCCCATATTAGGTTGAGAAGTTGAAACTCCTTGACCATGTTGCGGAAATGGTTTTGTAAATGCCATATGATCGTTATTGCTCTTAGGATTGTCAACTGTGATGTCTCCACTATCGATCAAATCTTGAATGGTGTGTTTCAACCGTAAGCAGTTATTAGTTTTGTGACCTTTACCTTGATGGAAATCACATAATTCATTTTCTTTCCACCAATGTGGCTTAGGGTCTGGATCAGATTGTCAGATTGTTGGAAAAAAGATGATGTTATCAGCCAGTAGAGTTCTCATAGCTAATTCTAAAGATTCTCCAAGAGGAGTGAACTTTCACTTTTTATCCCAAGATTTGTATTCTAGCTTCTTTTGGAATGGTTCAGATGACTTTTGTTCTGAAGCTTTAATGGCTTGGGAACCAAGAGTTAGGTTGTAGGCTGGTGCCTTTGATGGTGAATATATAGTGTCAACAATGCCATCTGTGATGATGCCTTTGTTCTTGTTCCAATTTTTGTTCTTATCTTTGGAACTAGATCTAGATTTGTATTTGTCCTTTTGAAGCGTGATATCTCCTTTCTTGACAAGTACTTTATCAATCTTGATTGCATTATCTACCATTTTGTTAAAAGATGTATGATCTTGCATTTGTAATGGGTAGTTGATCTTTGGGACAAGGTTACTGATAAAGATTTTGAGTTTCTCCATTTCGGGAATTGGTCTAGCATAGAGAGAGAACTTCTTTCGCCACCTCTTGAGGAATGTTAGGAATGGTTCTCTTGGATATTGCTTGAGGTTACATATATTGATCATGGTGACTGGGTGTTGAATATTGTAGGAGTATTGTTGATAAAATAGTTTAATCAAATCCTCAAAAGTTTTAATCATAGGAGGCAATCTAGAAAACCAATGAATGGATGCTCTGCCCAGAGATCTAGGAAAGAGGCGCATCAGATAGGTCGGTTCATGCATGAACTCCATGGATTGTGTACAAAACTCTCTGACATGATCTTGAGGGTTAGAGTGTCCATCATATTTATCATACTTCAGCATCTCCACTCTTTCTGGAAATGGCGTCATGTACAAGTCTTTGTCAAATGGAAAAGGACATAGAGCCTCCATGGAGAACTCCTTGGGTTCCTTCTCTTTTTTGAGTTTATTCAGTTTGACTTGTAAAGCATGCATTTGTTTCATCATGGCCTTTATCGGAGTTTCTTCCTCATGTGTGATGATATCTTCAACATTAAAATTAGGAGGAATCTTAGCTCCTTGATGAGCTAACTCCAAAAAGTATGTTTCTCTATTTTCTTTCAAGAAATGCCTCATCATTTTCTTGAATTCATCGTCATTTTGGTATCGGGCAATTTTTTCAGGTGTGGGTTCATGATCTACACCATGTTGGGAATGAGCTCCTTGAGAGTTGTGACTCATACCTGCTTGAGACATGGTAGGAGTTCTGGGACTCCCTGATATAGATCGAGGAGGAGTTTGTTGATTACCTTCATGGGTTGATGGAGGAGGTATGTAACCAGTTTTCAATCGAAAGTTGCCAAGACTGTCATCCTCGTAAAGACCAAAATTGATGAGTTTCTCAAGAGTTGGACCCTAAATATTAGTCAAAGGTAAGGTCTGAGATGTCTCTCCTGATTTCTTGTGTGAGGAAGCTTTGGTTTCCACCATTAACCTTAGGTGAAGCGAAGAGAATAGGATGAAGACAACTAAAGAATGATTTGATGCAAGAAAATCAGATGATGCAACCTTGTCAAGATTATGATTGGTTTGAAGATTCGATCAGATGTGGGTGAAGGATACTATGCCCTGGATGTATGGGTAGATTTCCCAAAAGATAGCAGACATGAGTTCACAACACTTAGTCTATTTTTGACAATTTGATAGAAGATTGATAGATCTGACAAGGTTTTGACACAAGATGAAAATGACTCAAATCAATTAAATAGAAGGCTGGATCAAATTCAAAAGGCCACTTTTGGAAAATGATAGGATTCTCAATAGCTATTGCTCTGTTTCTGACACAATGATTTGTTTGACAGATTCTAGAAATAGGTTGAAAAAGCTAAGTATCTAGCAATTCTGACAATTTTTGACAACTCTTCAAAATTTTCCCAAACGACACTCTGTAGAGTCTTACGACAGTGGGTATGCTATGAAATGATAGTTGAAAAGCTCATATGATAGTGGGTATGCTATGAAATGACAGTTGAAAAGCTTGTACAATAGTTGCTAGCAGGATTTGACTTTTTGAATTTGACTGGTAGAAAGACTCGTACAACACTGGGTTCTTTACCATACGACAGCTGGGCAGTAATGAAATGATATTTGATAAAAAATCATATGACTTTCTGACTGACTGAGACGACAGTGGACTCCAGAAAAGAATTTTACTTCAGATTTTGCAAATTTTGAGTTTTCAGATTCAGATTGTTTGCAAATTTTAATGTCCAGATTTGAGGATGGTAACAGATTTATTCATTTTTAATAACCAGATAGATAAACAAGCATGCAAAACAACAAGCAAGTGATTTCAAGCATGTTTGAAAACAATGAACAAGGGAAAAAGAAACCTTGCACATGAACAATCAAGTGATTTTATTCATTCTAATCCTCAGAAGTGCTAATTGTGTATGTTCCAAAAATGTTTTGCAATAATGCACATATACCCTAGAAAGTGAAAATTTGGCCTCGCTAGGGTTTTTAGTAATGGTTTGACTCTGCAACTTTTATGATCCAAGAGGGTGAACTCCAATCCAAGTGCACCTGGGTTTTGACACAGTCTGAGAACTTAATCTTTAGGATCTACTAGGGAGATCTGACAACCCAACAAGAGACCACACCTGTGGAGATTTCTTCCAACAGGACATTTATATAGCAGTTGTCACTACCATGGCAAAAATTGCTATTACCACTTGAGGTTTTGTCAACGTGGTTGACCCAATTAAAGGAATGTCCACTATGGTTAACCCTCTCTAAAGGTGACTCACAAAATATACCACATGGAGACTGGTTCCAGATTCAAGGATTTGGGTTTTTGGTACCATCCAAAAAGGAAGTAGAGCATAGTCCCCTAGCCTTTTCACTTTTAACCCAAACAAAGCAAACATATTAATCTGACATGCTAAGACCAAGATTATCTCACAAAGATCTATGATGTCAACCCCTTATGATCTATCAACCTCTTTGAAGAGAGAATGCCTCGATCAAAAGTTGAAGATACACGGATCTAGTCGAACGTGAGACTCCCTTAGTATCCTCCCCACCTACAAGGGATCCTTCATTGAGAAGAGTTTCGCTGGAAACCCACTCTCTTAAGATCCACAAATAGTGCTCATGGGGCCTAATTACTATGTGTAACAAAGATGCTGAAAGCAAACTATGTTCATTTTTATAGCCCAAATGAAGTCTGTGATAGGAAAGTAATAAAATTCACTCAAGCTAGACACATGAGATATTTGTTTTAGATCCAAATCGAAGTCTTATTAGTTGAGAAGATTACCTGAATTCCTCGCAACATGCTTAGTAGATTTTTACCTAGTTTTAGCAATTCTTGCACTTTTTCCAATCAAAACCAGTAGGAGTCAATAAAAAATAGAGAATTTCAATTGTTAAGATTAGCCGTTAGTCAAAATCTGAAAACTGAATATGACAAATTGCCCTTTAAAATGAAATGACAATGAAAACCTGGTGCCAAAAATCGTACGACACTGGGTCTGCTTTGAGATGATAGTCCAAAAACTCATACGACACTAGGTGTATGATGATATGACAATTGAACTTCCAAACGACAGTGTGTACAGTTTGGCATGATTCTCGATCTGATAGACTATCGTATGATAATGGGTATAGTCTGAGATGACTTTTGTCAGAAACTCGTATGAAAATTGTATGAACATAATTTAAAAATCATAGTTTTAGCTCAGAAATCAAGAAGAAAAGATAGAAATTGATAGAATTGAATTGGAAACCCGTATCAGGGCCCCACAGTGGGCGCCAAAAATGTGTGTGTGAATTTTGTACGTGATCTGTAGACACAACACTTTAGTAAAACATTAGAGGTTAGCAAAAATGAAAGCTACAATTAATTGAAAGCTAAACTAACCAGGTGATTTACTACCTTCTAATAGGTGCGAGTATGATGTTCTTAGATTGTTATCAAGATCAGTGACCTTGAGGACACCTAAACGAAGGATTTGAATGCAAAACTAATATGAAATATGAATGCAATTAATCTATTTTTTTATATTTTCTGTGCAATGATATGATGAAAACTGATATGAATCTAGAATCTAAGATGAAATTGATATGCAATGAATTGATCTAAGATGAATTCTAAATGATATGCTATACTCAAAAACAAGAATGATCTCACAATAGCTTGGATTCGCAAAGATGATTCTTTAGTCTCCAATTCGACAGCGTGAGGATGCAAAAATATGAGATGATTTGTGAAGAGCTGAGGCCTTAATTTATAGAAATCTAGGGCTTTGGAGGTGCATGAGAAAAGCCATAAATCACTCAGATTAACTCAGCTTGATTTTTGAGTTATCTGATTACAAAGAATAATCAACTCACAAAAACATGCAAAAGTAGAGTTGAACTCAAAATAGAGTTTTTGATTTAATTGATAATTGATAGTTGTCTACTTTTATGATTGTGCATGATTTATTTATGAATTGATTTAATAATAAAGTGATTTATTTCCAACTTAACTGATTTTGAAAAATAAAACAATTGATTTATGGGTTAATTAATCATTTTTCAAACTTTTATTCAGAAATAATATTATTAAAAATTGACAACTTGCTTTAATTAATTAAATAAGAATTTAATCAATTATTCATAGGATTTTGGATTTATTGTCAAAATTAAATAATACAATTTAGGAATAAATGGAATTAACTTCAATTAAACAATTAAGTGGCAGAATTAAATCTAATTAATTAAATATTGAGAATATTCAATTAATCAAACTTTAGGATAAATAAGATTTATCACCAAATAATCATTAAATTAAGGATAATTATGATGAATAGGAATATTACTAGGAATATTCCCCAATGCAGAATTTAGGATAATCAATTAGGATTCGATGATGTTTAGATGTGCCTTAGGTTAGGACTTTGATGTTGATTTCGTTCGAATTGTCAATGTATGAGGTTAATGAACCTATAGCCCATTTTTTGGGTATTACAGAAACATAGATGAAAAAACATCCAAGTTCCATGAATACCAACACTGCAACACTACTGCTCTAAAATGTTTTCAAATCCTCTTCATCAATCAAATCTTTCTTCATTTTCCTGCTCAATTATTTTAGTTTTCCATTTTATATTGCTTGTAACCTTCTCCCCCAAATTCTCTTCAATATATGGTTTTTCATGTATCCTTCTCCCCCATTGACATCAATGATAGATGTTACATCACTATGTCAACAACAACTTCAATGCCAAAAGACATTTTTCAAAAAATACATTTCACTAGAGTCCTCATGACTCAACTTAGAAACACATACTCCCCTATAGAGGAAGTACCAACATCCAGTCCAGAAAAAGATAAGGCTCATATACCACTGGACTGATGCAACAATCTGCATCACTTCTCAAAAGTAGGCTGGGGCATAACCCCAAGCATACCTCTCAGATACTCAAATGTATCTTTAGGCAAAGGCTTTGTAAATATATCTACAATATGCTCTTTTGTACTTATATACTCAAGTCTGACTTCTTTCTCTGCAACTTTTTTCTCTCACTACATGATACTTTATTTCTATATGTTTTGTCTTAGAATGTAGTACATGATTCTTAGACATACTAACTATACTGGTGTTATCACAATGTATAAAAATAGGCTCATCAAATTTTATTCCAATATCCTTCAACATTTGTTTCATCCATATTATCTGGTTACAATTGTTTGCTACTGCTACATATTCTACTTTTGATGTGCTCTGTGAAATATAATTTTGTTTCTTGCTTAGCCAAGAAACCAATCTTACTCCAAGGAAAAATGCTCCACCACTTGTACTCTTTTTATCATCAACACTGCCTCCCCAATCTGCATCTATATATGCATATAGGGTAAAGTCATCAGATTTTTCATACCACAATCCATATTTAATTGTGCCTTTCAAGTACATCAGTATCCTTTTTACTGCTGCATAATGTGATTCTTTAGGGTCAGCTTGAGATCTTGCAATGATTCCAACCACATGTGATATGTCTGGTCTTGTATGAGTTAAATATTGCAATCATCCAATCATAGATCTATACTTCTTATGTTCAACTGCAGGAGTCTCATCTATGCAAGATAACTTGTGTCTAGTTACCATAGGTGTGCCAACCGGCTTACAGTTCTCCATTCCAAAGATAATATCATCAACAAAAATAACTACAACCAACAAACCATTTTGTTCA
The DNA here is from genome assembly GCA_027943335.1 of Chamaecyparis obtusa. Classification (NCBI taxonomy): domain Eukaryota; kingdom Viridiplantae; phylum Streptophyta; class Pinopsida; order Cupressales; family Cupressaceae; genus Chamaecyparis; species Chamaecyparis obtusa. Next base: position 2,548,965 of record BSBK01001745.1, read on the forward strand.
GGTGTTCTAGGGGCTGAAAACTGTCTCTTAATGCCATTCACTTCACAAAAAGTGTTAAATTATTTTGAAATAAATTATCCACATCTATCTGATCTCAAACATTTAATCTTCATTCCAGATTCATTCTCAACTTTGTTCTTAATTACTCTAAACTTATCAAATTCCCCATACTTTTCTTTAAGAAATGCAATCCACATCATTCTTGTAAAATCATCAACAAGAATCATAAAATACCTTTCACCATAGAATCCTCTAGTCCTTGTGGGACCACTCAAATCTGTATGAACAATTTCCAAATTCTCTGCTGTTGTAAACTTCTTGCTAGGAAATGATCTTCTCTTCTGTTTAGCCATAACACATTCCTTGTAAATCATGTTAGTAGGTTTCATAATTTTAGGCAAATCTCTTACTACAAGTGTAGTACTTACTTTCACAATGTTATCAAAGTTTATATGACAAAATCTTCTATGCCATAACCAAATGTCATCAATCTTAGTAATCAAGCATTTCATCTCAGTAGGATTCAACTGAAATACATTACGTCTGGTTCTTGATCCAATTCCAATCAAATTACCATCCTTGTCTTTGATTACACAAGTTTTCTCAGTAAACCAAACTTGATATCCCTTATCAACTAGCTGTCCAACACTCAAAAGCTTACATTTCAATCCATCCACAAAGTAAACATCATCAGTGTGAGTCTTTCCATCAAGAGTAATAGATCCTATTCCTTTTATCAAACAAGGTGCATTGTTTCCAACTCTAACAATTCCTCCATCATAATTGTTAAAATTTATGAATTTCTTCATGTCTCCAGTCATATGATGTGAACAACCACTGTCTATAATCCAATCAAATCTCTTTTCTACTTGAGAAACTAAAGCTTTTTCTTCTTTAACTTATGTTTCAGGGTTTTCTTCTTTTATTGCTACAAATCCTATATCATCATTCTCATTATCACTTTCACTTAGGGATTTCTCCATACCAGCTTCAAATTATTCATCATTAGCATAGTAACATTCTTTAGATCTTCTAGGTTTAAAGTTCTTTCTATACTTCCTTACTCTCTTAGGACATTTAGATGAAAAATGACCATATTCTTGACAAGTCCAACATTTATAAATTTTCTTACCGCCTGGTTCTCTTTTCACAAGCAAGGAAATTCCTTCCTCAATCTTCTTGTCTTCTTCATTCTTAGACCTGCTGCCACTAGCATAATCTCCACTTACACTAATGCTTCTTGACAAGGTAGGACAAATACTAAGTGCACTGAATGTTGTCTCCATTCTAGGTAGATCTCCCAACTGTCTCAAGTTCATCTCTGCTTCTTCTAGTCTTCCAAGAAGGGTTTCTCTGGTGAAGTTCTCAGTACAAGGTATAACATGCTCAATCATCTGCGTTGTCTGCTTAAATTCATTAGTTAATGTCCTTAGAATTTTCCATATCACTTCATTCTCTGTCTTGATTCCTTCACAAGATTTTATACTTGCAATAATTTTTGACATTCTACCAATATAGCTTCTAACATATTCATCTTCCATCATTCTTATATCTTCAAATGCACATATCCAATTATGTAATCTGACTCTGTTTGCATGTTCATTACCTTCAAAAGTAGATTGTAAAGCTAACCAAATTTCATGATATTTTTTTAGATATTTTACCCGACTGTACTCATTCTCTAGAAGGGCTGACAAGAGTGCTTATCTAGCAAGTATGTTACACATGAATAGGTCTCTCTCCTCATTAGTACATTCTTCAATTTTGTCTTCTTCAATGATAGTCTTCTTGTTCTTTGTGATTAACTAGTATCTTGGTCCTAAACAAAGCAAATGTGTCTTCATCTTTTCTTTTCAACTGTCAAAGATCACTCCATCAAACTTAGGGCTTTCTTTCCTGAAATGATCTGCCATAGATCTCCTTAGGTTGTTAAACTTTTCCTTCAAGGACCTGCTACTCTGATACCAATTGTTAGAAAGTAAAGTCCACCAAGATAACTGAGAGGGGGGGGGAGTGAATTAGTTATCAGATAAATACAACTTTTATCACCTTAATAAATTTCAACTATGTAAGAAATGTAATCAATAACCATAGAAAGATATACATACATAATAACATAATAACACAAGATATGTTGACTAGGGAACCTCTTGATCAAAGAGTAAACCCTGGTGGGACTGATGCCAACAAAAGATGCACTAATATGAAAATTTCTTGTGAGAGGATGGACTCTGTTAGGAGTCTTATGAAGTACATTCAGTACATGTGAATCTCTATTAGGAGACTTTGAATCCCTGTAAAAATATTCTAACCCTGTTAGGAGTTATGGAATATAGAAGGACCCACTATCCAAACAACTTCAAGGGAAAGATCACTGAACACACTGTCCAATTGATCTCTGTATTACTCAAAAGAATAATACCAAAAGATTACTGATCTCAACAACTTATCACTTCTCCTATGACTGTGCCAAACCACACCAACTGCTTCATTAGATCTCAATACCAGATCTTTGTACTTCGCATATCCTCTTACAAAAAGTATTGCTTAATTCCACAATTCACTACCATATAATACTACATGACAATAAGGAAAATAATCCTTCCTTTATACCACACTCAAATAATTACAAATGAGTCGACATACAAATTACAAAATAAAATCTTCCACACGTTACACAATATTCCATAATTACATAAAATTGTCGGCTTCCAATTAAGATAATTCTTCACTCATACGACCTCTAACCTTTCTGTCATGTCCACATTAAAATCATCATGTATTCAACATATGTACAACCTCACATGCTCAGATTCTATCTTGATTAGGAGATATCATCCGATTTCCATAAAACACTTCTCAAGAACACTGCCTGAATACTGCTTCCACTGAATTACACATAACTGTCATGAATAGTTAAATTTATGTATGCTCTCTTAACCATGGTTTCAGGAAACATCATAGATTAAGTCATCAAATCCTTATAGCTTGATCTTCAATATCCCACATTCGCTAATACAAACACTGTCTACTTCTTTGCTAATCTTCAGTAGATCACTGTGTTGACATCAATGACAATCATAGTCATGAATGAAACAACAACTGCTACAGAATGGATGTAAATACTCCCCCATAGGATATATTCAACATTCATTCCTAACAAAATAATCTATAGTGCATCATTGTTTCAAAATTGTAATAACATTTTGTATAATACTTTCTAATTCAGTTACTACCTCTGAAAGCTTTACCTTATTAACTGTCACTGCTTGGATGATCTTCTTAGTAAGTTTATACTAAATCTATAGTTCTTCTCTTTCTTCAATCATCTACTCAACATCAGTGGTTGGTCCATTGATTGTCTCGGTGAGCAGTGCAAGTTGGTCAATAATGGGGGCTGATTTATCTACATTGACATCTGGGGAAACTTGCATTAATATCTCCTTGACATCCTCTAGCATCTTGGTATTCTTGTGTTCTTTCCTTAGCTTCTCTTGAGATTCTTGTCAGGTGCATAGCTCTCCATATTTCCTAAGAGCTTTGGGATCAAGTGACCTTGGGTCACATGCAGGAATTTATATAATATCATAAAGAGTGATCAGACCCTTAGTTCCCCGCTTCCTCTTCTTCTTCTTATTTTCCACACTAGATGTTGGAGATTTTGCAATGGAAACTTGAGCCTTATGCTCTAGATTAGGCTTGCGAGGCTTAGTGGATGTTTCTTCCTCTTTATTCTTCCCTATTGTGGATTTTGTAATTTTTGGTACTGGGGCTTGTGACTTGGTGTCTGTGGTAGAAGTCTCTATCATTGTGTCTTCTTGTGTGCCTTTCTCAATGCCTACTACATTAGTGATATCGGTGGGTGCTTAAACTTGTGTAGCTTCTCCACTGTGCTTGGTCTCCTTACCTATTTCTTCACCCTTGTCTTAAGTTTTATCTATATCTTTCTCGGGTGGAGCTTCCTTGGTTTGTTTCTCAATTTCTATGTCAATAGCTTGTACCAGTATAGGTAAGTTACCTGGTACCATTGCTCATGCTACCTTAGTTGCTTTGTCTTCTCCAAGGTTCTCGGTAGCATCAATTATTACTTCATCTTCTTTGGCCTTTTGGTTGGGGTCTCCTCATGTTATATCTTCAATCAAGATTTCTTCATTCCCTAATGTTTTCAACATCTCTGGAATCCCTTACATAACATTCTCAACAATAGTTATGAAGTCTTCTTCATAAGTTTCCTCCTCAGGCTGCTTAGTATCAAAGATGTGAATTGTTTCATCCTCAACATTGATCGGTACACCTACTTGTAGGCTCGGTTAAGGTTTCTTGATATCAATTACAGATGTAGTTGCCTCGGTTTTCTCCATCGGACTGAGGATCTTAGTCCATTTATTTCTACTCTCATCATCTACTTGTTGTAGTTTTCCTTGAAGAATTTTAAATACCCTAGCCTTCATAAAAAATTTACCCTCATATTGTTTCAAGGCTTCATCAATCTCGGGGACAAAGAAGTCAAATTTTACCAAAATTAGAGACCTTTCCCTCATCCTCTTCTTGGTTTGAAGTGTATATGTCCATCTAGTAGATAATTTTTCATATAAGTCTTTTGGTATGCTTCTTGAAAACTCAACTGGAACTTGTTTGAAATTAATCATCATACCTATTATAGCTTCCTTGAGCTTATCTTGATCCCTAGTGCTCATAGTAGAGTACCTGTTGAGCTTAGGAGTAGAAATCCTTCTAGTTTTATTTATTTATTCTTCAACTTCATCAATTGTTTGAGGTCCTTTATTCACTACAACATAAAATTGATCAGTGTCCTCCTCTTTAGAATCAATGTCATCTTTTCCTCTAATTAGTTTTCTTCTCCTCTTTGGTTTTGGGAGCTTGGTGGTGGCCTTTTTTCTTCTTCTCATCTGATAGGTATGTGTCAATGTTGGCCTTATTATCTTTGCAACACCTTCCTTCAAAGGTGGTGAATTACCAGCTTCTAACCTTGTCCTTGTTTGGGTTGAAGTGTCAACCTGCTTACCTTTTTCTTTTACAACCTTAGGTCGCTCTGCTTGTTCATGTTCATTGGACTCGGTGGCCTCTTCATTATCAACATCAACTTTTACCCATTCCTTAATTTATTCTTTTGCCAATTTGTTAGCCTCTTCATCAGTAGCACCAAATTGTTTCTTTAAACAATCCCATCTTTTCTACAATCAGTCCCATTTTTATTCTATACTTGGTTTCCTCATAAGTGTCAAACTGTGTGGCATCTATATCTTTAGGCTCTGTAATTAAAGTCTTGATTGATTTTGTAGATCAGTCAAAGTCAATTTCATATTCCATTGGAGGTAGCTAGGTTGTCCTTGGTTCAATTGCTTTAATCAAGGTGGTGTTGGTGTCCACTAGAAAGAAAATGTCATCTTTGTATTTTTCAACTAACTGGACTGGAATCCTAGTTCTTTTCTACATTCTATCCTTTAATTTGCTAAAATAATCCTCCATAATTGGTTCAAAATTCTTGTCTAGGTTTCTAATGAATTCACTTATTTGCATTGTAACCAGTCGGTTTACATCCCATTCAACATTACCGACAATAGTTTTACAAATAAAAAAATGTACATACCAATAATGAACCAAATTTACAAGTATTTGATCTTGAGACTCTGATGGTTCAGGTGTTTTCTTCCAATTGTCTCAGCATCAACTTGGCTAGGTTGAGTTGCAAACCCTTCTTCACAATTTTATGCACGATGTGGACCGCTTCGCATGAAACGCTATTCGGTCTACTTGACTGGAATATTTTTTATGTAATGACATACACACCAAATCTCATCTCAGGGTCACTAATGGTGTTTATCCTCATGCCTCTTCCATCCCATTCCGCTGCTGTTAGTTTTTCAATCTTGGTCTTTGGCAAATGTCTTAGGGATTTTAATTTATCGTTCATGGGATACCTGGTTGTATACACTTAAAAATGGCTTCATTAATTAATTAAATATTTATTATTTAATTGATATTGACTTGATAAATTAATTAAATATTTATTATTTAATTAATAATTATTTCCTCTATTTATTAAATAGATTATTCAATTTATTTAGTAAATTCACTATAGTCTATTCCTCTATCCCAAGTCTTCTAATTAGTCTTATTAAAGTGATTTAATTAAATATACAATCACCTAAATATGACTAAGTCCCCTAGTCCACCTCACCTACCTAGTCACCTGACACATCACTTTGACTAAAATAAATAATAATTATTAATTATTTATTGGTAATTATCCTCACCCACACATGTCCTATTCTTAAGGGCTATGTGGCCTCATAGGACTTGGTCTCATGACCACATGTCCTCCCTTAAACCAAGTCAAGAGACATGCCCTATTCCTAAGGGGCTTCTCAAGCCACCTCTAAGGGTCAAAAGGTGACTCATGGGACACTTGTGCCAAGAGTCCTCATGAGGAAAAAGTCCTTCCCTCTTCCTCTCCTTGGTCTTTGTGAGACACTTGACATGTGTCTTTCCCTTCCACTTTGTTCTCCTCCATGTCAATGTGAGAGGAACATCATCCCTATTCTTCAAAACACATTCCAACTACATCCCCCTTTCTCTCAACTCCTTCAACCAAGTCAATCCTAGCCTTAGGATCTTCCACCTTTCATTCTCCACCATAGGATTGTGCCACCTAGGCTTAGATCCTCCAAAACTCTATAAAAGGAGCCTCATTTCCCCTTTGTGAGCTAATAGGTAATTGACAATCAAGCATTTAAGCATTCAAGCATTCTAAGAGCAATCAAGCATCCATATTATCATCATTCCATTTTGCATTCCATCCATTAGTTGCATAATCAAGCTTTGAGCTATTTTGCATTCATCATCAAATCTCCACACTTTGGTGGCATCTTGGGAAAAGGCTTCATTTGGAAATCTGAGAGATCAACATCCTCAAGAAATCAAGGCTAGGAGAGCAATGGAGACAAGCTGCATGGTAGGTGAAGGTAATTGATTTAGTTTCATCATTTATGATTACTTTGCATTCTTCATTGTGTTGCATTAGATAGATTTATTAGCTTCTAGATAGTTAATTTTTCATTTCTAGTATTAGACATCTAATTTGCATACATTTTTGGTGCCCATCGTGGGGCAACCCACATTTTTAACTTTCTATTTTTAGTTTTCTGTGTGCAGGTTTTTCTACAGGTCACTTCTGTGCATTTGTACCCGATTCCTGCGCATTCATCCATTTCTGCTGCGCATCCATTTTGGCATTTTTTGCACACTATTTTTTTCATTTTCCTGCACATTTACCTTAAGTTTTTGCACTTATAACATTTTCTACTGCGCATTAGTTATTTTTGCACATTTACGCCATCGCACTGTGCATATATTTCATTTTGCTGGGCATTCATACATTCTGCGCATAAATCCATACTTGCTGTGCATTAATTTCACTATTATGCGCATTTGTTAATTACTATAGTAAAATTTAGTTTTCTATTAGATTTGATTTTAGCTAACATTTTGACAAGTTTCTATTCGTTTTGGTAGTCTTTAGGCTATTTTTGCAGGACGTTAGTTTGAAGACCCCATTGCTAAATTTCTAACAAGTTTGTTTGTAGGATTCTTAAGGGGTATTGCAAAATAAACTATAACCTTGTTTGGGCTTAAAATATGACATGTTTTTTCTTTGTGTGTCTTCTTTAGCATAGATCAAGTGTCTGTTGTGTCTTTCTTAATAGCTATTTGTAATCCCAAAATTATAATAATGTATCCTCACCCCTCGCCAATCGTGGATCTTGGGTGTAAGAGAAACTGTTATAATTTTTAGAGGGCAGTTTTTGGTGGGAAAAGAGGTACTCACCCCAAGGAATGACCCAACTGGTAACAGGCTAAAGCCAAGCCCTTCCAAATGGGTATATAAAAAATGCTAGTGTGATTAGTCTCACATTAGACATGTGTGAATTCATTGTGGCAACCAAAATCTCCTCCAGTACCCCAGTGGTGCGTTAAAGTCCTACTTAGTAGAGGTGAAAGCCTTGCTTTGAAAGGATTGGGAGAGCCCCCTTAATTGGGAAAATGACTTGATCACAACCACCTGAACGGATGTCCTTATTAAATACTTTTGTATAGTGGCCAAAAACCTTCTATTTGCTGGCTCAAGGGGTCACCCAAGCCCGTGAAGATACCCCACATTACTCATGATTCATAGTAGAGATAGCAATTCTTTGGGAAGTAATGACCTATTGAATTCAGAACTTGGTGTGCCTGAGAAGTGAGTGCATTGTAAGGAGGAGCCCGTGCCTCCAAGTTCCCAGGCTGTTCATTGTCGATTTGTGTGGCTAGATTTTATTATCCTAGTGGGGATTCAGTAGATACTATCCTTGCCAATCTTAAGATTGTAAGCATGTTTGTGCATTCATATTAGAACAATTAGATTAAAATCATTTCTATCTTGCATGTGTGTGTTTATGCATTTTACATTTTCCAAAAATTAGAATATCAAAAAATAAAAAATTTCCAAATCTTGCAGTTCCAATCCATCAAAAACAAAAACCTGCACATTCATACACTTTTCTTGCACATTCGTTACACTATTCTGCGCATCTATTACTTTTCCCACGCATCAGTTCAAAATAGCTGCACATTTGTTTCATTTGGTTGCGCATTCATCAAACTATCCTGCGCATTTGTCACTACGCATATACAACAATGAGCATTTCCACGAGCTTTGAAAATTTCACAATCACTTTTTGACATACCCATTTTCATCCTTAGTAAGATTCTGGAAAAACATTCAAGCTACATAGACCTCTGATCTTTAGTTTGACCATTTTCATCAATTTTCATCATCCTTTCTTCACCAAAAGTCATCAAATCATTTCTTCTAATCTTTTGAAATTCCAAGTTTAGTGTTAAAACATCACCTTATCTATCAGATTTTGATCTTTGTGTGTTTATCCTATTAGGATCTATCATCCTCAATCAAACTTACTAAGATTACTATCTCTTGATTTTTCTTTGTCATATCATAGTGAAATCTATACCTCCTATTGAACTAGATTTTATCAAGTTGGCTCATCACTTTTTAACACTTTCAAATATCTTTTCTATCAAACACTCTTTCAATATATTTTCATAAAAAATCTTTCATCCCACAAATTAATTTTCACATTTTTATGGTTCAAACTTGATGTCAGAAACTTAAACAAACCATTGATTCAAAATCTCTAGACAAGATGGAAGGAAACAAAAGCAATGAAGAAAATCCTTGGTCTAGAATTCCTAAGAAAACTTCACTTTTTACATCTGAAGAGGAATCCACAGATCAAGAACTTAGGGATGCTACACAAGATCCTAGATTTTATAATGTCATGGAAAGACTCCTAGACATGGATAGAGAGATGTATTTCCTCATGCTTGCTCAACAAGGAGCCAAACTACCAACTGATTTTGATGTTTCCCATCTTAGAGAACCACCTAATACAAACAATCAAGAAATCCCTAGTGGTTCTTAAGATACACATGGAGCAAAGGAAACCAATCAACAATCCAATGCTTCTCAAAATAACCAACAAAACAATGCTTCTCAAAATAATCAGCAAACCAATGCTTCTCAGGATACTCAACAACAAAATATTTCCCAAAACACTCAAGGGAACACGTTATCTTTGGATCCCATTCTACAACAAATCTAGATGCTTCAACAAAAAATTCATGACATCCAAACTAGATCATCAAATAAGAAGTATTCCTTGGATGATATATGTCCTTATCCTTTTGATAAGAATTTAGCAATGATTCCATTCCCTCCTCATTTTGAGGTACCAAAATTTGACAAATACAAAGGGAATTCGGATCCACAAGACCACATTCATGAGTTTTGTGCTACTTTTATTGAAGTCGCTGACAATGACACTTATCTTATGCGACTATTTCCACAAATTTTAGGAGGACAAGCCATGGAATGGTTCTCCAAACTACCCCAAGCATCAAATCTTTCAATGAGCTTCTTGACAAATTTGTGACTCATTATTCATATAACATCAAACATGAAGTCACTATGCTTGATCTTTGCAATGCACATCAAAAGAATGGAGAACCCTTCCTTACTTTTTTGCAAAGATGGCATCAATTGTTTGCCAAATATCCACAAATAATTCATGAACAAGAAAAGATGGATATCTTTGTGCATAACCTTACACCAGAAATGAGTTATAGGTTACAATTTCAATGTCCTCCAAACTTCAATAAGCTCATAGAAAATGGTATCAAGATTGAGGAAGCCATGGTCAGAAAAGGTGAGATAAAACTTTATTCCAAGGACAATGCTGGGTCCTCAAATTCCAATCCCAACAATTATAACAATGACAAATCAAAATTATGGAATAAAAACAAAAACATTGTCAATGATGGGATTGTTGATAATCATAATGTCAAACCAACACAACCCCTTCTAAATCTCACAAGTCAGGCCAATGCTACTCAAGCTACCTACAACAATCAATCAGCAAATCCAAACACCAACAAAGATTCATCTAAACCAAGATTGCCTTTTATGTCACCTCGAAGAAATTTTACTCCTTTAGGGGAATCTCTCAAATCAGCATTACAGAATTTAATCACAAAGAAACTCATTACGCTTCGTGAAATGAAAGATTTTGAACCTAGAGTGAAACCTTCTTGGTGGGATGGGAATGATTATTGTGAATTTCATAGAGGAAAAGGACATAAAACCAATGACTGTCAAAGACTCAAAAATGTAATTCAAGACTTAATTGAAAGTGGTGAAATTGGTGTTGACTGACATACCTCGAATGAATCACATATAGATTTCAAAGATCCACTTCCTGAGCATGAAAAAGGAGGTTCTTCCAACACTAAGGGTGACAATCAAGCCAATTATAATACTACACCCTATAGATATGTTGGTAACATTTCTGAATGTCATCCTTCTAAGTACTATGCCAATGTTATTACCATAAAGGAAAAATTAGAGAGTCAACTAGTCCATGTTACTACTCGTGCTCAATCCAAAGTTACTCTCCAAGGAGTCTCGTCTAAACCAAATGCTTCTCAAAACAAGTTTGTTTATGTCCCAAAGTCTACACCAAATATTTCCAACCAGTACAATCTTTTGGAACAACTCAAGAAAACACCTGCCCAGATATGCATCTTAGAGCTTTTGCGTCTATCCCTGTCTCACAAAGATATCCTTGAAAAAGCTCTCTTAGAAACCCAGGTCCCCACAAATCTAGATCATGATCAATTTCAAGCTATGGTGGGACATTTAACAACCCCACATTACCTATCCTTCATTGAAAATGATGATTTAGCTATTACCCAACCTCATAATGCTCCCCTACATATCAAAGTCCTTGTACAGAGTCACAAAATCAAGAGAGTACTAATAGATGGAGGAGCTGGCTTGAATATATGCACATTGAAATTAGTCCTTCCATTGGGGTTTTTTGAAAATGTTGTAGATCCAAAGAAGAAAATCACAATCAAAGCTTATGATGAAGAAGAGAGGTCATCCAAGGGATCTGTTGTTCTTCCTATCAGAGTTGTTCCTATAATCAAAGATGTACCTTGCCAAGTTCTTGACATGGATCTTGCTTATAACATTCTCTTGGGAAGACCGTGGATTCATTCCATGCAAGCTGTGCCATCAACTTATCATCAGTGCTTGAAATTCCCTCATATGAGATCACTATCAAAGGAGATACTAATCCATTCTAGTATTGTAGCTCTATGAAGACATTTGATTCTTTGGGACCTTATAATCATACTAGATCTTCTACAACTACACCCATTGAACCTAGTGATATAGCATCAACTTCTAAATAAAACGGGGTTAAGATAGACATAAAAGAAAGAAGTATGGGAGAGTACACTTTAGGTCAAGCTCTTTGCATCATAGAGTTACCTTTATCTCCTAGATCATATGGTTGGTCTTTGATCACTAAACAACAATCAGAACCCCCTTCAACACTTGTTTATGACACATTTATAAGTGGGGGCACAATATCCAAAGAGGTAGCTGAGCATAATGCTAATCATTTTCTTAAGTGATAGAAGAATGAAGAGAATATCAAACATGAATATATATCACCTGATGTTTATGGTAAAGGGTATACTTTGCAACAAAAGATGGGATACCAAGGTGCTGGACCTATAGGGTTAAAAAGAGAAGGTGTTATAAAACCAATTTTGCAAAATCCCAATTATCAAAGAGACACTACAGGATTAGGATACAAAGGAGAAGGACCAAAAGAACCAAAAGGAAAAGAAAATATCACACCTTTTCATGAGATATCTAAAGCTCCCGCCTTACAATTTAGAAAGCACGGTATGTATGTAGATCCAGAGAAACAAAAGATAGCACAAAGAATCATTAATAGACTTGGGGATAATGATGATTCTGACTCAAATGATTATGAATGGGATTCATTATCTGATTGTACTAAAGAGATAGGAGTTGATGTTGTCCATCACTATAGTAATGATTACCATGAGGGAGAGAGTTCAAGGACTGACTCACTCGGATTAGTCCCACATGATACTACTTTTGTCAATTGTGAGGAAAGTTAGCTTTATCTTGCGATAGACGGATTAGATGAGAGTATGGAGATAGACCTTGCTGATACCATCATAAACCTTGACAAATTTTCCATCAATACCATCTCTACCTTTGAAACTGACCCGAATGATCCAATGCCCCTTGTACATCCTAAGCTTATCGATTGGGATTCTCCCGATCATCCAGAACTTGATGTTTTCCATAATGATGATGTAATCATTGACTATCTTGGAATCAGGGATCATTTACCACCAGGGGATCACAAGTCAAAATTTTTGATAGAACTGAATGACATGGCCTACTTTGGAGAGATTTCCAATCCTTTCAGTCATAAAAATATAAAACTAATCAACAGATCTAATGGTGAAAACCACTCAGTGGCAGTATTAGATCCAAAAATAGTAAAAAGAAAAGACACATCTGATGGTGAAAACCTAAGGCACCTGGCAATGGAAGGATTGACACTCTTCCCAATTATCTGTATCAAGAGCAATCTACCATTCTTATTGAACCAACAGTACCTCTTAACATTGGAATAGAAGGGTCTCCGCGCATCCTCAAAGTAGTAGCATCCTTGATAGAATCAGAGAAAGAAGCTTTTGCAAAATTTTTCAAAGAGAGACAAATCAACTTTGCTTGGTCCTATGCTAATATGCCTAGGCTGGACCCTAATCTCATTATGCATCATTTATCTATCAGACCCGGTATAAAACCAGTTAAGCAAAAGCTCTGCAAGATGCACCCACACATTGCACTAATGGTTAAAGCAGAATTGAAGAAGCTCTTAGATGTTGGATTCATTCGGGCTATTGATTATGCTGAGTGGATTTCAAATATCATACCTGTCTCAAAACTAGACAAGTCTATCTAGATTTGTATTGATTTTTGAGATCTTAATAAAGCTTGTCCAAAATATGACTTTCCTCTGTGAAATATTGACATTATTGTTGATCTGACAGTTGGGCATGAGATGTTATCATTAATGGATGTTTTTTCTAGCTATAATCAGATCAAGATTGCACTGGAAGACTAGGAGAAGACTACTTTTACTTGTCTGTGGGGTACATACTGCTGGAATGTGATGCCATTTGGCCTCAAAAATGTTGGAGCAACTTACCAAAGAGATATGACCATAATCTTTCATGATATGATGCATACCATTATGGAAGAATATGTTGATGACATTTTAGCAAAATCCAAAGACAGAGTTGGTCATTTGAGAGTGTTGGATAAAATATTTACCCGGATGGAAAAGTATCAGATTCAACTCAATCCAAAGAAATGTGCATTCAGGGTCACATCTGGTAAACTGTTAGGGTAAATTATCTTAGCCAAAGGAATCAAAGTAGATCCAAAAAAAGTTAAAGCAATAATGGAGATGGCTTCCCCCACTAACATCGGTTAGTTAAGATCTTTGCAGGGACATCTCCAATCCATCTGAAGATTTGTTTCTCAACTAGCCAATCAAAGTCATCCCTTTCAACATTTGTTGCATAAAAATATCTTATTCCAATGGGATGATAAGTGTGAGGAAGCTTTGAATAAAATTAAGCAATATCTGGTGAATCCTCCAACTCTAATGTCACCAATTCTAGGCAAGCCACTCTTGCTCTACATTTCAACTACCATAGTCTCACTAGGTGCCCTTCTGGCTCAACAAGATCATGAAGGAAAAGAAAAAGCCATCTACTATATCAGTCGCACCCTAGTGAGCTATGAGCTAAACTATTCTCCAATAGAAAGAGCATGTCTAGCCATTGTTTTTGCTTCACAGAAGTGGTGACATTACATGTCACATTCAATCAAGCTCATTGCAAAGATTGATCCTTTAAAGTATCTATTAAGTAAGACAACATTATCAGGCAGATTGGCTAAGTGGGTCATGCTACTTAGTGAATTTGACATTGAATATGTGGACATGAAGGCTATCAAAGGCCAAGTGATAGCAGATCAGCTAGCTAATGCTCCATTAACGGATGACCAACCTATACACATAGAGTTTCTTGATGCACACATCTTGGTCTTATCTACACAAACATGGACACTATACTTTGATGGATCATGTACTCAACAGGGTTCAAGAGCTGGTATTCTCTTTGTCACACTGCAAGGATACACAATTTCAAAATCTTAGAAGTTACTCTTTCCTTGCACCAATAATGTATTAGAATATGAAGCTTTACTGATTGGGCTAAAGATGGCTTTACAATGGAAAGTAATTGAAATGAATGTCTATGGGGATTCTTAGTTGATTATAAAATAGGTTAATGATGATTATCAGACTAAATATGATAAGTTATTACCATATAAACGTATGGTTGATGACTTCAAGAAATATTTCTCAGTCATCACTTTTGAGCAGATTCCTCAGCATGATAACAAGGCTGCTGATGTAATGGAAATGATTGCTTCTTTATTTGATATAGAGGATACCAAGGCCCGTTTTGAGTTCTTGGTGGAATCCCTGACTTGTCCTACATATGATGATCCTGATACAAGTATTATATGTCATCTTATTGTACATGACTCCCCAATCTATGGAAAAATCTATTCTTATCTAAAAAATGACATCCTACCCCCTGACATATCCCAAAATAAAAAATGAACTTTTTTCCGCCAAGTCTCCCGCTATGTCCTAATATCTGACACCCTTTATCGGTGAGGTCTTGATGGTACTCTCCTACGATGTCTCGAGCATGATGAAGCTCAAACTACCTTGCGAGACGTACATGAGGGTATTTGTGGGACACATTTGAGTGGTCCCTCTTTGGCTAAGAAACTCATGCGTATGGGTTATTATTGGCCTACCATGGAAACAGATTCCTTTCATTTTGCTAGGGCATGCAAGAAATGTCAGATACATGGAAACCTTAATCATGCTCCAACACAAGAGTTACATCCTTTTACAACTACCTTGCCATTCAGTCGGTGGGGACTTGACCTCATGGGTGCTATCAACCCTCCATCTTTCAATGACCACAAATGGATTATCACTGCAACCGAGTGTTTTACTAAATGGATTGAGGCCGTTCCATTGATTACCACCACAGGGAAACAAGTATCCATGTTTATCCTAAATTATATCATTTGCAGATATGGTATACCTATGTATCTCATTACTAATCATGGGAAATAGTTTCAAAATTAGGACATAGATGAACTATGTGCAAAATTCCATATCACCCATAACTATTCCTCCATATACTATCCCCAAGGAAACGGCCAAGCTGAGGCATCAAACAAAACAATTGTTAAAATCCTACAAAAGACTGTCAATGACGCTGGTCATGACTGGCATATCCAACTGAATCCAGCCTTATGGGCTTACCACACCTCCATCCATACTCCCACTAGAGCCACCCCATACTCCCTTGTCTATGGATCTGAAGTAGTCCTACCCCTCGAGGTCAAGTTGCCTTCACTTCATGTCACTCTCAAAGATTTGATTCCTGATGAAGAGTATAGAGTTGCACGGCTGACTGAACTAGAACTGCTGGATGAACACCGTCAGAGAGCTTATGACCATTTGAAAGTCTATCAACAACGTATGTCTTGTCAGTATAACAACAAGGTAAAAATTAGAGACTTTTAGATGGGTGACCTAGTCCTTCGAGAAAATCCAAAGAATCAACAACATCATGAGAAGAAGGGCAAGTTCAAACCCAATTGGTTAGGTCCTTTTGTAGTTACATCAGTTTATGGTTTTGGGGCTTATCAATTATCCACACCTGAGGGAGATCCTTTGGATGAACCTCTTAACAACATACACCTCAAGAAGTTTTATCCTTGAAATCCCAATGCAAGGGCTATGTATATATTCTATAAATTAAAAAAATCATAAAAATACAAAAAAATAAAAAAATCAAAAGAAAATTGCAATAAAAGCATGTGGTGAAAACCTAGAAACAGGGGCCATGTGTATCAAGTTAGCTCCTTTATCTATTAGGATTCTTCTAGTGTGTCCATTCATTGTATATATCCACAATAAAATGGCTAGTCAATCACCATTCCTACCATGTATATATCATAATAAAATGGCCAGTTCATACACCATCCCTTGTATTTACCCATAATAAAACCCCATCATAGCTTGATCATTTGTCATGGTCTTCATCCTCATCTTGTTGCGTCCTTCTTCATCCATAATAAGTCAGTCCACCACCTAGTTGGGGGCATGTCCTCGACCTAGTTTGGGAAGTGGATCTATGATAGTCATGACTCTTAGAGGAAAAAATGGAGTATTTTCACCAGACAAACAAACACAATTAAACATTCTTCCACAATGGTATCTTCATGATGAATTGCAATCTATAATCTATCCTTCGAAACAGGGCTGCTCATCTATCATTCTTGACTATACATCATCAATTGAACTGATCACTGTACCTTACACTATCTTTTGGCAAAAGAAAATGTATATTCATGATAGTCCTATTAGAAAGGTTTGTTGTAGGTTATGCATTCATATCTAGATTTTTATTGTTATCATGTTCTCTATGCTATTCCGGGATATCTTTGACATGAGTTTGAAACTCCCATATGTCATTGATTAGAATAGCCAGGATGGGGGATGATATTTTCTTTGATTTCTATGTGTGGGATATTTTTCGATGAAATTGAAGGAACAAATAATTGGGGTGTCTGTGCGTAAGTTCCTTCATCAATTTAATAGTATTGACAACATACAAATCATGTTGCTCTATAAATGCTATTAATGGTGATACGCCAACACATACCTTGACTCCAAATATTTGTTCCCCAATGGTGGAATGGGAATATTCCTTGTCTGTTATGCAAACAAAACTTAGGTCATCTCAGTTCAATTATACCTAGATGCTTGTCAAGTTTGCAATGTTAAACTCCATGTAAGAAGTGCTCAGGTCATCTTGGTTTAATTATACCATGATGCTTGCATTTTCTTGCAACATAATGAGCTCAATGATGAAAATCAAATTCTAGTTATTATGAAGTTCTAAGATGTTACATGAAGTTTTGAAGATATACTCATTTCATATTTCATTTTGCATTTCATTTAAACAGTTCACAACTTGCATATCAGTGCTCCTTTTATAGGGATTTGTAGGTTATCTTTCTTATTAGGTTATCTATTCTCCTAGTCCATTCTTCTTGTGTCAGATACATTGTTATTTAAGTTGAGGAAATTTGGACAACAAAAAAATTAAGTTTTCACCTCGCATCTTACAACATTTAATCAATTCATTTAGGTCTTGCATTATTTTCATTAGGTATGTTCATTTGAATATTATCCATCTATATTACATGCATATTTCACATGTTGTTTTGTTATAGTTATCATAACATCTCATTATCTTTTTATTATGATGTAAGTTGTTATATTTTAGTCATCTTTAGAATATTTTCATTCATTATATATTATATGCATTTCACACCATCATTTATTATATATTCATTTATATCAATAATTTATTATCCATTCATTAACCATTATCTACATTGTTCTTTACATCATTGCATTAGTAATCACATAGCATTGTATAAAGTAAACTCATTTAAGAAATGCATTTATATCAACATCATATGTTTGATCATTAACCATTAAGCATCAAATAGAATATAAATCATTTTTGCATTCTAGGACATACATTCTATGCATATTAAAGTAAATCATCACAGCCTGCATATGTTAGTTGTAATGCCCACCCTAGCATCTTCTTATGTTAGACTGACAGGACTATTGCTTTGATACTTTGGGATTTTATGATGGACTATGATTATTATTTAGTTAGCATTTTATGAGAGATTTGAGCATATATATTTGGTTACTGCAGTTATTTGGACATATTAAATGAGTTTTAATTTAATGATGAATTGCTAGAAATGAACTATCAGTAAAATGTTTTACATTGATTTGTGTTATGATGTCTAACCCTACTAACCCTATTATGGTTTTATGTTCACTAGTTGATGTGAGTGTAGGATGAGGAGGGGTAGTCGTAGTTAATCCTACAGGAGGTCCACACGATGTCGCACTCTCCCTCCTTGTTTGCCACTGTTTGTTTATATTTATATATATTTGTATATGCATATTAGTTGGTGATGTAGGATGCAGGTACCAGGCATCGTTCCACTTGGCTACACAGGTCTGAGCATGCCTTCAAAATCCTTGAATTGTTGATGTGTGGAGATTTAACCAAGATACTCTCGAGGTTACCCATGGACTTAGAATTCCATTTAGAGAGTTATCCTAGTTGGGAAGTAGAATGCAGTTTATGTACGAACTTGATTTGATGTTGGTCTGAATTTATGTTATGAGTTAGAATTAATCTATTTTATATGTATAATAGTTATAAATATGTTATAATTGTTTGTATTCTATATAGGGATGTATATATGTGGGTGCACACACATATATCCATGCTTATATAAATAATAATAATTGTATGTTTTCATTATTTGTGTAAATGGTATGTTATTTGTAATAAGTATAAAAAAATGAGTGAAATAAAGTATATTTGATGAATGTATTTAAAAAAAAATAATAATAATAAAATAATTAAAGGAAAATGCCCTTTGTAGTAAAATTAGCTATCTAGGTGGGAGTTGAACTCAAGACCTCCTAGAAGTTAGGTTACTTGTTTTCCGTTTGTGCTATGTGTCTTTCTTGGAGGGTATTTGTTTATTATTCTTGTTATACTTTCTTTTAAATGGTATTTTAATTAAATTTCATTAAAACTTTGATTAAGTCCTTACGGGAATTATCTGGTTGTTCCTCCAACCAACTATGGAAGTTGGAGAAGTTGCTTCCTATAAAGCAACTCCTCCAACCACATAGTTGGAGGATAAATAATTGTAGATTTTGGTGTGAAGGTGGATGATGATTTTGGATGATAATTTTGGAGTATAGTTTTGGAGGAGTGATTTTTGTTTTGAGTTGTTTGTAATTGATTTCTTCGGGAAATTTTATGTGAGTTGAGAGTCTCTAGTTTTTTTTTGAATTCAAGTGTGTGAGGTTGTTTGGAGGAAGATTTTTTAGAAGGATATCTACTCAAGGATTGAAGCTTTGCAGAGATTATCTAGCCAAGGGAAGAGGATTCTCCGCAAGACCCAAGGTAGGGTCTAAACCGGGAAGAATCCCCATTCTTCCTCTATTTTTGTATGAATGTGTCTGCATATGATAGGATATTAAATTATAATATTATTGTGTTATTATGTATCCAAAATGATATGTAAATGTTTTATGCTCTGTGTGTTCTACTGTGTTTTTCGGGAAGTAAATTATGTATGATCATATAGCTTTTATTTACTTTGTATTTAAAAAATCTTCCTAGGGAGTTAGGAATACTTGTGGTCATGTGGAAGGATGTGTTTATTTAATTTTAGATGAAATAGAGAAGTCTAGGAAGAAACAGGAAGGGTCATGAAGGTGTAGCATTGAGATACAGTCCTTTTTCTCGACTCTTCTCTGCTTGCAGGCTTCTTTGTGAATGGTTTATTTTATTTTATTTATTCTGTGGCTTAGGCAATGTTGAGGATGTGCTGTGGATGTGGTGCTAAGGTCCCTACAACAAGTTGACCTCAGGGAACCTTTCCCAGGCACTCTCCATGCCTACAGAGACCAGTTTTTAGTGTTTTCAGGAAGTTAAAAAATTGTTTTCGTAAAAATGTTCTGCAGGGTCGTACGACATTGTGTTCATACTCATACGACATTGTGTCCATACTCGTATGACATTGTGTCCATACTCGTACGACATTGGGTTCATACCCATACGACAGTTGGTCGAATGTCATATGGGGATGCACACTGTCGTATGAGTCTGTGTGGAATGTCGTACGACATTTGTTTCATACCCATACGATAGTTTGTTGAATGTCGTATGGGAATGCAAACTGTCATATGATTCTGTGTGGAATGTCATTTGGAGTTTTTTTTAGGGTTTCAAGGGCTTTTTAGTGCAGGATTAGGCTTTATACAATTATAACATTTAAGTATAAGTTTACGTAGTTTCTTATACTTTAAGTTATACTTGTATAAAGGGTTTAGGTACCTTCTGAGATGATTGGGATAGGTTTCAGATTTGTAGGAGTTAAGATGCAGATTATAATTTTGAGATTTCTTTAAAAATTTAGACTTAGCCAAATTTCAGTCACATGAGACTTTTCCTTGATTTTTGAAATAAGCTATGGACTATTGTGTCAATGCATGTGGGAAGTTTTATGTTGTGTTTAATGAATTCCTATACATGGTTTTGAATTTAAGCTTTTGTTCATACTTGGTTTTTGGTAGAATCCATAATTTAAGGTCAGAACTTGTTCGGGTGGCCATGTGCACCAGAGGGTTCCCTAGACCTATGAGATGGATCATTTTGAGATTACTTGAGGTTTTCTTGGTTTGTGTGTTTGTGGGGTAAGGGATAGGAACCATAAGTGAGTAGCTCACCATAGGTGTTGGAGCCCTTAAGTGGTTGCTAGATGATCCTATGGGTGTGTTTGTAAAAGTGATAACCTTAAAAATTAACATGGGAAGGGGGGGATTCAAAAGATAATGAAAGAGAATATAATAATGGCCACACAGACCTGATTGGAGTACCGAGACCAGGGATAACTGCCAAGGTGGATCCTTACTCATAAAAGGGGGACTGGGGTTACATGGTTGCCAAGGTAGATCCCAATACACAGGTTGTGTGATGACACTTAGGTGGTATCCTAGAACCTTGACCTCTATGTTATAGTATGATGATATTTTATGTTCTTTTTGAGTCTTGGATTTCTTTATCTTTTGAGCCTTAGATTGCTTAGGGCCTTGTAAGTATCTTGGTTCTATCTCCTAGCATGGGGGGTGGAACCTCACTAGTTCCACATGGTTGGGTGGCAAAAATCTTTCGAGGTCCTGTTCGTGGCTCGTGACTTGGATATGTTCAAATTCTATGAAGATCTTTATATTGTAAAATAAAAAGATGTAAAGATATGTTGTAATGCCTTTGGGCTTTTCATGTATTTGTTATTGTAATGAGATTTATTATCAAATGATGTAATTGAAAAGAAAAGCAATGTAACTGGGAGGGATAGTACTAGGTTTGATTTCAAGGATTATTATTTGAAAGAGCAAAGTTGGAAATGTACAATGTAATGTTGAATGATCTTTTCTATCTCTTCTTTGTTGCAATGAAAGGAAAATATTTATTATGATAAGGTTGAAATGTAATTTGTAATGAATAGTCATTCAATGTGTAGGAAGGTGAAATGAAATTAGTATATTAAGTAAGGAATATAATTGTAAATGAAATGTTATTTTCTTACTCTATCTCTAAAGTTATAAATGTGAAAGTAAAGAAAGGACATGAAATTCAACTTGGATAGGTAATGTGAATATTTTAGCAAAGGAATTCATTAAGGGAACCTTAAGGAATGTTAATGTGATGTAGTAATGATTTAATGTTAGAAAAAAATTTGTTAGTTACAATTTATGGTCTTAAGACCTGATTCCTTATCGGTTCCTTGGCGGGGACATTACATTAGTATGCACATGTATATAAAATCATCAAAGAAAATCATGATAGAACTGGATCACTATAAATATAAAGTCCATCATATAGGGTCCAATCATATAAAGTCCATAAAATACAACAAAACTATCCAAATGTCCAATGATATAAAGAAACATAACAATGTTCAACAGTGTCCATCAAGTCAATGATATAATGATACAATAATATAATGATACAAAGAATATATACAATGATCTCCAACATCTATGACCCACTACCTCCAGACTCTATCTGTTGCTATTTGCGAGATGCAATGAGACCCCATGCTGCTGAACCGCCTGATCCTGAGGCTCCGCCCTGATCTCCTGAACCTATGGGTGCTCTCAGAGGGTGTGATGATACACCTCCACTACTAGCTAGTACCTGTCTATCATATACCGCTATCCTAATAGCCACTGAGATCTCTCTGTATCTCCTAATCCACTGATCCCTTAGAACCACCTATCTATAGGCCTCTCGCCAGTAGGATATCTCCTTCCCGACATGTATCATGGCTCTTAGACTGTCTCCATGAGGACCCAAATCCTCTGTCCACTACAGCTCATCTAATAACATCTCTGACTCCCCAAGTCTCTCTATGGCTACATCCCACTCATGTCTCAACACTCCCATTTGGCTCTTTAGTCTCTCTATCCATCTCTCTAGTCCAGGGACATGGTCTACCTACACCTGTGTCATTGCTAGTTGAACTAGAAGTGAGTCAATATCTGGATCCTCCTCCTTCATAGCATCTCTCTATAAATAGAGATCCTATCCCCCAATGTCCATCCTTGCTGGCTCCTCCTGAGCATCCACATCTAGCATCTGTACATCCTGCTCATCCTATACATCATCATGGATCTATCCACCCTATACCACTCCAACTTGGGCTAATAAAACATCTGCCTCATCCTATCCCTACCCTACCCATATCGGTATCTGTACCTGTACAACTGGTCCCTGTACTGGGGTAGCTGGTATCTACACCTATACTACTGGTACCTGTGGTGGACCTCCTACTGCTGGCTATGCTGGAGGCTATCTCCATCCCTATCTAGCTAGAGGTGGCATCAAACCCCTCTATCTCACATTGCCGCCTCTCATCTGAGGTCCATCTCTATCACCTCTCCATCCATCTCCTCCATCACTATCTCCACCTCCTCTCCCTCATCCTCTCCTATCTCACCCTTGACCTCTCCAATGATGTCTCTCTATTGGATCCCTCTCTGGTGGCCTTGCTGCTGGATTTGTCAAGCATGGTATGGGAAAATCCTCGAGGTACTACTCTAGATCAACAGTCATCCTTGGGTCAATGACCCCCTGTCTCATCATCCATACCTAGAATGGCATGTCCAGAAACTCCTATCTAGCTATATCAAAAGAAACCATGGGCCCCAGTCATGTCTCTCCTGATGTGTCTGAGCAAACTCTGTGACTCCCTGTGGTATGCCCTAGATCTTGCCAAATTGATGCAGAGCCCAGCTAACCAACTGTCTCTCAATAATGTAGGGCATCCACCCTATCAACCATCATGACTCAAAACAAAAACCCAGTTGTCACTCATCATCCCAAGGCTCACACCCTAGGTAAGGTCTCCATGTGACTGTGTCTAGTGTATCAAAAGTGTACCGTTGGAACTCTAAGTGTCCCAATTTTTCCTGAGACAAAATTGATGAATACAAATGAATATACGACTATCTTGCACCACAAAATCTAATCACTTCTGGCTGTATAACTACAATATGCTCCCATGCCCAAACATGGAGAAATGTGACACCTATTGATAATGATGCACCCATATGGTACACCACCTGATGAAGATCATGGTACAAATGGGCTAAAAGGTAGACACCCCAAGAAAATTAGGTCCCATCATCCATCATCCCTGTAATGTGTGGCCCCAACCAACTTCAAATCTGTGTGACCTACGATTAGGGCATACAAATCCCCCAATCACTCCTGCTAGAACCACTGGTAGAGGCTCATATAAATCAACCATATCCTCCACCTAATCTCTCCCTCCTCAATATCATCATCATCGAACACTACTTTGCACTCTGTCACTCCACCATGCTGATCATAGTGTACCAGCTCACCTATGATAGGAAGTTGGAGGATGCGATATACATCCTCTAGGGTAACTATCATCTCTCTTGTCAGGAGATGAAAAGTACTCATCTCCGAGTGCCATCTCTCTACTAATGCAATCATCATACTCAGATTCACCTGAATCTCAAGCATGTAGATCACATGGTACAAACCAGATGCTCTGATCAAGAGTCAGTCAGTCTCTGATAGCGCCGGTCTCAGGTTCTGTGTGATGGGATATCTCTCCCGTGACATCAGAATATCAGTAATATCCTCCTATCCAAGTCAAACAAAATCAAGCTATCAGATTTTGATAAATTGATCTAAACATCTATCTATCCTATTATATCAACTACAAACATGTTTTATCACATGTTTCAACAGATAATTTTATCAATTATCTAACATCAAGACTGGTTAACTAGCGACCATGCTCTGATGTTGCCTATCTTGACCAAATTGATCAAATTTAACCACTGACAGATCAAATCAGCTTATCGACATCAAGTTTGACCTAATTAACTATCTAATTTGATCAAATTCTACCATTCAAAACAAATGCACAACATAGAAACATGCATGAGCAACATCCCCTAACATTTGCGTAGATTTAAACATTTGCATAGTTTTATTCCACATTTGCACAACTTTTCTTGACAAATGCGCAACATCTACATATGCACAAATTTAATTCATATTTGTGCAGCCTAATTCTTATTTCTACATGTATGTGCAATTTTGCAATAAATATGCACAAAATTACCAGTTTGCTGTGCAAACATGGCAAGTTGCTGCACATATGTGCACCGCAACTGCGCATTTGTTTTCTGCACAAGAACAAGAAAATTTTCAAAACTTTCCTAACATTCAATCTAACCTAAACATGCTATAAATTCTACTCTAACATGATAAAAATTATGAATTCACAAAGAGGATCGAATCACCTACTGGCTCTCCTAAATCAGGTGGTCGCTCGAAGTGTCTAGCCCTCTCGAAGTGGTGATTTGACAGTGGGAATGACATCCTGGAAGCTTTGCTCTTCTCTCTCTCACACTCTAATCTTTGAATGACAAGTGTGCATAATGAGCCTATTGTGGATGCCTTTTCCCTATTTATAGCCTGTGGACTCGATGTGCTTGGTGTGTGGACCCTATCTCCCATTTTTCTTCCGTTTCACCCCATTTTCACCCATCTTTTCTTCCAAATCTTTTGTGAGATTGATTATCCAACTCGACAAAACTAAAAAAAAAAAAACTAAAAAAAAAATCAATTAAAATAATCTTTTTTGTAAATCAATCTCTTGAGGGGGCATGCATAGGTCATCTGGACATTGTTTGGGGCAGGGGCAAAAATGCTTGAAATTTTCTTTGAAACAATGTGATACGCACATTATTTCAAAGAGGGGCAAAATGTATACACTTAAAAATGGCTTCATTAATTAATTAAATATTTATTATTTAATTGATATTAACTTGATAAATTAATTAAATATTTATTATTTAATTAATAATTATTTCCTCTATTTATTAAATAGATTATTCAATTTATTTAGTAAATTCACTATAGTCTATTCCTCTATCCTAAGTCTTCTAATTAGTCTTATTAAAGTGATTTAATTAAATATACAATCACCTAAATATGACTAAGTCCCCTATTCCACCTCACCTACCTAGTCACTTGACACATCACTTTGACTAAAATAAATAATAATTATTAATTATTTATTGGTAATTATCCTCACCCACACATGTCCTATTCTTAAGGGCTATGTGGCCTCATAGGACTTGGTCTCATGACCACATGTCCTCTCTAAAACCAAGTCAAGAGACATGCCCTATTCCTAAGGGGCTTCTCAAGCCACCTCTAAGGGTCAAAAGTGACTCATGGGACACTTGTGCCAAGAGTCCTCATGAGGAAAAAGTCTTTCCCTCTTCCTCTCCTTGGTCTTTGTGAGACACTTGACATGTATCTTTCTCTTCCACCTTGTTCTCCTTCATGTCAATGTGAGAGGAACATCATCCCTATTCTTCCTCTCACATTCCAACTACATCTCCCTCTCTCTCAACTCCTTCAACCAAGTCAATCCTAGCCTTAGGATCTTCCACCTTTCATTCTCCACTGTAGGATTGTGCCACCTAGGCTTAGATCCTCCAAAACTCTATAAAAGGAGCCTCATTTCCCCTTTGTGAGCTAATAGGTAATTGGCAATCAAGCATTTAAGCATTCAAGCATTCTAAGAGCAATCAAGCATCCATATTATCATCATTCCATTTTTCATTCCATCCATTAGTTGCATAATCAAGCTTTGAGCTATTTTGCATTCATCATCAAATCTCCACACTTTGGTGGCATCTTGGGAAAAGGCTTCATTTGGAAATTTGAGAGCTCAACATCCTCAAGAAATCAAGGCTAGGAGAGCAATGGAGACAAGCTACATGGTAGGTGAAGGTAATTGATTTAGTTTCATCATTTATGATTACTTTGCATTCTTCATTGTGTTGCATTAGATAGATTTATTAGCTTCTAGATAGTTAATTTTTCATTTCTAGTATTAGACATCTAATTTGCATACACTGGTAACCACATGTATACCATCTTTTGAAAACTTCACTGGCTCATCTAGCCATATCTTTCCTTCATTTACTTAGATTAGCACTATTCATATCCATTCTTTTTGAAACTCTTTTGGGAAATGTAGGGCATTGGTTTTTACCCTTTGACCTCCAAGTGTTTGTGCTCGTCCTTTAGTTTTCTATTAGTGCAAAGCTCTTGATAGGTGGACTGGAGCTCGAAGTCACCAATCTTATTGATTTTGTAATGGATGGAAGACCAATTTCTTTCATGAGTAAAAGCCTAGGTGGTATCGAAGAGAACCCACCTTTGTCATCGGGTTGTGCTGTAACTTCTAGATGAAGTTTGTAGTTGGGCTTTGTGCAAGTCAAGTTCTTGATGAATGTTATTTTGTTCCCTTTCTCTTCTTTGGATTTAACGAATCATGAGGACAATGCCATCATGACTGTAAATTTAGGGCTTTGATGAACTTTGTAAAAAATTGTGTGTAGAAGGCTCGGTTAGCTACAAGCTCACTTGATACGGTGTCAAACTACTCGTGATGTGCTTAAAATATCTATGAAATTCTTGAAAAAACTTTTCTTAAATCTTGCTTGAATCGCTCTCATTTTCTGTCATTTGCTGTGTGGTAAAATGAGTTGTCTTGATGCTTATTTATACCTAAAAGATCTTTTCCCACTCAAAATTTTGTAACAAATGCTTCACCTACCACAACTTGCTTAATACAAAACTATTCGATTAAATCCTTCATTACTTCAGCTCGGTGAACACTATCATTTCTTGGTTGATTCTTCAACTCGTTTGACCTTGACTCTTTTCACCAACTAACAATCTTTCATTCAGTCATGCTTTTATCTACTATACACATTTGTAATTCATCACATATAGCTACCTAGTGCATCTTATTTCATGTTGATTTGGTGTTCATGCAACATATATAATGAACCGTTGTAAGATATAACCAATTGTGATTCAGTTCCCATACTTACTCATTTTTGCTTAGGTGGAGGTGGTGAGATCACCTAATCCAAAGGATGAGGTGTCATCGACTATTGTGCTTGTTCTAACATTTTCATCTATTGCTCTTTTCCATATTTGGTTCCTTATCCTCATGATTCCTTCAACGATATTCTCATCTGTATCAATAATCAATTTTGGTGCTCGGCCTCTGCAGTCTTTACTTAAATGACCAACTTTGTGATTGTGCAAACATGCCATTCCAGAATTTGTCCAATTTTGACATCTTCCTCTCTAGTGTATTCTCATGCAATCAGCTACAATATGACCATATATACCACATGCTGTGCAATTAACCCAAGTATTGCAATCCCAAGTGTATGCATTACCTTGTCTTCTCGGTTGATATGTCTTATCTTGTCCTTTCAGTTTCTAGACTTGTTTCATCTTTGTCCTACATTCCTATGATATATGACCATGCATGTAGCAAGTGTGAAAATGCTTTTCCATGTAGTGTTTCTTAGGTGACTTATTCAGCTTTGATATACACTCACATGCTTGATGTCCATACTTGTTTCAATTATAACAGTAACCGTGAAATTTAGGAGTAGATTTAGGAATACCTATTTCTTTGCTTTTGGAAACATTTATGTGTGACTTGGTTTTCCACAATGATAGCATGAGAGCTTCTTTAGCCTTGGATTTTCATAGGCATTTTTTCGTTCATCTTGTTTTGATGACTCTCCTCGCTCGGTATACCCTAAACCAGTAGTGTTGTCAAGTCTTCTTTGACTGTTTAGAAATTCATCCATTCTTTTAGTAATTTCTTCAGATTTCTTTATCATCTCATTATGTTGTTGTTGAATCTTTACTTCATTCTTTAGTCTTTCATTCTCTTCCCTTAATTCACCAATGTCTTCCAATTTCTTAATAAGTTCACTATTCACTCGGTTGACTTCCTGATTCATGATAACCATCTGATTGAAAATTTCAAAGTGATGCTTAGTAAGTCTCAGTATTTCAGATTCCTTTTCTTCCATCTTTTCAATCATTTGTCTTCTATCTTCAATAGCCAAATTCCTTTCTTGTTCATATTGTCTTGCATTGTTCATGACATCAATCATTCTTACCATTTGAGTCTCTTGACCGATTTGTAGTGATTTCACTTGATTAGTAAGGTGTTGATTCTTTTCAGATAGATCTAATATAGTTCCTTTAGATCCATCAGATATACTTCTAGATCTAGATCCTTCAAATAAATTTTCTATCTCCTCTTCCTGATAATCAGTCTCTTTGAGCCGAAATCCCAAATCCTTCCTTTTGACCAATGACTCTCTTAGTTTTCCTTTTACTTCGTTATATTATTCCATGAGAATCTTTATCTCCAATTTCTGATTTTCAATAGTTTTACCAAGCTTATACCTTTCCATACTTAAGATCTTTTCTCTTCAGTGATTAAACTTCCTCAACAAGAGAACTTTCTTTGATACCAATTGTTAGAATTATGGAAAGGTGAGTTATTGAGAGGGGAGGGGTGAATCAATAATGCTAAAAAAATTGAATCCTTGTAGAAATGAAATTCATTAACTGACTATGTTATTTACATTATCCATACATTCAATAACATAACTAAAATGTAAATGCATGTAAACTAATCAAATATGAAAATATGAAACTTCATACACATAACAAATGTATTTTGGTATTGCATAAACCCTTGTTAGAAGGTAAAAACTACGGTGGGGATGGAACCCACAAAGCTTCACTTCTATAGAAATAAAGTTGTCAATTAAGGCTTACAAAGATTGATGACTTCTGGTGATCTCACCCTATTAGGAGTAACAAACATATTAGCTAGATCTACCTGGTTCGAGGATTTTAACAACACTCATCAAGTTTGCACTCGGTTAAGATATTTTACAAAAGACTATTATGTCTACTCTGTTAAGAGATTATAAGTCTGCTACAATGGTTAAAAAGAAATAGTAAAATTGATTTGTAGATAGAAAATAATCTTGCCTGATTTCAGATCTGATATTTACTTATCTATTATCAACTCAATGTGATTGATCTCTTCCCTGAATACTGCTCGGTAGCCTTCTGATTGTTTCTGATAAACTGAATAGTCTGTCAATGCTTCAAACTTAACAACCTTGTCTGATCTCTAGATATCCTTGAGTGCAGCTACTTCATGTGTGATCCATGTCAAAATGATATCTTTACAATTCTTATATCATAATTATTTGACCTAATTAGGGTTGTAACATTTTCTAGAAAACCTAATATCAACAACTCTAATGATTAACCTAGATCATCTTTACATAGGGATCACCAGTCATTAAATGATTAAATCTATATTAAATATTCACCTCGATCTTGGTAAACCATTTTCTAGCTCGGTAAAAAGTTGTTCACTTTGAACTATGTGTCATTCCAAAGTTTTATGTAAACTCTGGATTGCTTAGTAGATGTTGTGTTTCAGTCTCGATATATACTAGCGCTCGGTAATCTTGTGTACTCGGTGATTGTTGTACTCAGTAACTACTACATAGTTATGACTGAATGAACCATCCTTCTCTATTTACCGATTGTATAGATGAATACTAATGACAACTCTTAATCCACTTAGGAGTAACAATACCTCCTATTGGTGAAGTAAGATCAAACAAGTTTTCTAAATCTTTCAAAATTAGTGCCCCTATCTCTGCATCACTAATAGATGGTTAAGTTACTCTAATTTTGTTAAGGGTTATAGAGGGTTGTGGGAATGAATCATTGTGTTATTGAATAAAAAACCATTAAAAGGATTCATGCATTAAATTTTCCATAAACGTCTCAGTAGGGAACACAAGATGATGAAAATATTTGTAATGTAAAAGTATAAATGACATTAAGCATTAGGTCATATCATTATCGGGTATACAATCACCTTCAATAATCACAATAGGAAGTATTATCATTTTTAGACACATCATTATCATTCATTAAAGGAGAGTAATTACTATGAATTAAGTATGTAATGACGTTAAAATTAAAAACACAATGAATTAATTATGTAACTATACAAGTCAAATAAAATTCTATCAAGACTTCAACACTAAATTTAAATCTAGACCTTATTGAACCTTAAATGTAACCCTAATTGAACCTTATTCTTAACCTTAACTCAGTTTCTCCCTAATTAAATTATAACCCTAACCTAACTTTAACCTTAACCCAACTAATTTGAACCCTAATGGAGTAGTTTACTCCAATTGAACCCTAATTAAACCTTAATTATATCCCTAACCTAACTTTAACCTTAACCCAACTAATTTTAACCGTAATGGAGTAGTTTACTCTAATTAAACCCTAACCAAACCTTAATTATAACCCTATTTAAATCTAAATTTTAACTCAAATTGAATTATATTTTAATAATAAAAAAAGGAAGTATTATCATTTTTAGACACATCATTATCATTCATTAAAGGATAGTAATTACTATGAATTAATTATGTAATGGTGTTCAAATAAAAAACATAATGAATTAACTATGTAACTATACAAGTCAAATAAAATTCTATCAAGAAATCAATATCAAATATATAATATATATACTAGTCGCATATCTCATACATTTTAATATGTCATTCATGATCTTCTTCTTCATCCAACTCTTTATCTGTATCATCCAATCCAGAATCGACATTGTAAGGATCATCATCATCATCATCATCATCATAGTCATCATCAACATTAATTCCTACATCATAAGTATCTGCTTCCTCTTCTTCAACATCTTCATCAGGCACATCATAAACTAATTGTAGATCTCGATCATCATCTACATTATCTTCTAGCTCTTAGGTATCTTCTTCTTTTGTCACATTATACTTTACCAACCTTTCTCTAGGATCATATCTAAAACCAAATTACCAACATGATTTATGTGAAACCTCTGAGTAAAATACCTACTCTTATTGTCTTGAAATAACATAGGGCTCATTTCCAGCTTGCTCAAATGACCTTGTATTAACCATTGTAAATCCATTATCATGTTCAATAACACTTTTATTCAGGATCATTTTCATTCAATCATAGCCTGTACCATTAGAAGATGAATACAACTAATTTGAAGGACTCAAAGTCACACTCAAGTATTGTTAAAAGTAGTAGTTTTCGTTGCACCAAAAGATTGACCTGTTAATGCCCGATACAACCACTAGACTTATAGAAGACACATGAGGTGGTTAAGCCATGCCATGAATCCTGAGGAGAGCACTGTACATTTTTCCAAAAATCTCCCCCACAACATTACCCGAGGGGATTCAAACCTATGACCAAGCTTTGATACCACTTGTTGCAAGTAGTAGTTGTCATTGTACCAAAAGATCAACCTATTAATGCTTGATACAACCACTAGACTTATAGAAGACACATGAGGTGGTTAAGCAATGTCACAAATCCTGAGGGGAGTGCTGACCATTTTTCCAACAAGTATATCCTCCAAAATCTCATAGTATCAATTTTATGAGACTTGAGGATGTATCTTGCTTCTAGATGAAATATTAGTCACCTAAAAGACTGTAGTTATCCCATAATCACAAGTTTTCTTTGTGTCATCCCAGTTTTTGATATAAAATTTGTGACCATTGCACCACATAGCCTTGTGGTGTTTCACCTGCAATATGTCAAACATGTAAAAATTATTGCATTACTAGTTGATAAACATATTTATTCTTGGTCGAATGTATATAGGAAATTATATCTATACATACATACATACATACATACATACATAGATACATACACACACACACACACACACACACACACACACACACACACATATATAATTGAAAATAATAATAATAATATGGGTGATTAATATATTTATATGTACCTATTTATCTCTTAAACCATATGCTAAATAAATTTATGGTCCAGGAGCACCTTAGCATCTTGTTTAGATCCTAGTTCATTTTGGCTTATAGGTGGTTCTAGCCAACCACCAAGGTAATTGTAGACACGGAAAATTGGCCAAAGGCTTAAATCAATCAAAAGGTGCAATCAAATCATCAAAATAATACGAAAAATTAGTAAATGGAACAAAGACAATTCAAATCAAAAGAAAATTCAATTAAATGATTAAATGATTAAATAAAGCTTGAAAAGGGGAAAAACACTATGAAATTGATTAAATTAAATTAATGACATAGTTGTTGAAAGAAAAAATCAAAATGAACCTCTTACCCTTCATGGCTAAATTTAATTACTTTAATTAATTAATAAATCATAATTTCCCTCAACAAAGCAAAAAAGGAGACAAAATGGACACAAATCACTCACTTTTGTTGAAATGGTCCAGCCTTTTGAAACTATTTAAATGTTTGTCCCC
This sequence comes from Chamaecyparis obtusa, assembly GCA_027943335.1. NCBI lineage: Eukaryota > Viridiplantae > Streptophyta > Pinopsida > Cupressales > Cupressaceae > Chamaecyparis > Chamaecyparis obtusa. The sequence goes on from BSBK01001745.1 coordinate 2,582,035, forward strand.
CAATTTATGGACAAAGCAAAGCCAATTGACCTTACCCAAGCATAACCATGGTTATCTCACTCTACCCCCTACCCTTGGGAAAATCCTATATATTGAAGGCATTTAGAAGCATTATTCATCCACTCCATATCTTTGAATTGCAGCAAAGTTCTTGCAATTTGCATCCACATCACTCACTTAGCAATTTTCATTGATAATTAGCTTCAATTGTTGATCATTTTGTAGATTTCTTATCAAATAGAGCTAGAATTTGATAATTAGATCTAGTTTGCATATCATTCTTAGTTCAATTCTCATAATTAGAGTGTCACTAGTGAGGATTTGCAGCTGAGAGCCTCATTTACCACTTTATTTTAGAGATCCATGAGATGTTGATAGATTAATTGTGCATTTGTTAGATTATTTTGCTCTAATTCTTGTTGTTCTTAGTTAATCTTGTAATTTAATGAAGGTGTAAATCACTCACACATAGTAATAAGGACTGTTGATAAAGTCCCAAGTGTGGTGTGATGTGTGTTTATAGATAGGTGTTCTTAGAATCTTGAAAGTGGTCTAGTTTCAATAGGTCTAGTGCTAAGTCCTATAAAAGTCAACTTGGGTCAAAGTTTGGATGTGACTCTAAAATGGAGTAGCATTGATATTTTGATGATTTTAAATGTTTTAAGGACCATTGGAATGATTTAGGGTTGAGATATGCTAGGTAGGAGAGTGGAAAGTCAAGTTTACAAAAAGATGTAAAGTTGCTCATGACAACTTTGCAAAGTTGTCATGACAACATTTCCTAAAAACTAGGAAATAGCTTTAATGATGTTTTAATCCTGACCTAAGGGTCCAAACATGTGGAAATAGGATATATAAGGTCATAAAAACCCTAATCTAATAGTTGGAAGAGACATTGTATGGACTGTGTTATGGAAAGCACAAGAATTGATTGTGTTTTTGTAACAGAGCGTTCATCTAGTCATTGAATGGATTGAAAGGATTGAAATAATGCATTAAGGTTTTAATTTGTATTATTTAATTAATTTTTGTGGGATTAGTTTAATTTTTTAGCATGACTAGTTAGCATTTTGTAAATTCTTTGTGTTTCACTAGTTCTTTGCCTGGTTTAGAGCCAGTCTTGTAAATATGCTCCCCACTTGAATTCTCGTGGTTGAAATTCCATGGCCTCTTGGAATCAAGTAGAGGACCTTGTATATATTGTAAATATGGTATGTGGAGTCATTTTTTGTAGGAGAGCTATTTTTTCCATCAAGTCCTAGGCGAGTGTAGAGGCATTCTAGCTAGGTGTATGAAAAAATTAGTAGCAAGAGAGATTGCTTAATGGATTGGAGTGAACCAATAAAAGGGGTAGAAGTGTAGGGGAATGTGTTATAGTAATGTTAAAGCAAGGATAAGTACACAGGAGACCAATAAAGAACCTATTGATATTCAAGAAGCCAAACAAAGTCACATGCCCTAGAAACCCTTAAAAATAGGGGTTTTGTGACATACCTATGTACGAACACTTTGGGGGTCTACAACCTAGGAAATATTTAAGCCTAGGAAGTATTTAGAGAGAATACCAAAAGAGATTGGGGGTCTATTTGGAGAAGTTGAGAGTTATATCAAGAACTCTAATTTTAGGAGGCCTAATTGGGCTAAAAAGGCTACAAGGCCTAAAAACTTGAAAAGTAAGAAAGCGATGGAAAACCCATGGAAGAATCCATTAAAGTGTATCAAAATGGATTGAAAAAAAATAAGGAATAGTTAGGAGACCTATTCCTAGTCCCAAGAGTAGTTTGGGAGCATAGTGGCTAAATTGAGCCCATGAGTGAATAGTGGGATTGCGAATCATAGTGGAGAGTTTGAAGTTGGTGGAGAGTTCTACAAGAAGATAGGGATCCTAGGAGTGATTTCAGAGTAGGGTAGAGAGGAATACCCTAGTAATACAAAAGAATAGGTCTTAGGAAGAGAAAGAGTGCTCTTGAGAGGTACTTCACCCCATAAAATTGGTATCAGAGTCAATACAAGGATTGGGCATTGAGAAGTGTATGATAGAGGGAAGTGAATCTATTGGAGAAAGAACCATGGTGACCAATGTAGAACTAGCTAGATATTTTATAGAGAAAAAAGAAAGGAATAGATTTCTTGAAGAAGTTGTAGAAGAAATGAAGCACAAACTAGAAGAGGTTGCAGAGACTGCAGGAAAGATGAAAGAGTAGTTAGATGTGGAAAAAGAAAAAGGAAAGAATCAAGTTGAGGAAGACATAGAACCAGAACCAGACCCTCCCTTAGCAGAGGAACCTTTCCATAAAGCCTTAAAGGAACTGAGTGGCAATGCACTAGAAGGCATTCTAGTTTTCACTGGTAGAATGGATGCATAATTGGTTATGGAGTGGATTGAGGGCATGTAAAATCAATTTGAATGTGATGGAGTTACAGAGGCCCAAAAGGTGAATATAGCCAAATCAAGGCTAAGAAGACAAGAAGTAACTTAGTGGAAGTTCGTGCAAGAAGAAAGAGAGAAGGAAGTCAGGAAGCCAATAGTCAATTGGAAGACTATGGTGGCTAAGGTAAAGGAAAACTATCTGCTAAAAGATTATGACATCCAATTGCATAAGAAAAGGAAAAATATCAGACAAAGAGATCTAGATGTGGCTACCTATACAGAAAATTCCAAAAGCTAAGCCTTAGGTCTAGAGTGCAAGAAATGGAAAGCATTAAGGTTGCTAGGTATCTAAATGGCCTTAGATGGAACATACAAGAAGATTTGAGCCTCTTTACACTGAATACCCTCCATAGCTATTATCAAATGGCTATCAAAGTGGAGGAAAAATTGAAAAAGAAATAAGATACAAATACTAGAGGTAGAGGAAGAGGTAGAGACTCTATAGGTGGAGATAGAGGAGGTTCTAGTGGAAGGAGAAATGAGACCAAAGCCCAAGGGGATTCTAAGTTTTGTGAAAAATCTCATGAGTCAAATAGCAGAGGTGGATACAAAGGTAGGATTTCTTACAATGTTGGAAGAGGCAGATCAAGTGGATTTGGGAGAAGCTCTCATTTTGCTTCCATGAAGTGTTATAATTGTAGGTAATTGGGTCACCCTGCAAATAGGTGTCCTAATAAGCCATCATCTTCATAAGGAGAGAAAAAGATTGCATATACACAAGAGGAGGACTGTACTAAACAATAAGAGGTGAGTTTAGATTCAAAGAAATGAGATAATCTCATGTTGAGAAGGATCTTGATCAAAGAACCTACAATAGATGAACAAAAATAGAGGAGGGATCTTTTTAGGGTCAAGTGAAAGATACTAGGCAAATTATGTAGGGCCATAATTGATTTAGGATCTACTGACAATGTCATTTCAGAGGAGGAAATACAAAAGTTGAAACTCACCAAGATACCTCACGTGTGTCCCTATAAAGTCACTTGGTTGAATAAGGGGTAGGATATATTGGTAAATGAAGAAGTATGGGTTGAGTTCACTATAGGCAAATATCAAGAAATAATGACTTGTGATGTGTTACTAGTGGATGCATTCCATCTATTACTTAGTAGACCATGGAAATATGACAGGGAGGCAATACACCATGGCAAGGAGAACAAGTACTCATTCAAGAAGAATGGAGTAACTTACAAGATTCAATCTTCAATTGAAGAAGATGCAGTGGAGAAGATAGATTCAAATGCACTCCTAATGAGTTGGAAAGAGTTCCTACAAGACATGAAATAAGGAGAATAATTTGGCTATTCTATCATGTTGAAGCCAAAGGAGAAGGAGTCACCTAATCAGTCACCTATGCTAGCAGAAGTAAAGAAATTTTTAGACCAGTTCAAGGACATTATTTGTGAAGGTACACCAACTAAATTACCACCAAAGAGAGCAATCAGTTATTAGATTGACTTTGTGCCAGGGGCATCATTTCCTAACAAGGCTGCCTACAAGATGAAACCATAACAAAACAAGGAGATATCAAGGCAAGTTCAAGAACTTTTGGATCAAGGCTTGATAAGGAAGAGCATAAGCCCTTGTACTGTACCAATTGTTATAGCACCCAAGAAGGGAGGCACATGGAGGATGTGCACTAACTCAAGAGAAATCAACCAGATAACCATCAGGTATAGGTTCCCTATCCCTAGGATAGAAGACCTAATGGATTGTTTAGGGGGTGCTAAATTATATTCCAAGATAGACCTAAAGAGTGGGTACTATCAAATCAGGATGAAAGAGGGGGATGAGTGGAAATCTATCTTCAAAACAATAGAAGGTCTCTATGAGTGGCTAGTAATGCCATTTGGCCTCACAAATGCACCTAGTACCTTCATGAGGGTTATGAATGAGGTCTTAAAGGAATATATAGGAGTATTTTTAGTGGTGTATCTAGATGGAATCTTAGTCTTTAGAAAGACAAAGGAAGATCAAATGAAGCACCTAGAACTTGTATTGAAGAAACTTCAAGAGGAGAAGCTCACCATAAACCTTGAAAAGAGTGAGTTTATGAAACAAGAACTAGTCTACCTAGGATTTGAAGTATCCCAAGGTGAATTGAAGATTGATAAGAGTAAGGTTGAAGCCATTATTAGTTGGCCTACTCCTAAGACATGGACTGAATTTAGAAGCTTCCATGGGTTAGCCCAATTCTATAGGAAGTTTATTAGAAAGTTTAGTGAAATTTGTGCACCAGTCCTTGACACCATCAAAGGAGGACTTAAGAAAAAGTTTGTATGGACCAAAGAAGCCAATGAGGGGTTTGAGAGGTTGAAGGAGGTAGCTACCCAACCAATACTAGTTTTACCAAGTTTTGACAAACTATTCATAGTGGAATGTGATGCAAGCAACATAGCAGTGGGGGCAGTCCTAACCCAAGAAGGCAGGCCGGTGGCATTCTTTAGTGAGAGACCAAATGAGGCATAGTCTAGGTATTAATCCTATGACTTAGAGCTATATGATTTAGTACAAGCCCTTAAGAAGTGGAGGCACTACCTATTTCCTAAGGAGTTTGTGGTTTTCATTGATAACCAAGTACTAAGTTACATCAATACTTAGGAGAAACTTAGTTTGAGGCATATTAAATGGATGGAGTTCCTACAATCATATACCTTTACAATCAAACACAAAAAGGGGGTTAATAATAAGGTTGTAGATGCCATTAGTAGGAGGTTTCTCACTATCCAAGAGATATAGTTGCATAGCATTGGAGTTGAAGAGTTCAAAGACCTCTATAAAGGAGATGTAGACTTCTCAAAGATCCACAAGGCATGTAGTAAATTTGATAATCATTTTCATAATGAATATGCTGACTATACTTTGCAAAATGGTCTACTATTTAATGGAAAGTAGTTGTGTGTTCCAAGAGGTTCCATGAGGGAGAACCTCATCCAAGAGAAACACAATGGAAGTTTGAGTGGCACTTTGTGTTAAACAAGACCCTATACTTAGTGGAGAGATTTTATTGGTGGCCTAAAATGCAGAAAGATATAAGAAGGTATGTTGAGAAATGTGGAGTTTGTCAAAAGGAAAAGGGGACATCATCAAATGTATGTCTTTACCAACCATTTCCCATACCAAATAGACATTGGGAGTGCATAAGCATGGATTTTAGTGTAGGATGGCCTAGGACACCAACTGGTTTGGATAGTGTATTTGTGGTAGTGGACAAGTTTAGTAAGATGAGACACTTTATCCCTTGTAAAACCACACATGATGCCAGCCATATTGCCCACCTTTTCTTCAAGGAGATAGTAAGGATACATGGGTTGCCAATAAGCATAGTTGCATACAGAGATGTGAAGTTCATGGGACACTTCTGGAAGAACCTCTGGAGGAGGCTAGGAACCTACTAGGAATAGTCCCAAGAGATAACTGAGAGGGGGAGGGTGAATCAGTTATCTACAAGATTCAATTGTTTATCCAATTAAGTACAAAATAAAATTAAGCATAAACACTGTTAGTATACAAATTTTCCTTCCTAATAAAATTATAACTATCTTGAAAATCTCTTGCCCATATGGAAGGAAAAACTAATACAACAATTGAGTTAGTCACCCATGATTAAACTCTCTATGATTAAAGGAGCAGCTACCTTATATAAAGATCAATCTTGATACTCCATTTATTTGAAAAGAATGAAAACAATAAGAATGAATATACTTTTGACTTGAAAGTAAGAAAGGATTTTTCAGCTCCTCATATAAAATGACTATAGAAAGATTTATGCTCCGAGAAAGATCCACATTCATTTAAGCCAAATGACTAAGATTGCAAGAAAAACATTCCCAAAATGATCGATCCAACATATACTGAAATAAAGTGAAGAATAAATAAATGATCATAGAACATATACACAGATTATATCAACATGCATTTATTTCCAATTGAAGTCAAGATACATGTAATAATTAGATCAACTGATCTGAGAAAGATACTACTATCTATTATAAATCAACTGATACTATATCATATGTTCCAATCCAAAATAAAACCATTCATCAAAAGTACTTGCAGTAAATATCAAAACAACTAAGTTTTTGTAACCAGAGAACTGACCCTTTCAAGGTCTCTCAAAAATTAATATATAGCCATGCAGGGCTCAATTAGTTTCATAACTAAAAGTCTATTCCAAGAAAATAAAACTAAAATCCCTAACCACTTGGAACTACCCTATCAGGGACTAATCAAATGATTAGATTTTATCAGCATCTGCACTTGTGGTAGTATCAACTACTTTGCATGTGGAACTCCACTCCTCAAAGGCCACCGCAAATTTCTCCAGCATGACTTGGTTCGGCGAAGAAACCAAATCGAGCCTTTGTCCCAGATACATTTACAGTTTTGCAACTGTTCCAGCTTGGTCTTCAGAGTCTTTATTTGTTCATCACCAAGAATCATTAGTGATTGCACCTGGGCTATAACTAAGCAATCATGAGCCACCATTTATTTAGCATCTTCAACCCCTGAGCATTTTCTATGAAGGATTCCCTCATCTTTGCTACATCAATTCCCACCTAAATTTCATTCTTAGCTAGATTGTAGAGGCAATCGACATGATTATTGAGTACTTCTTCAACACAAGCTAGAACCTTTAGAATGTGACTAGACTCCTCAATACCCTGATCAAAAGCTAAACACTGCCACTCTTTGTTAACTTTAGCAACAAATAATAGACTGGCATTAGTGTCAGGTATTACTTTCTCAGTTAAAAACTTGTCTATACCATAAACAAAAACCTCATCTAGATTTGTTATTTTAATTTCCAAACCATCTCTCTTCACTTCCCAGAGTTTCATATCAGCTTCAAAAAGAGCTACCAAAGAGGAAGACCTCTTGGTTATATCTTCATAAGCTCATGCAAAACAAGTGATCTTTTCACCAACTTCTCCCATCCAACTGTAAAATGCCTTGGACATAGACCTTTCTTTATGAACTTGATCAAGACATTTTTGATTATATGGAGACTTGACATCCAGATTTAGAGGGACCATTGCTAGAGGCTTAGGGACAGGATTCTGCAACTGCTGAGTGTAATTGGCCATTTCACATAGAGCCTGCTTCAATTTTGCCTTATCTTCCGCATCTTTTAGTACTTTTTGATTAATTTTTTTGTTGGCATAATTCAAAATCTTCAAGTCCGTTGCCCTGGAAGCTACCCCTAGGTCTATTTTCTCCATAGTAAAGTCCTGTTCAGTGACCTCAGCACTAGCATTATCAGAATTAGGCTTGAATATCTCAGCAACCCAATGACCCATATTTGGGTCTACATCTACCATAGATTCTATCTTTAGCTTCTTTGACCTTGGAGACTTTTCAAGATACTTACTGACTAAGTCTCCAATAGGAATTGAAGTAGGAACAATGTTCCTCTTCTTGTTCATAGATAAGTGTAGTGAATTCAGAGTCCTTTGGCTCACACTCTGTAAAAAGATGTCATTACCTGGGTTGTTTGGAGTGATTAGGTCCTGCTGACCTAGATTCCCACTAACTCCTATTGATATTGAATCCATGGTTGGAGCTTTGCTTCTTTTCAGTCTCTTGAATTGCTTTACACTAGTTTCCTCTATGTTTGAATCAAGGACAATGCAGAAAGTTGGATCCACTTTCTCATTTCTTTTGCCTCTCCGTCTAGTAAACTTTATCATGCCATCAAAAACTAATTTTGAATCTTCAATATTAGGGGCTTCAAGAGGATCTATATTACCTGTGGACATCAATGATTCAATTTTGTTAGTTGAAATAGGGAAAAGTTTAATTTTTGGAATTCTTGGACTTCATCGGGTTTTTAACACAGTAGCTACCTGATTCTTCTTCCATTGAGATTTGAGCCATTGTTATATCCTTTTGAAAACCTCTTTAGTTAAGGACCTTATATCTTCCTCCTCCCCTTTAGTCCAATCAACTTTTCTAGCTACTATTTCTACACTTGATCCCATGCATTCTAATTCTAATACACTTTCATCTTCATCCTTTATGTTCTTAATATTGAAAGGAAGTTTTAAAGAAACAATTTTCCTTAGAGAAAACCTAGAGCGTAATCTCCTTATGACTTCTACTTCATCTGTGCAATCCTCCCAAAAATATTCTAAGTCTGGTTGATGTAGGAACATAGCATCAATTCTGAAATGATTCTCCACAAAACCCTTGCTGTTATGATAGTTCCTAGCCTGGTATGGTTTAAGATTCATATCTTTCAGTTCATTTATCAAGAAGGAAAAATCATGCATGAACCTGAAATGGTAATGCCCCAATTTTAATGGGAAGAAAGCACCAATACCTCTTTTAACCCTGTACTTCTTTTCAACCATTAGTAACTATCTTCCTACCTCCAATAAGATATACTTATCTAAATAGTATCTGGGTAGTTTTAGAGGCGCATCACTGAAACCTCCCACTCTCAAATAACTAAAAGTATGGAACTGTATATAAAAGCTATCATAAGTCTTAAGAAACTCCATGGATTCTTCAAACATCCTGCAACTAGATTTTCCTCTTACCTCAAAGACCAGTTTAGACATAAAAGTGTCTTGTACCTTTTTGAAATCTATAGGATTTCTTCTTTTCTACAACAAGGGATGATACTCATAAATAGTCATGCTACTATTCCATTCTTCATGTGGTAAACCATCCCAAATTCTATAGATAGCAAGGACATAAAAGAGATATAAAGACTTATAGAAATTTGAAATCAAGGTTGGCTGAGATAAACTTTCATGCAACTGCTCAGCTATAATTTCAGCCCAATCAACAACACTACCTACATCTAAAATGGCCTGCACAAAAATGTACATCCAGTCTTCCCAATTGGTATCTATGGGGTTCCCTTTTACTCTGTTTAATATCACTGTAATATCTCTCACCTCTCTGAACAAATGATCTTTCCTGAGGGGCTTGGGTAAACGGGAACCTCCTTTTTCAGGGTTTAACAACCAGTCTCTAGCTATATTATTTCTATATTCCCTCTTGTTTTGGTCAAAGTTAGCCAAGGATTTTTCAATACTCCAATCCCCATAGACCTCTTCTAATGGAATCCTCAACATGACCATTATCACCTCTCTATTTATATTCACCATAACTTCACCACTTCCAATATTAATACATCTCCCAGACTTATTATACCAGTTGCGACACTTCATTACCAGTTCAGGGCACATAAATACTTCTAGAAAACTGACGGCTTCCAACAAACCACTGCCAACAATTCTTGCAGCTATTGCCTCACCTTCTGTCTCCCTCAATCTTTGCATAGTCTCCCTAATATCATCATCTACTATCACTGTGTCTCTCATTTTAGGCAGACAACTACTGATAGGAGAAAATTTATTCTCCTTTAAAAATTTTACTTTGGGGGAAAACATGGTGAAATAAAATCTACAAAACTCCTATGAACACTTGGACGAATGCAGAAAGAAAACACAACTCTTTGCTTTTTAAAAATGAAGAAGCTAAAGGAAACACAGGGCCAAGATTGTTGTAAAACTCACCACTTTTTTGCCTCTTGATAATTTTACCTCGCCGCTCAAAGATGCCTACGATAAACAAGGTAGAATGAAGAGACAAAAGAGGAGGGAAAATAAATATACACACTTTGCTTCAATTCCCATCAACTCAAGAGGACTGTCATGTAATAATTTTTTTTTCTGCAATAACTGCTAACAACATGTTACACATGCTTCATTTTGGTAAGGAGATCACTTGAGCTGAGCTGGCATTGTTCTTCTGGTCCCATCAATTATTTCAATGTCAATATGCAAGGATTTGGCTCGCAGCTTCTTTATTTCAGTATTATTACATCTTGAAATCTGATCCTTGAACTATAAGCATTGAGTTCAAAGTACAAGACTCATGATGCTTTAATTTATGTGCACACTTAAAAACTGTGGTGGACCCCTAGGACACTTATGAAAAGCTTGGAATTCTGTGAACTATGATGCTAAGGTCTTGACGTGGAAGATTTCAATACAAAGTTTGTTAAAGTGCATATTGAAATATGAACTTTGAACCATGAAAGAGGGGGTTCAAAGTTCAAAATTTAATTTACCAACTACAAAGGAACACGCGACTGTGACCAAATAGCTTGAGTTGCCATGACAATGCTTCTACATGATGCTCTTAGGAAGAATGTGTTTTGAACTTTGAACCTTGAACCGATAGGTTCAAGTTCAAAGTTCAAGGTTCAATTTACAACTTGAACTTTGGCAAAGAAATTTTTTTTTGCACAAAAATAAAATGGAAAATATTTGACTAGAAACAAACACAATATAAGAACACTTAACAAAACACCACAATTTTGGTTACGGAGAAACCCAAATAGGTAAAAACCCCGGTGGGAATTAACACCCACTAAGAATTACACTAGTGTATTATGATCCCTGTTAGAAGATCTTACAACCCTGTTAGGAGTTGATCTTTATAATGCAATAAGTATAGTGACTTGGTCAAGGGTCAGACCCTGCTAGGAGTCTTTTACAATGAATCCTATTTGGGGTAAGGACACACTGTCCGGGAGCACACTACTCAAAGGGGTGAAGGATGTAACCTTTTGTTTAATAGATACACACTAGATCTAGATCTTGGTGAGCTATGTGTAGACTTGCTATCTTGATTAGTTCCAATGAATAGCATATACTCTCTACTTTGTCACATAGACCTTCTGCTGATGGCTCAACACTTTGCACCTTCTACTCTGCTCTTATCTCTCAACAATTTGCCATGCCTAGTGATCACAAATGACTACCTATAAATATCTTTCCTCTAAATGATATGATCAAGTTAGTCTATTAGAACCATCTTGAAATCACATTAGAGAAACAATACAACTCTCCACTAACATCTTAGTTGGCTCTACTAAGCACGCAACATAAATTAGGACCGCCCAACTTAATATGAGTAGACACGTTGCTTCACACTGTCGGCTCCACCAAATATAATGATACTTTCTTCTCATGCTGAATTACATCATGCTCTCTTAACCAAACATTCTTAACTCTTATCCAAACACTAATCCAAGCACGCATATCAAACTGATAGGCACAACTACTACAACAATAAAATCAATGTTGGCTCTACCAAATAAACTTAGGAAACTATGACTGTCAACTAGAGACTTCATAACTCAACTTGTACTACATATCTGACTCTGCATCCATGAATATAGCATCATACATATGTTTACAACATAAATATAAATGTGCAAGGCTCCATTACAACCATACTATAAATCACATACAAAACTCTTCCTGGGACCTGTCAGGAGCACTCACTGATACAAACTGTTATTTTACTGTCTTCACTCTGACTCAACCTCTACATCTATGATATCATAATATATATAGGAAACATATAATCATAGCTCTCTCCATTAGGCTTCCACACACGCTGCTTACCATATGTTGTCATCAATGATAAACATACATGTCAACACTCTGGCTTGCTGGAAAATCTCCAAAAATCTCCCCCTTCAGCATTGATAGCAACATATGGAATGAAAAACACCACTAATCCAAATGTACAATCTTTTTATAATATTCTCCATTTCCTCAACAAAACTCCCCCAAGGATGAATCCTCCATCTCTTACTTTTTTTTTCTTCTTGCTAAGTACTTACTCCTCCTTGATGTAATTTTTTTATAACATTCTCCATTTCCTCATCAAAACTTCCTTAAGGATGAATCCTTCATCTACTACTAAATTCTCTGAATATCAACTACTGTATTATTTATTGTTTTATTTTTATGACTATATACTTATTCCCCCTTTGACATCAATGGAAAAGGGCACCAAACAATTAAGCACCGATACTACTCCTGAAGTAGAGTAGTCAAATTTTTATCAATCACTGAGGACTGATGCACTCCTACAATCTCTAATCAGATTCAAGGAAGGGGATTACTCCCAGCTTCTCCCTGAGATACTCAAATGTATCCTTAGGTAAAGGTTTTGTGAATATGTCTTCTAGTTGATCTTTTGTGCTCACATAGTCCAACTTTACTTATTTCTCTGCTACTTTCTCTCATAGAAAGTGATATTTTATCTCAATGTGTTTTTTCTTTGCATGCATCATAGGGTTCTTTGACATATTGATAGTGCTAGTGTTATCACAATGAATAAAAATAGGATAATCAATCTGAATACCAAAATCCTTTATCATCTTCTTGATCCACACAATTGTAGAGAAATTTAATGCTACTGCAACATACTCTACTTTTTTTGTGGATTGAGAAATACAATTTTTTTTCTTACTTGTCCTAGTGACAAGCCTATCTCCAAGAAATACTACTACTCCTGAGGTACTCTTTCTATCATCCACGCATCCTACCGAATCTGCATCTGTATACACATGAAGTTCTACATTTCCTAAATTAGGATACCATAAAAAATAGTCTATAGTTCCTCTCAAGTATCTGAATATCCTCTTTACTTCCATGAGATGACTTTGTTTAGGATCTGCTAGAAATATTCCAACAATACCAACTGCATTGGGAATATCAGGTCTAGATTGAGTAAGATAGATTAGTTTACCAATCATAGACTTATACAAGGTCATGTCTACTACTACTGAATCATCTTCTTTTGAAAGCTTACATCCTATTATCATAGGGGTACTTATTGGTTTGCAATCATCCATCTTGAACTTCATCAATATCTCTTTTACATACTTAGAATGTTTAATGAAAATACCTTTGTCTGTCTGCTACACATTCAATCCCAAAAAGTATGTGATAGGTATAATCATGCTCATTTCAAATTCTCTCTGCATCTCTTTAGCAAATTCAACACTAAGCTTGTCATTACCACCAAAGATAATGTCATAAAAAAATATAGCAACTAATAACAATCATCAAATGTTTCTCTTATGAATAAATTACAATCTGTAGCTCCTTTCTTGAATCCAATCTTTGTCAAGTATCCATCAAGTCTTTCATACCATGCTCTAGGGGCTTTCTTAAGTCCATAGAGGGCTTTCTTCAATCTGTATACCATATTAGGTCTGTCTGATAAGGTGAATCCTTCAAGTTTCTCTATGTATACTTCTTTCAGCTCTCCATTTAGGAATGCTGACTTGACATCCATCTGGTATACCTTAAAGTCTTTGAAGGTAGCATAGGCTAAAAATAGATTTATGGCTTCCATTTTTCTTGCAGGGGCAAATGTATCTAAATAATCAATTCCTTCTCTTTGCGCATATCCCTTACATACTAGTCTTTCTTTTTTTCGTACCACTGTTCCATCTTCATTCATCTTATTTCTAAATATCCACTTGGTTCAAATCACATTCTTATCACTAGGCCTAGGGACCAATTCTCATGTATCATTCTTAATTATTTGATCTAGCTCTTCTTTCATTCATTCATTCCAATCTGAATTATTACATGCATCTTCAACACTTAAGGGTTCAATCTGTGATAGTAAACATACCTCTTCATTTTCTATGGAACTCTTTTCTTTTGATCTTGTCATGACTTTACTGTTCTGATCTCCAATGATGTCTTCATTTGAATGATATCTAGATGTGAATTTAGGAACATTAGGTGTTACTCTCTCATATGACTTTTGTGATTCTTCTTCACTTGTTTTAGGGTCATTGAATAATACATCAATGTTGTCAAACATTTCATCAACAACTGTTTCCCTGGTGATAGGTCTAGGTTCTTCTTCAATCATAGGTGCATAATCATGATATCTTTCTTGAATCATAAAATTCTCACCAATCTTAACATGAGCACTTTCAATGATCTTCTTCAATCTTAAATTAAAACATCTATAGGATTTTCTTTTAGTAGAGTAACCAAGAAAATTACCTTCATCACTTCTTGCATCAAACTTTCCAATTGCTTCATCTCTCTTGATGTAGCACTTGCTTCCAAATATTTTGAAGTATTTTACTATAGGTACATTCCCAAACCATATCTCATAAGGTGTCTTGTCTTTGCCTGGCATTAATTGTATTCTATTGATAGTATAGACTGTAGTATTGACCACATCTCTCCAATAGGTGTGTGCAACCTTTCCTTCAATCATGATGGTGTAGGCTATATCAAGTATGATCCTCTATCTGATCTCAGATATTTAATCTTCAATCTAGACACATTTTCAACCTTAGCTTTGAATAATTTGAACTTCTCAAATGCTTCTGATTTGTCTTTTAAGAATGCAACCCACATCATTCTAGAATAATCATCAACAAACAAAATAAAGTACCTTTCACCATAATATGACCTTGTTTGAGTTGGTCCACATAGGTCTGTATGCACTAGATCCAATTTGTTCACTACCAAATTGTGTTTTCTTTTGATTGAATTCCTCACATGCTTTCACATTACACATTCCCTGCATATTGTATCAACTGGCTTTGCTTTTCTAGGAAGGTCTCTTACTACCTTTACATTGCTTATCTTCACTATGTTGTCAAAATTGATGTGACATAGTCTTGTTGGAATTAGAAGAGATAAGTACTGAGAGGGGAGGGGTGAATCAGTGCCTTCAAAATCTTCACTTGTAAACCTTTCAGATCTATAACTGTAAATTTGATAACCGACCAAAACAACTTGAATCTAATTGCATGAATCAATCATCCATTTAACTCAAGTAAGTAAACAACATGAAATCAATATCACAATCACATGACACAAGTATTTTGGTAACACATAAACCCTTGTTAGAAGGTAAAAAATACGGTGGGTATGACACCCACAAATTCTTCACTACTACAGATAGAAAAGGTTTGCCTGTTAGGGCTACAAGTTTTGATCACTTCTGGTGGTTTCACCCTGTTAGGAGTGACATGTTAGATTGGCTAGATCTACTTAGTTATAGGATTTTAACAACACTAATGAAGTGTGCACTCAGTTAAGAGATTTACATAAGACTGTTAATTCTACTCTGTTAAGAGATTTTATCCAAAACTCTATTACAATTATTAGAAAGCAATAGGCAATTATCTGCTATTTGACAACTCAATTGTCTGATACAAATCTATAAGCTCTGATAAAATATCACCTTACTTGTGATGAATCTATGCTCTGAACTACTCGGTAGCCTCTACTGATTCTACTCAATCTGAATTCCTCTGTACTTAGTTCTGCTCTGTTAACTGATAGACTTGAAGTTAGGCAATTGCTTCAAGTGCTCCATGATTCATATATCAGCTCACACCAAAAATGATGTGAACACACAAATATATAGTGTTCTATTTTTTTCGCTTTAACAAAATTAGGTTACACAACATAGTCATAACCCTAAGATTTACAGTTCACAATAATAACCTAGATCAACTATTACAAAAGATATACATTGCATTTAATGAATATCATCACATTAAATGTTCCTCGATCTTGGTAAAACATTTTATAAACCATTGTAACCATTTGCATAGAAGAATGTACCATTTCTAATTACTATGCCATTTCCTATGATCCTCGATAAACACTGTGTAAACTGATTAGTGTATACTACGATGCTCAGTGTTTACTATTTGTCGGTGTCAGTGTCTGCTGGTGCTCAGTAAACTGACTGCTGCTCGGTATATAAGCTTTAATGACTAGTTTGTTCTACTTTATGTTACCGATTAGCTCAATGTAAGTGATTGACCGATATCTTTACAAACCTTTGGTACTAAATGACAACCTTAAAATATCAATAGAGATAACAATCTCCCCCTTTGGCATTAGTATCAAAACTTCGAATGTATATAGACAAAATTTTCTATATAACTTATATCTCCACCATATACATATACACCAATTTTTTTTCTAAGTACTAAGTACTCCCCCTTGGTGCATGCTCCCGGTAATATGTAGTATACATAGCATCTATGTACATATTTGGCATAACAACTGATACATTGTTTTCCCCCTTTTTGATAGGAATGCCAAATACAAAAATTAAGTAGTATACTCACAACTTGTCAAACATATGCTGATGGGTTTTCTTCATTGACTCCAAGAGGTTGTCCCATTCCTCTTTCAAGTTGGTGAGAGCGATGTACTCAAGATTGACTTGTGCATGCATGTCAAAAATGTTATCTAACACTAAAATTTCTGGTGTTGCAACTAGTAGCTTAGCTTTGACAATATGTACTTGAAAATTTTTTAGGTATGGGATGAGTTCAGTTTGAAACTTAGTAACCTGATCTATTATGTGCTCTTCTTGTTTCTTCAAATCTTCTATCAACCGTCAGAGTTCCTGAACTCGGTGAATGTGCTTTAAGAAAGCATGAGGCTTGGTTATAGCTACATTTGTACTCAACTATATTTCTACTTCCAATATTTTGATCTTTTCACTGACTTCAATAGTGAAGGTGTCTATAGTACAAAGCTTTAATAAATATTGACAAATTAACTGGGTGATGGTTTTTATCTCGGTGATTACCTCAGATAATTTGACCTTCTTCAATGCCACTTCTAGGCTTATTTTCTTGGCTAATTTGTTCTATATCTTGGATTCTACCCTTTCTTCAATTCATTTATCTGGATCAGTGTCCGGGTCATTGATCTTCTCAGCAAGTGTAGCAAGTTGATCTATGGTAGGCATATCCTCATCAATTTTCACCTCAGGTACTACCTGTTGGAGGATATCCCACACATATGTTAAGATTCCTTTTCATTTGTGTTCTTTCTTCAACTTCTCTTGGGCTACCTTTCTTGTACATAATTCCCCATATTTACTCAAGTCTTTGGGACTTAGGGTCCTCGGGTCACACTCAGGAATAATGATCACTTCATCTAGGGTGACCAGCCCTTTTCCTTTATTCTTCTTCTTCTTCTTTAGTGCTATAGGTGATTTCTTCTCAATAATAGCAATAGTTTTATCTCCAGATTTCAGAGTATCCTTCCCGGTTAACACACATTCTTCCTTCTTCTGCTCCTCAGTAGTTGTAGTCTTGGTTGATATAGTGGGAATCACGGATGTGGTGTCAAGTGGGATCACCTCTATTTCCTTTTCTTTGGTGCAAGGTGCCTCTGTATGTGTAGGCTCATCTATTTCTGTAGTTTTCTTTGTGTTTTGATCCCCTATGATTTCTTTGTTTTTCTCAGGATCTGAGCCATTAGGTTGTACTTGGGAAAGAATTTCAGTTGCTTCTGCAAGTACAGGAAGTTCACCCTGTAGTGATGTAAATAGACATTTAGCATCTAGTGCTTCATCTTTATTTGGTGCAATATTTACATCTTCATCATCTTGGTCATCAAGATCACCATTTGTGATGTCCTCAATGAGTACATCATCATCAGTTTTCTTCTCTAGTTGAACTTCAACTTTATCTGGTGCATCTTGTGAAATACTTATTTCTTCCTTGTCCTCAGTGATATCAATTGCCTCGGTAACTGATATATCGATATTATTTGATTTCTTTGTAGTTCCCTCATCAATGTAAATACCCTTATCTTTGGAATTGTGTCTCTTCTTAGACAAGTTCAAGAATGTTTCTTGCTCAGCTTTTTCTTCGGCCTTCAAAATTGATGTCCACACAGAATCTATTATGGTATACATATCTGCTACATTTTCATCCATGATCATCAAGGCTCTATTCTTGATCATAAAGTTTGCTTGGTATTTAATCAAGTATTCACTAACTTCTCCAAAGCTTAAATGTGTGGCTGCCTGAACTAGAGAGCGTTCTCTCTTTCTCTTCTTGGTGTCTAGTGCAATAGCCCATTTTTCAATAATTTTATCATCCAATTTCTTCGGTAATGCATAGGCAAATTCCATTGGAACTTTTTTGAATTTTATCATCATTTGGACGATAGCCTCTTCAATCTTGGTTTGATCTTCTTTTGACATTTTGTCAAATCTGTCTAGTAAGGGATCAGTGAGATCTCCATGTTCAATTATGTCTTTAATGATTTCATCTATTGTTTTTGTCTTGTTACTGACCACTTTGAATTGATTGACATCATCTTGTGTCTTAGTTTCCTCAAGATCTTCCTTATTTCTTATGAATTTTCTCCTTTTCTTTGGTGCCTCAGCTACAACCTTGTTCTTTCTCTTACTGTATTTCCTTGTCGGTGTAGGTGCTCTCCTTTTTGTTACTTTCTCTACTTCTTCCTTATCGGTTGGTGGTGCTGTAGTTGACAATCATGTCTTCATACCTTCATGTATAGGTGACTACTTCTTTATAGGAATTTCAGGTGGAGGAACTGGTGTGGGATCTTCTTCTTTGTCAGACTCTGTCTCCTCACTATCATATGGTTTGTTAGCTAACTGTAACTGACCTTCGGTTGCCTATTCAACCGGTGTCTCTTTAGATGTCTTAGACCCATCTCCATATTTAGCAATGAGATTTTTCTTCATCTTCTTTACGTTTCTAGTTATTTTACCGATCTCAATATTTGTTGAAATTCTAGATTTGGCCTCTTCATATACTCTAAACCTAGTGGCAATGGGATCTTTTGGTAGTGCAAGTAGTGCATTAATAGATTTTAGTGCGAAATCATGGTTCATTTCATATCCCATCGGTGCCAACCATTTTATCCTAGGTTCAACTTCTTTTATCAAAGTATAATTAGTGTTGACTACAAAACATATATCATTCTCAAATCTCTGAACTAATTCGCTCAGAATTCTACTTCTTCTATGCATTTTAGACTGAAACTCTTTGAAGTACACATTAAACTTTATATTCAATGTATCCCCTAACTTATTCATCATTTCAGTCATCTATTTTGTTATCCATACATCCGGTATCCAATTTACTTTACTGGTGCTAGGTACATACTTTTGTAGATAGAAAAATATGCATGCAAGTAGAGATCTAAACTTACATGTGTTAGAATTTTTTTTCCTTATGGTCTTCATATTCTCCTGAAGTTGATGAAACAGTACCTCAACAAGATCAACCTGGTGACCTTTTACCACAATTTTGTGTGCCATGTCTACTACATTGTAGGGTACACTATTGAGTCTGCTCAATTGAAATAACTTATACCCGATCATATGTGATGCAAATTTGACTGCTGGGTCCTTGATTTTTCAAAATATTCAATTCCCGACCGTCCCATTGTGTTCCAGTATATTTCTCAACATCCAGTAGTGATGAACTATGGAAATCCTTAGCCTTGTTAGTTGTAGGGAGCCCAGTAACCCTATTGATCATTTTCTTGTTGACCTCAATTAGTTTATCCAACTAGAATTTGTCATTGTGATACCTGCTCAAAATGATTCTAATCCAATCTGATTTAAATGATTGCAGAAAGTGTATAAAACATGATAACCCTAATTCCTCAATCTTCTTGCAATCTAATTTCATTTTACCATCGGGGCCACAGATTTGTTGATATGATGCAATAGTTTCAAAATATCCAACTTCTCCAATTTTGTAATGAATATATGATCTTACATCTTCTGTCAATAAAACCCT
This sequence comes from Chamaecyparis obtusa, assembly GCA_027943335.1. NCBI lineage: Eukaryota > Viridiplantae > Streptophyta > Pinopsida > Cupressales > Cupressaceae > Chamaecyparis > Chamaecyparis obtusa. Next base: position 2,601,867 of record BSBK01001745.1, read on the forward strand.
TTCTGGTATGCTCGAAAAAGTGCCCATTGTATCTATTTGTGCTATGACCTTGGGATGTGGCTTAAAATTAGGTTCATCAAAATTTTCCCTAATGATTAGATTAAATTCCTCCTCAACACTTTGAGTTTTGCTTGCAGATGATGTAGATGCCATAAATTGATTCTAGGGTTTCGTCAAGCAGCAGGATAAGAAGTGTTTGATCGCAAATGAACTTACTCAGTATCATGAAGAGTGATGTCGGTTTGATCTAACATAGCCTTGAATCCTTCTAAAAATCTTTTACCTCAAACTCTGCTCTTTGAATTCTCCACTCTTTGAAATCGCATTGTAAAAAAATGAACTTTGTTCTCATGTATTTATAGACTTTTCGATGTTCTCGCTCAAATTTTCATGCAATAAATGCTTGATCGAACTTTTGGTATGAAATAGCTGTCAGCTCGGTGACAAATAAAATTTTCATCCACTCAGTTAACATAGAATTTCTTCATCAGTTGATACATGTGCTCGATTAACCTTAGATAGTGATTACCAACGGGTAACCAACTCTCGGTCTCTCTTTTACCAACTATATAACATTGTTAGCTCATGACAACTAAACCATAGTGCATCTTTATTCATGCTGATTTGGTATAAGAACATTATGCATAAGGAACTTTATGTAAAATGTGATCTTTTGAAATGTTAGACCCATACATACCTATTTCACCTTAAGTGAAGGTACCGATGTCACCCAATCTAGTGGACAAGGTTTCACCGATAACATTACTTGACTCAGCATTCTCATTAGATTCCTTCTTCCACATAGTGTTCCTTAACTTCATGATATCTGCAATAGTATATCTATTTTCAAATATATGGTTTTCATCTGGTGCTCGGTCTCTACAGTTATTTCTTAAATGATTGACCTTATGGCAGTGCATACAAGCCATCCCAGTGCTTGTCTAGCTTCTTGATTGTCCAATCCAACTCTTTCTATAACAATTCACTGCAATGTGTCCATATCTACCACATAAAACATAGTCAGTCCATGTATTATAATCCCAAACATAAGAGTTACCTTGTCTCTTAGTTGATATGGCCCGCATTATGGTTTCTCCTTTGGTGTCTAGACTTGTTTCATTTTCACCTTATAGTCTCGTGCAGTGTGTCCATGCTTGTTACAAGTATAGCATATTTTCTCCATAGTGGTATTATTAGCAAGATCATTTTTCTTAGCTCTACACTCATAAGCAGGATGTCCAAACTTACCACAGTAGTAACAATATCCATTAAACTTAGGAGTGACATGAGGTTTACCTTGTGTTTTGCTTCTACACATATTAGATGTATGTCCCAGTTTGCCACAATGATAGCATGCCAATACTTTAGGTTTCTAATTTTGATTGATGTTGACTTGTTCAGCTTGTTGTGATGTTTCTCCTTTATCAGTGTAGCCTATATCAGCTTTGCTCCCAAATCTTCTCTGATTAGGCATAAAGTCATCAATCTTCTTAGAGCTGTCCTCAACAAGTTTCTTCATTTCATTTTGCTGCTGTTGATTTTTCACTTCATTTCTCAGCTTCTCATTCTCTTCTCTGAGTCTTGTAACATCTTCTAGTCTCCCTGAAAATTTTGCATTTACTCAGTTTACCTCTTGATTTACAGTCATCATTTGATTAGTTATTTGGAAATGTCGTTCAGTGAGTCTTTTTATCTCACTCTCTTTAGTTTGAAGTTGTTCAGTCATCTATCTTCGGTCATCGATTGCCAGATTTCTTTCTTGCTCAGCTTGTTTTTCTTTGTTCATGGTTTCTACCATTCTCACCATCTAAGATTCTTGATTGATTTGTAGTGCTTTCACTTGATCAGTTAAATATTGATTCTTTTTAGATAGATCAGTGATTATGCTTTCAGATCCATTGGAGATGCTTCTAGAAATGGATCTAATATGCTCGAACATTTCATCAATAGGTTCTTCATGGTAATTGATCTCATTCTATAGAATAGCTAGGTTCTTCCTTTCAACCAATAGTTTCTTCAGTCCTTCCTTGGCTTGCTTATACTATTCCACAAACATTTGCTTTTGTATCTTCTGATTCTCAATAGTCTTGTCAAGCTTGTATCTCTCCATGACTTAATCTTTTCCCTTCAGTGGTTAAATTGTTCAATAAGAGAACTTGGCTCTAATACCAATTGTTGGAATTAGGAGAGATAGGTACTAAGAGGGGAGGGGTGAATTAGTGCCTTCAAAGTCTTCACTTGTAAACCTTTCAAATCTATAATTGTAAATAGTGATAACTGACCAAAACAATTTGAATCTAATTGCATGAATCAATCATCCATTTAACTCAAGTAAGTAAACAACATGAAATAAATATCAAAATCACATGACACAAGTATTTTGGTAATGTAGAAACCCTTGTTAGAAGGTAAAAACTATGGTGGGGATGACACCCACAAATTCTTCACTACTGCAGATAGAAAAGGTTTGCCTATTAGGGCTACAAGTTTTGATCACTTCTGGTGATCTCACCTTGTTAGGAGTGACATGTTAGATCGGCTAGATCTACCTAGTTATAGGATTTTAACAACACTAATGAAGTGTGCACTCAGTTAAGAGATTTACATAAGACTGTTAAGCCTACTTTGTTAAGAGATTTTATCCAAAACTCTATTACAATTATCAGAAAGCAATAGGAAATTATCTGCTATTTGACAACTCAATTGTTTGATACAGATCTATAAGCTCTGATAAAATATCACCTTACTTGTGATGAATCTCTTCTCTAAACTACTCGGTAGCCTCTGCTGATTCTACTCAATTTGAATTCCTCTCTACTCGGTTTTGCTCTGTTAACTGATAGACTTGAAGTTAGGTAATTGCTTCAAGTGCTCCGTGATTCATATATCAGCTCACACCAAAAATGATGCGAACACACAAATATATAGTGTTCTATTTTTTCTGCTTTAACAAAATTAGGTTACACAATATAGTCATAACCCTAAGATCTACAGTGTACAATAATAACCTATATCAACTATTACAAAAGATATACATTGCATTTAATGAATATCATCACATTAAATATTCCTCAATCTTGGTAAAATGTTTTATATACTGTTGTAACCATTTGCATAGAATAATGTGCCATTTTTTATTACTATGCCATTTCCTATGATCCTTGGTAAACACTGTGTAAACTGATCGATATATACTGCGATGCTAGGTGTTTACTGTCTGTCGATGTCAGTGTCTGTTGGTGCTTGGTAAACTGACATCTACTCAGTATATAAGCTTTACTGACTAGTCTATTCTGCTTTATGTTACCAATTAGCTCAATGTAAGTGACCTACCGATATCTTTACAAACCTTTGGTACTAATGACAACCTTAAAAGCTCAATAGAGATAACAAGTCTTTTGTGCCATAACCAACTATCATCAACTTTAGTAACAAAACAACTTGCTTCAGGATTAAGCTGAAAAACATTACCTTTAGTCTTTGAACCTGATGCAATTATTTCTCCTTCCTTATTATTAATGATGTACTTGTTGTCTTTGAATTCCAACTGATATCCTTTGTCAAGCAACTATCCAACACTTAGTAAGTTATGCTGCAAACCATCAACATAAAGAACATCATCAGTGTTGTTCTTTCCATCCAAGGTGATAGCTCCTCTACCTATGATAGGCTTAGGAGTGTTGTCTCCAAATCTAACCATGCCTCCTTTTTATCTATCCAGATGTACAAATATATCCTTGTCTCCTATCATGTGATGTGAGAAACCATTGTCAATGATCCAATCTGTCCTGATGTTAGCTTGTGAAATCAGTGCTAACTCTTGTGCTTTCTTTTCATCTTCAAGGTCCATTTCATCAAACATTTTCTCCATGTCTTCAAGAGAAATGAATCCAATTTCATCTTCTTTTGACTCTTCATTTGATACTCCATCTCCAGCCTAGTAACATTCTTTTGTATACTTGGGCTTATAGTTAGTTTTGAACTTCTTGACTCTAGTAGGACACTTAGATGCAAAGTGACCAATCTTGTTACATGAAAAACATTTGAATGGTAACTGACCTTCATATTTTCCTTTTTCTTTCCTTTCTTTCTTAGCAATCAAAGAAATGAAATCATCTAGTTATTTCTCTTCATCATCATCATCAAAATTACTAGAAGTGTTCAAGGATTTATTACCATGGACTGAAGCTTTGAAGGCTGTCTCACTTTTAGGTTCTGTCTTCAAGCTTGATATCTCAAAAGCTGAAATCTTTCTGATTAAGGTCTCTCTTTTGAAGTCCTTTGAAAATTTCATAGTCTCATCTAGGATGTTTATCTTTCTCTCATATTCAAAGTAGTCATCAATTTATCCATTATGTCTTCTTTCGAGATCTCTCCACCATTGTTTTTGATTCCTGCAACTGCTTGATTAATCCTTTGATTATAGGCTCTAATGTTTTCTTCAGGTAGCATCTCCAATGTATTGTACTTTTTCTTCCATGTCTTTTTGCACACATTCTTGGCTTGGACATCTCCTTCAAACATGTCTTCTAGATACTTCCATATCTTGTAGGTTTTATCTACTTTCTTGATCTCTGAAAACTCACTATCAGAAAATGCACTGATGAGGGCTTCTTTTGCAATAGCATTTTGAGTGAACATCTCCTTCTTCTTAAGAGTAGTGTCTTCCTTTGCAATATCTGCTAGAGAGGGAATTTGAACTTCTTTGGTAGCTACTTGAAAAATCTCAAAGGCAATGCACTGCAAATGTGTCATCATTTTGTTCTTCCAATTTAGATAGTTCTCTCCATCAAACTTAGGAATTTATTTTCTAAAGAATGCCATCTGATCAACCTCAAGCTGTTAAACTTTCTCTTTGAGGCACTTGACTCTGATACAAATTGTTAGGAATAGTCCCAAGAGATAACTGAGAGAGGGGGGGGGGGTGAATCAGTTATCTACAAGATTCAATTCTTTATCCAATTAAGTACAAAATAACATTAAGTATAAACACAATATAAGAACACTTAACACAACACCACAATTTTGGTTATGGGGAAACCCAAATAGGTAAAAACCCCGGTGGGAATTAACACCCACTAATAACTGCACTAGTGTATTATGATCCCTGTTAGAAGATCTTACAACCCTTTTAGGAGTTGATCTTTACAATGTAATAAGTACATTGACCTAGTCAAGGGTCAGACCTTGTTAGGAGTTTTTTTATACAATTAACCCTGTTAGGGGTGAGGACCCACTATCTGGGAGCACACTTCTCAAAGGGGTGAAGGCTGCAACCTTTTGTTTAACAAATACACACTATATCTGGATCTTGGTGAACTGCACGTAGACCTACTGTCTTGATCAATTCCAATGAATAGCATATACTCTCTACTTTATCACATAGACTTTCTACTGATGGCTCAACACTTCACACCTTATGCTCTACTCTTATCTTTCAACAATCTGCCATGCCTAGTGATAAAAAATAACTGCCTATAAATATATTTCCTCTAAATGATATAATCAAGTTAGCTTGTTAGAAACATCTTGAAATAACATTAGAGAAATAATACAAATCTTTAATAACATCTCAGTCAGCTCTACTAAGCATGCAACATAAATTAGGACTACCCAACTTAATATGAGTAGACGTGTCACTTCACACTGTATGCTCCACCAAATTAACTAATACTTTCTTCTCATGCTAAATTACATCACACACTCTTAACCAAATATTATTAACTCTTCTCCAAGCACTAATCCAATAACGCATATCAAACTGATAGGTGCAACTACTACAACAATAAAATCAATGTCAGCTCTACCAGATAAACTCAGGAAACTATGACTATCAACTGGAGACTTCATAACTCAACTTGTACTACATATCTAACTCTACATCCATGAACATAGCATCATACATATATTTGAAACATAAATATAAATGCACAAGGATCCATTATAACCATACTATAAATCACATACAAAAATCTTCCTGGGACCTGTCAGGAACACTCACTAATACAGACTGCTGTATTACTATCTTCACTTCAAATCAACCTCCGCATCTATGATATCATAACATATCTAGGAAACATATACTCATAAATCTCTCCATCAGGCTTCCACACATGCTACTTACCATATGTTGTCATCAATGAAAAACATACAGTCAACACTCTAGCTTGCTGGCAAATCTCCAATAGAACCAACTTGTCTTATAGCTCTACATATTATCCTCAAATAGATGGGTAAACAAAGGTCATTAATAGGGTACTTGGTAACTTGTTGATTTTTTTGACCAAGGAGTATGGACAAGGATGGGAACAAGTCATTTCCTAAGAAGAATTTTCTTATAATGATAGTACCAATAAGACTATAGGCAGGAGTCCATTTGAAGTGGTGTATGGATTACATCCAAGATGAGTTCTTGAGCTTAGAGACTTACAAGGATATGCAAGAATTAGTGGTCATGCTGATGAATTTTCTCAGTCCATGAGAGAGGTACATGAGCAAGTAAAGAAGACATTAATAGAGGCCAATCAGAAGTTGAAAGCTAAGAGAGATAAAGGAAGATGAGACCTACAATTTGAGGTAGGTGATTTAGTGATGGTAATCTTGAACAAGGCTAGAATATAGAAGGGCATACCAAGTAAGCTACAGATGAAAAGGATTGGGCCATACAAAGTGCTGGCTAAATATGGTTCAAATGCCTACAAGGTGGAACTACCCATGGAGATGTCCATTTCTCCTATTTTCAATGTGAGAGGTCTGATACAATACAAAGGACCAAAGATGAATGATGAATAGTACAGTACTGAGGTGGTTAAGGATGTGAAAGAACTTAAGGTATCTGATTAGATCAAACCACAGGTTGGCAAGATTCTGGATTCAAGGGTGAAGAAGACTAGACTCAAGACATACATGGAGTACCTAGTGAAATGGAGACACCAGCCAGAGTTAGAGGCTACTTGGATTGTAGAGAGTGAATTCAAGAAACATGGCATCAGTTAGAAGTTCTTAACACCAAAAGTTCCTTAAATTCCTTATTGCAGGGGGAGAATGGTGGAGGAGCACCTTAGGGTCTTGTTTAGATCCTAGTTAATTTTGTCTTGTAGGTGGTTCTAGCCAACCAAAAAGGTAATAAGGATTTTTGATAAAGTCCCAAGTGTGGTGTGATGTGTGTTTATAGATAGGTGTTCTTAGAGTCTTGAAAGTGGTCTAGTTTCAATAGGTCTAGTGCTAAGTCCTATAAAAGTCAACTTGGGTCAAAGTTTGGCTATGACTCTAAAATGGAGTAGCATTGATATTTTGATGATTTTAAATGTTTTAAGGACCATTGGAATGATTTAGGGTTGAGCTATGCTGGGTAGGAGAGTGGAAAGTCAAGTTTACAAAAATATGTCAAAAAGATGTAAAGTTGCTCATGACAACTTTGCAACTTTGCAAAGTTGTCATGATAACATTTCCTAAAAACTAGGAAATAAATTTAATGATGTTCTAAGCCCAACCTAAGGGTCCAAAAAATTGGAAAGAGGGTATATAAGGTTAGACAAACCCTAATCTGATAGTTGGAAGAGACATTGTATGGACTGTGTTCTGGAAAGCACAAGAATTGACTGTGTTTTTGTAACAGAGCCTTGATACAGTCATTGAATGGATTGAAAGGATTGAACTAATGCATTGCAGTTTTAATTTGTGTTATGTAATTAATTTTTGTGGCATTAGTTTAGTTGTTTAGCATGAATGGTTAGCATTTTGTAAATTCTTTGTGTTTCACTGGCTCTCTGCTTGGTTCAGAGCCAGTCTTGTAAATATGCTCCCCACTTGAATTCCCATTGTTGAAATTCCATGGCCTCTTGGAATCAAGTAGGGGACCTTTTATATATTTTAAATATGGTATGTGGAGTCATTTTTTATAGGAGAGCTATTTTTTCCATCAATCCCTAGGTGAGTGTAGAGGCATTCTGGCTAGGTGTTTGAACAGATTAGTAGCAAGAGAGCTTGTTTAATAGATTGGAGCAAACCAATCAAAGGGGTATAAGTGTAGGGGAATGTGTTCTAGTAATTTTAAAGAAAGGAGAAGTGAAGAGGAGACCATTAAAGCAAATGTTGAGATTCAAGAAGCCAAATAGAGTCACATGCCCTAGAAACCCTTAAAATAAGGGTTTGGTAATAGACCTATGTACAGATGCTTTGGGGGTCTATAAAATAGGAAATATTTAAGCCTAGGAAGTCTTTAGAGAGAATCGCTAAATATATTGGGGGTATATTTGGAGAATTTGGGAGTTATATCAAGAACTCAGATTTTAGGAGGCCTAATTAGGCTAAAAAGGCTACAAGGCCTAAAAACTTGAAAAGTAAGAAAGTGATGGAAAAACCAAGGAAGAATCCATTCAAGTAGATCAAAAAGGATTGGAAACAAACAAGGAATATTCAAGAGACCTATTCCTAGTCCCAAGAGTAGTTTGTGAGCATAGTGGCTAAATTGAGCCCATGAGTGCATAGTGGGATTGAGAAGCATAGTGGAGAGTTTGAAGTTGGTGGAGAGTTCTGAATAGTCTCACAATAGGTAAAGATAATCATGCCATTGTCTCTCTTAGGGGTAATATATCTATGCTAACGATTACCTATTCCCATCATGAAATGCATTTATATTGTCAACCTAGGGACGTAGACTTGAAATGGTGGGACAACATAGTTTGTGCACTAAGTTCCTTTAAGAGTCATAACACCTATGCTGCAGGAAGATAAAATGTATGAAAGGAATCTATGTTATTACTACAGGAAGGTAAAAACACTCAACTACTTAATGAAAATATGACAGAAAGATTGTAAAATGAATCTATCTTGTCTAACAACTCAAAACATTCACCCTATCTATCTTCTGCAAGTGCTATAGGAACATCCACAGTAGTAATGCTAGAGGAGTAAAATAGTAACTCTACTTGAAAGCAAGGAAAATGCAGGAAGAAAATATAATCTATCTTAATCTAATCCACCTCCCAAGTGGGCCCCCTTGGTTGGCTTATGCTAACTACTAACACAAGAAATAATCCAAAATCACTCTTCCATTAATTCTTCTTAACTGTTTACATAAAAATTGAAAAACTCATGAAGAATAGAGAAGAACAAATTTTTCTATATTGAACACACCATTCTATATTTTATCATTACCTAACTAAGTCAATCAAATCCCTTTATAAAGAGGACTGATGCTTATTGAAAACATAACATTAAAATCCAATTAAACCTCACCAAATAAGGAGGCGGTAAAACAACCATGACATATTACAATTATTGAAGATAACAAAATAATAATTCTGAGGAAATATAACAATTCTGAGGAAATATATATTGTAATATAGTTATTTCCTATATTCTCTGGAACAACAACTCCTTTCTAGGCATGACATATCCTTCGGAACCATGCTGAATTTTTTTGCCATGACTAGTCTTCTAACGCTCCTTCTTTAATGTGGTTGCACCACTCTTCGAACTGCTCCTTGTTTACTTGAAAGGTTAGTAACATTTGGTACACATATGCAAGTCAATATTTCAACCCCTACTCAAATGTTGGAACACAACTTAAAATAACTATATGAAGTACTACATTATATTTATAATAGTCAATAAAATATGTCATTCAAGCTACCCATAGGCTTTGTGGCTTTAGTTGTACTTAGCATAAGTTCACATAGGTATAAGTCATAAATGTTTTTAGAAATATCTATTAGAGCATAAAGAGTGTCAACAAAGTATGAAGATTATAACAAAATTGAGACATTAATTTGTCTCATCATCTGCCCCCTACTAAAAGAATGCTTGTCCTCAAGCATTGTATTTCTTGGATATGGTCTTGAAATCACTAAAAGTCATCTTCCCCTTCTTTCCACTCCTGAAAGTGTAGTAAAATCCTCCTTTTCTTTCTAGATAATCTCCTCAGTTCTCCTCAACCAACTGATCTAATCTAGTAGCATTGATGTCATATAGGGGCCAAAGGAGTGTAGGTGGTTGGAAGGATAAAGGCATCCATAATTCCCTTCTGACCTGTCATCCCAACTGCATATATTTAGTCACTATATGCACAACTTCTTTGAAGTTAATTGGGATGTGTGGCTCTACCTTCCTGAAAGCTTCTAGCAATCTGTTCCATCAACTTCTTACCCCTGAAAGAGCTCTTTGGGATGTAAAATTAGGTAATGTATGATACTCTCTATAGACCTTATCTCTCAATGCAAAGACTTTCTTCCTGATTTTAGGCTTCTGTTTCCCATAGGTCAAATTGAGCCAATCCCTCAAAAGGACATTAGGCTTATGTGACTTAGCCCTTAATGGTAAGGGTTCAAAATTTTCTAGATCCCTGTAATTGTTCAACTACCTATCATAGTTTTCTTCATTATGAATCCATGACATTAGAGCCCTTAAGTGAATATCCCCTATATAGAGCAAAGGATTCCACTCTGTTTCATGTGGGATGATAAAGTTGTGCAAATATAGATCACATAATAAATTCTATTGCCATGGGGGAAGAGTTTGATAAATTCCATAAAAATATTGGGCTGTCTTGAACTCACAAACAATACCTTTCATTGTCATCATAAGTTGAAACAAAAGAAATTGCTCTTTTAAGCAAATAGCATATACCCTGGGTGACGGTCAACAAGCTATGACCTGATCGGTTAGTTTTAGGGCCTTGTCCATTTTTTGTTTCTGTTTCTTTAGCTACTCCCTAAGAGATTCAATTTCCTCATTCTTATCAAATATATCTTTCTGCATTTGATCTCTTTCCTGTCTCCACCAGGTCTTTTGAAAAACAAAATGATTGTATAGGTTAAATAGTACAGACTAAATTGTTTGTGAGGGAAATTCTTGAAATGCAGCTTTCTTTTTCTTTTCTTTGGTAGCTTGCTAAAAATACTCAATGAACCATGTGGATCTGTAGGGTATAATGGAGACATTGGAATATACAAGGTGCTATGGAGGAGTAGGTTGATCATTCATAGGAATGCTATCTTGTACTACATCTGGGCTTAGCTCATGCATTCTTTGATCATCCTGTGGCATGCTACTATCAGGTGCTTGCACATTTTGAGATTCTTCCATATTTTGAGGTTTCACCTGCAAAGGGGAGTCATCAGGAATATTTTCAACAGAGGGTTTTCGATTAGGTTTTGGTACTAAAACATTTGGATTTCCAAGGGAAGGTGAAGACACTTGTCCTTGCATGTGAGGGCTTCTATATACAGTTACCTCTTCAACCACTACAATTTTAGTTTGGTAGGATCTTTTTGGCCTTTGTGCTATAGGAGTAGATGCTATAGGAATAGACACTACATGACTTGACCTTTTTCTTTTATTTATTCAGACTGCAGGGTTTTGAATTTCACCTTCTAGGTTAGGGATTTCTTTTTCAATTTTTTTTTTTCCTTTCTTCATGGAAGAAGTAGGTATTTCACTCTCTAGAGTGGGATCAATAGACTTGTTTTATGGGGATAATTCTAGTTCTTTTCCCTTTTCAGCTGTTTCTTCACTAGGCCTAGAAGACTCTACTTCATTCACTAGAGGTTGAGCAATAGGGTTAACTTGGGGTTGTAAGGTTTTAAACTAAACAAATTCTATCCAGGACATGGGAGAGACATCCCTAAGGGATTTTTCAACCAAAAGCTTTATTATGGTATGATGGCTTATAGAATTTGCATTACCCTTTTGTATTTCCTTGAAACTAATGCTTAACATATTATAGAGAAAATTAGGAATATTGACCTGAAGATTATGCCTTAAATAACTAAGCAATTTGAAATGGTGGGCATGCAGGTTTGAGAATCTTCCTTAACAAGTTAAATACCTGATAATTTGTGGTTAGCCAATTCTGGAAATGGTGGTGGAAGAGACAACCTCTTGCATCCCTGCTTAGTGATTTCAAGTGGAGGATCACCTAGTCAAGATAATTGAGCTCGAGATGACCTGGTGTCATACTCATTAGGATAGTGCTCTCCAACGAATAGTAATCCGGTGACCTCTACAATTCTTTCCTCAATAGAAACAACTATTAAACCCCACATAGTTGCTTTTTCCTCTTCAAAAGTGTCCATAAATTCTGCTGCAACCTTCTCATTGAATTCAGTCAACTGAAGGAAATACCCTAGCCAGCCACTTGCATTAAATCTGTGAATTACTTCAACATCCATCAGTAAAATACCATGGACGATTGGTTCATGTCTCTGTAATTGTCCCCGCATTTGAATAATGCTAGTCTTCAATTTTTCTACTCTCCAATTCACTGCTAATCTTCGGTCTTCTTACACTCTGCAAACACCTTCTTCTTGAAATCCCAATTGCTATTCTTGAGAATACCAATTTTCACTTACATTACCTCCATTTTGCTTGACATGAAAAATAATAATGGCATTGATTAAAAAGGACATCAGAGTCTTAAGTGGGAGTTACCTCATAATTTAATTATGGTCCTTTTAAGTCATGTCAAGCTCAAAAAATTGAAATTTGAAAGTACGACAAATGTGTTGGATTAAAATAATTAATAGAACGCAACCTAAGTACAACATTGATGTGACAAGGATGTGACTAGGGTGACTTAGGAATAACACTTGGAAGTTATTACACTTCCCTGCCCCCTATGAAATCTTGACAAGTGTCCTCACTTGATAAATTTGGCATGAGAATGGGAAACTGGCTTAACACATATATCATACATGTAATGTGGTACTATATATAATTATTCAAACATATGCGCTAAAAGTGAGAAAAAAGTTAAAAATTTGTACTTGATGATTTGTTACCATACACATGAATGCGATCTAATGAGAGTGTCAAGTCTAGCGGCTGCATGAAAGTGTTGATGTGGTGTTTTATTGAAAGAATTAAGATAGAAATTATGGGTGACGTGGAGTTTGAGTGGGTGGTAGACAGAGGAATGAGATGAGTTGGTAAGAAGAAGAGAGGAAAGTGAATGAAGAAATATACCTCATATGAAATGAAGTTTTATTATGGGTGTTTTCAAAGGTATGTTATGGTGAGGCTGCAGGAAGAAGGCTTTCATATTCTGCTGTATTAACTATTTCTTGAGGTGCTGTTAAACTTTGCGTGTTGAACTACTTCAAGAATTCTTCCTTTGTTTGAGGCTTGTGGTATAGGCATAAGCGGTGTCCATTGAAAAGTAACTTAAATTAGACTAGATCAAGTGTGGTCAGTTGGACTGCCCCATTATCAAATACATATTGAATTTCATATGGCTCCAACCATCTGGTCTGCAGCTTTCTTGGGATCTCCTTAAATTGAGAATCATACAATAGAGCCCAATCACCTACTTGAAAGTGCTTATTCTTGATGTGTGAATCATGCCACCTCTTCCTTTGGTTCAGTATTAACTCTATTCTTTCCAATGCTATTTTTCACATTTCATCTAAGGAATTAAGGTAGAGTAGGCATTCTGATTGTGCTGTAGGAAGATTGATGTTCAACTCCAGAGCTGTGTGCAATGTTTTGTGTTCAAATTCTATAGGAAACATTGCCACTTTTCCATACACCAATTCAAATAGCGCGAACCTTGTTGGGGTCTTCCATGTTGTATGATAGGCCCAAATTGCTTTAGTTAATTGACTGCTCCAATCTCTACAATGCAATTGCACTATTTTTGTTAATATGGCCTCTATTTCTCTATTTGTCACCTCTGCCTGTCCATTCACCTGTGGATGGTATGGACTAAACTTTCAATGCCTTATGCTATACTCCTTCATGAGTTCAGTGATCATATTTGATGTGAACTATGTTCCTTGGTCTATTACAAGCTCTCTGGGGACTCCATACTGGGTAAAAATTTCCTCATACAAGAATTTTGCTACTTTTTCATCTCTGGCATTCTGTTCTGCATTGCTTTCACTTCCACCCACTTTGTCAGGTAATATGTGCATACCAAGATGTATGATTTTCCATTTGATGGAGGATCAATTGGTCCTATGAAGTCCATACCCCATTTATCAAAGGGTGTCATCACCACTTGTGGATTCAGTGGCATCTCATTTGATTTTGTTGGACGACCCATCCTTTGGCATTTATCACATTGTTTTGTATAACTGGCTGTATCTTTATGTAATGTTGGCCAATAATATCATGTTGTTAATATTTTTAGGGTTGTTCTCTTTGTTGAAAAATGTCCTCCACATGTCTCATCATGACAAGCATGGAGTATATCATATATTTCATCTTCTCTTACACACCTCCTCATGATTTGATCTAGACCAGTGTAAAATAGATTGTTATCTATCCATGAAAATTGAAAGCTTTTCTCTGTAAGCTTTTTCCCATCCTTCTAAGAGAAATGTGGGGGAATCTTATTTGTGGCAAGATAATTGGCTCTGTCTACATACCATGGGTTTTTAATTGCTATGTGGAACAAGTGTTCATTTGGAAATTTACTTTCAACTTGAGTTGTGTCTCCATCAACATTTTGTAGTCTAGAAAAGTAGTCAGCAACTACATTGGCCTTCCCTAGCTTATCAATAATTATTATATCAAATTCCTACAATAGAAAAAGCCATCTTGCTAGTCTGCCTATTATAGAAGGTTTATTCATCAAATATTTTATTGTTGAGTGATCAGTGTGAACAAAAATGGGATAGCCTATGACATAGTGTCAAAATTTGTTCAATGCATACACTACAACTAGGAGTTCCTTTTTAGTAACTGCGTAGTTCAATTTAGGACCATGGAGGCTTTTACTGATATAATAAATTGCATTCTCAAGGTTGGTAGGCTTTTGTCCTAGCACAACACCTATGGCATAATCTGATGCATCTGTATGGATATGAAATGGGATAGACCAATCTGGTCCTTTGAGGACTAGTGTAGTGGTTAGAAGTTTCTTAAGCTACAGGAAGGACTCATTACAAGCTGATGTCCATAGAAATTCAGCCTCTTTGGTAAGAAATGTATACAAAGGACTAGTTATTTGACTAAAATTATGAATGAAGCACCTATAGTAGCTAGCATGTCTTAAAAAAGATCTTAGATCCTTTGGTTTAGTAGGTGTGGGTAACGTGAGAATTACCTCAATCTTGGCTGGGTCTACTTGTATTCCTGCTGCTAAAATAAAATGCCCAAGTACCACTCCTTCCTGCATCATCATAAAGCATTTCTCACTATTAAGGGATAGATTATGTTCCTTACATCAGATTAGCACCTTTTCAAGATTCTTCAAAGCCTCTTCAAATGTCACTCTAAATGCTGTAAAGTCATCCATATATATCTCCATATAATCATTTGATATGTTAGCAAAAATACTAATTTCAACTCTTTGAAATGTTGCTGGAGCATTACATAGCCCAAATGGCAGTACAAAATATGAAAATGTCCCCCATGAACATGTGAATGTAGTCTTCTCCTAGTCTTTTGGAGCAATAGTTATCTGATTGTATCCACTATATCCATCAAGAAAGGAAAAATACTTCTTATCAGCTAAAGTATCAAGTACTTGGTCAACGAATGGTAATGGGAAGTGATCTTTCTTGGTAGCCTTGTTTAACTCCCTGTAATCCACATAGATTCTCCATTTACGCCCTTCTTGGGTACTATAATCAAAGGTGATACCCATTTACTATCAGATATAGGATATATAAAGCCAAAATCTAATAAATTTTGTAATTCAATTTTGACTATCTCCCTTAATGTTGGATTAATCCTCCTTTGAGGTTGATGGATTGGTAGACTTCCTTCATTTATATAAATCCTATGTGTACATAGTCTAGGGATTAATCCCTTCATGTCCCCATAGTCCCATACAAAGGCTTTCTCATGTTTTTCTAGCAGTTTGGTTAGTCACTCCCTCTGTTGTGAAGGCAACTTATTATTCACATGGAGATTATGACCCTTAGAAAGCTCAATAGTAGTTATAAGGTCAAGCATGGACACTTCAGTGATAGGACTTGTGTTTACTTCACTAGGTAGAAACTGATGAATAATATTGGGTTCTAAAGGTAATAGATAGTTCTCAAAATTTTCTTCATATGTAGTTAAATCTAACACAAAACTTTTAGATATATCTTTGATTACAACATAGTCATTATTAAGAATGCTTCGAATGAATTCATCTTCCTCTTGCAACTTTAGAAAAGATTGCCTATGTAACATCATGAGCTGAATGACATAATTAAGTAGCTATTGCAATATTGTTGGAGTAGCTCTCAACCCTTCAATGCTCAGTTTATTCATAGTATCCTTAGACATTACATTAATGGCAGCACCTTAGTCTATTAGTGCATTTTTGATAGACTGACCATTAATGATGATGTTCACAACTAGACTCCCTGGATCTGAATATTTCTCCCTGGATCTGAATATTTTGGTATTACCAATTTTTGAAACATGATATCAGCCAATTGTCCTATAACATGAATTGTTGTAGGATCCTTTTTCTTTCTTCCAGGATTTTTAAGACAAGCTTCTTTTATTTCTTTTCCATAAATTGGAAAATCCTTTATTGCTTGAAATAGAGAATCTGGACATGCATGTTATTTAGCTGGTTAATGATATCAAATGGCTGGTCTTCTTTTGGTATGGGCTTGTCCATGCTGAGCCTTTGAGGAAAATGTGGTTTAACTAATGTATGAGCATTAGCTAAGTTGGAAACATTCTATGGGGAAATAGTATTTGGCAAAGCATTCTCTGGAATCGGTACTGATGCTGTAAGAAGGTCTGACACTTCAGTGATAAGAGGTGGTTCAAGTGCAGGTAAGGTAGTACCTGATCTTAAATGTATATAAACTATGTTAAGTGCATAGGTAGGGTACTGCCGAGCATTGGTAACATACATTTTCTTATGTGGCTGTTAACTATTGGGATTCAGTTGTGGTTGAGCAGGTAACTATGTTTTCTTTTGAGGACCTGTATTTGCAGGTGGTGGCATTATTGCAGGTATATTTTTTGGAGGTGGTAAAGGTGGATATCCAGGATTTGGATTAGGCCATTGCTAAGGTCCTCTCCACTGATTAGTGGGCTGCCAATTCCCTTGTGGTTGTTGCCATTGGTTTGGAAATTGTGGCCATTGGGGTTGTTTTGGAGGATACCATTGATTCTATTGATTATTTGGCCAAGCATTATTCCAAGTGGGTTGATTATACTATGGAGGACTTTGGACATTGTAGTTTTTCCATTGACTATTATAAGGATTTGAAAATTTTAATGGGTCTTGAGGCATACCTTGTCTCGTGGCCCATGGCCGACGTTGAGCAACAAAGAATACTTTCTCGTCTTCTCCTATCTTTAAGTATTCAGTTGGAAGATGCTGATTTTCCAGGTTTGCAACCAATTTGCACTGACAATCCTTCTTTTGTTTGCAGCAATGAGGATAGTATTCAGCTAGCTGCGCCTCCACATCTACATGCTTCTTCTTGGCAGTCATCATGTCTAGGTGTGTAGCGACATCATTTATGATGTCTTGCTTGAAGTTTGACAACAAGTTTGAAATCTCCATCTTTGAAATACCAGATCCACTTCCTTTAGCCACCGTTGAGAGAAATACCCTTCCTTTCTTGACTGCTTCTCTAGAATAGTTCATACAAATCTTTTGAAGGTCATCCCAAGAAGACTAAGATATATCTCCTCCATCCATGAGGTCCAAGGCTTCAAGATAGTTTTCATTCACTCCTCTTAGAAAAATTAGCTTCTGTGAATACTCCTGCAATGCATGTTGAGGGTTCTTTTGTAAATTAAATAAGAAGCATGATATGTAGTCCTCTAATGTCTCATCTTCCCTTTGTGACATACGAAAGATTTCATCTCCTTTTGAATCACTTCCCTTGTAGTATTCCTTAAACTTCCTTAGAAATAAATCTCTCATCCTGTCCCAATTTGCTACTGCATTTTCTCCTAAGCTCATGAACCATCTAAGAGATGACTCCTTTAGTGTTGCTGGAAACAACTTAAGCTTATGACTATCAGTATTATAGTCAAAACTTTGACACAGTATGTCAAAATCAAACAAAAAGGTGTCAGGATCCTTTGTGATGAGGCCATAGAACTTTGCTAGTGCTGAAGCAGGTATGTTCTTGAGATTAGGATTGTTGATAAGACTTGGAATAGGAAATGGAAATGTAGGAGCTGCCATTACTGGAGGTGTTGGATATTGAAACTATGGT